>OX381708.1:46881389-47463337 GCA_947462335.1 Harmothoe impar | reverse complement strand
CAGTACATCTCACTAAATGAAATTACATGAGGCCATTAAAGAGAAGAAAAAAAAGAGATGCATCTAGGCTAATTAGCCAAGACCAGTAATATCTCTTGTCCTGTTTGATTAACGGGATGACGTGTCAGAATCCACGTCACAAACACCTTCTGTGTCTGACTCATCAACAACGGTTATCAAGATGACACATTCCTCAACAGTTGTCCCTGTCGCCCACCTGCCGGTACCCCAGCCTCCCCCCCCCCCCAACAAACCACACACCTACCCTCCCGGTCACACCCACAGGACCAGCTGGTAGTGGGTGTCTCCATCCTTGTTGCCGAGGCCCATGTCACGTATGATCAGTCAAGCATGACTAGTCCAGAGACCAGACAGCCTCCTTCAGAACTAGGCCACCCCCCCCCCCCCACCACAAACACACCACCGTGATTCACCAGGTAGCCGATAACAGCCAACGGCCCGGGACATTTAAACTGAGATAAACACCACATACATACCAGCACACCAAGTTTGGATGTTGAAAGTTAGCAGCTGCTGGCAAATATCAAAACCGTGAACAGCTGGTTGTTTGATTGCATCTAAATGAACGGGGCTAGACTAAGTGCAATTTGTTAATTGTTGAAATGACACATTCCTAGCGATGACAGTCCAATCCACGGGTGTTGTGTATTGTATCTGCCACTATGCTAAACAGGTGTTTGTAAATTTGCTATAGGAAAGGTTCTGTATGTCAGAATCACAAATGGGTGGTATGTATTTAAAGAGGAAAGCCTGATCTTTCTATTGGTGGGTAAAGTTTTATACAATTAACTATTTAAAGCATGTGTAAAACTATGGTTTGTTGGGAGAAGTTCAGTTTCTGCCGGTCCACCATGCATCAATATTTGGTGTAATGAGTGTACTTTTAGCAGACAACTGTGAAATAAACAGTGTTACTGTATGTTTATACATTACCTTACATTTATATGAATATAACAACATGGTAACCTACAGTTTAAGACATTTTTGAGAAAAATCTGCCAAGATTTAAAGAAAATATGAGTTCTGACAGACTCCGAAGTTTGAGGCAATTTTCTGAAGAAAATATTTCCCCAAGAAGCCTAATGAACCTATAGGGCTCTTCTATAGCATTTTTGGAATAAGAAAAAGTTGGTTTTGTAGGGCTATAGCCCAGCGAAAATTAGCTAAAGATGATTTGCCACAGTGAAAATGAGATTTAAAAAAAAAAAAATTTACATTTTTGGTGACTTTGATGTGGGAATTCAAATATGTTTACCAATAGTTATATAATGCCACTTATATATGTTAATCTGCTAATATTTAGCTTTAAGGAGGTACCATTGGTTTGTTGATAGGCCTTCTCAATCAAATTCTATCCATATTTATGTACAAAGGTGCAGATATGCCTCGCGCATAGCGCATGGTTAAGTGTCGGTGTTATCTCAATATTTTGACAAATATGCCAACCGAGAAATGGCAGAAACTGTTTTACAGTATTGATATTTAAAGTGCCATAGAATCTCTTCTAGTTGGAATTTTAACTTGCTTTAAAGTGCTCTGCAAAGCTGCTTTCAAGGCCCTTCGTTTGAGCTATTCCTTGTCTTATTCTGGCAAGATGCTATTTTGGGGCTGTCATCGCTAACATTCCCAAACATTCCAACAGGTGTCAAACACTGAAACAACCAAACTTAAGTCCCCACCCCTCCATCTGAGTACACAATGATATTAAACTAGATAAATATTTAAAATGTATACCTGTCCATGTCTGGTCGTGACCGCTTTACCCCAGTTTGACCCCCATGGGCGTGGGGGTTTTCAGCAACGGGCGTGAAGGGATTGACGTTGGCCCCGGGTTCTGGACACGGGAGCCGGGGGTTATTCGTTGCACAACTCGAAAAGTCTCTAGTAATTGGTGTGTTCTCTATACGTTGGATGCGTGTGATTCTCCTCTGAGCCTTTTGTAAAAGGCTTTTCGGTGTATGTGGAGTGTCGTATAACCGCAAAGACCTCAACTTCTTGTGAGGCGGCGTGAAGGAATTTGGGTTGGGAGGGTCGGCCTCGTCCGATGAATCGTACAGACTGAACGGCACGGGCGACACATTGTCCGTTCTTGGAGAACGCCGATTTCCACGGTGACATGACTTTGGAGTTGGACTACAGAGTCCTGAATCCCATAAAAATGAACTGTCCACGTCGGAGTAGTATCTCCACGATGAAAAGGCGAGGTCAGAACCCCGCTATCCGCGCCCTCATCACAACATTCTCCATCGTTGTCAGAATCCAAATTTGAGTCGAAGTTCAGAACTTGAATAATCCCTGAATCCTGATGCTTTTGCTCTCCTCTTGTCTCAAATAGGAGTTGTCCACGACAAAACGCCATCTTGAGATGTGGTAGGCATTCGCTTCTGAAGAAAGATTAACCTTAATCCAATATATTTGCGATTAAATGCCCAGTTAGCGGACAGACCTCGGTGAACTAAACTCGAGCCACGCTTGTTTTTGGCGGGCCCGTTAACCACGTGATCGGTTCCGGCAACTCTACACAGAGGACAAAGAAGAAATAAAAACAACAGCAAAAAAAATTAAAATGATAACGAAGACCATCAAACAGTGGAAAGAACAACAACTGAAATAAAAACCTAAAAAACAAAAAAAAACAAAAAACAAAGAAGCAGTACTGAAAATACTACTTCGAAGCGTAGCCCGTCACGACACCACGTGACTGAGCTCCCTGACCAATCAGGGAAGACGCCGAGGAAAGGAAAGGAAAGGCCAATCAGAAACTCTGACACACTTGAAAACCGTGACGTCATCATGTCCGATGGCGCGGCGCCAGAATAGTTCTCACAAAATTCGCTAGGTGGCGGGCCATACGTTTCCCGCCTTCAAAGTCAAGACAATCAGTCCTTCGGTTGTGGATACATCTTACCTTCAAAAATTGACATTTACCATTTTTGTCATACGGATTATAAAGCATGGGGGTCGATTCTTATAAATTGTCCCACTTTACATGAAGCGAGTGTCCCACTTTACCAAAAATACAAGTAAAGTGGGACACTTCAATTTTGAAACAGCATCTCTAAGAAATGGGCTATTTAGGCCACATTGGCTAAGGTATTTCATATATTTTTTATATTTTGGTTTAAAGGAATAAATACTGAAACTATTTGATGTATTTGACATTTTCTACTATAAGTCCCAAATGTGTGAATGGCACATAAAGTCAGAGTATGGCTTAGGTGTCCCACTTTACCTGAATCAACCCTATGTAAATTGCCCCGAGTAAAAAAATAAAACATTTACACATTTAAACCATTTTAAATACCAATACAGACATTATATGAACACCTTGGTAAGGTTTACTTATGTTATATGATGATCAGAAAGACTGGGGCAGTCAATAATCACCGATCATGTACGTCACCGATCATGTACGTCACCGATCATGTACGTCACCGATCATGTACGTCCGCCGATCATGTACGTCCGCCGATCATGTACGTCACTTTTTTAGTTGCACTGATTTGGTGAGAGTGAGCCATATATGGAAAGGCTGGTATCAATATATTTGTGTGTTTTATATACTATGGACCTTTGTAATACTATTGAGTCTGAAATAAAAATTGTTTTGATTGAATTGAATACGAGGCGGCGTGGGGGGGGGGGGGGTGAAAAAGTTACCACCCTCCTGAAGGCCCCCTTTTAGCAAAAAAAAAAAAAAAGCCGACTGGTTAGGGGAGTGTTCATTTATTAGTTACAGGAGGGTGGTGGGTTTTCCGACCCCTCATGAGGGGGGGGGGGGGGGCGTAAAAAATTCTGACCCCTCTTGAGGGGAGGGGGGGCGTAAAATGTAAGCCCCTTTTTAGCAAAAAAAGCCTGCGCGTTACTATAGTTCAAAGGGGGGGTGCGAAACGTTCCACGCGCACTCGCGAGGGGGGGAGTAAAAAAATGTCGCCCCTCCGCGCCAAATCTCACCACCCCCCCTGTAATTAATAAATGAACACTCCCTACTGGTGCACCATTGTCCAAACAGTCAAAATTATGGATTTTGTTTATTTCTGCGGGTGAGTAAGGGAGGGTTCATTATTTATTGCCGGTGTAGGGTTGAGCATTTGAGGGGGGGGGCAATTTGTTTTAGGGGCATTCAATGGGGGGGGGGGCTTTTTTTTTACCCTATTCTTAGGGGGGGGCTTTTTTTTAGGGGTATTCCTTAAAATGTAGCGAATTTAGTACTTTGAAATGACGCAAATTTTGGTAAGAGCCTGTGTTATATTCTACCAAATTGCATCAATATTTTCAAATTTTCAAAAATTTTCCTCAAACTCCCAGTAAATTTCTCACTGCATCGCATTTGACAATCTGAATCGGCCACCGTTTTGCTAGTCTTCAAAAAAGCGCTGGCCTCATATAAGCACTGGGGGTATGGAGCTTCAGGGGCGGATCCAGGGGGGGGGGCAAGGGGCGCGCGCCCCCCTATTTTTCTGTAGGCCTACATTTTAATTTAGATGGTTCAACGCCCCCAATGCTGTAGGTATTGCGGCGCCCCCCCCCCCCCCCCCCCCCCCTTTCCGGAATTCCTGGATTCGCCCCTGAGCTTCCAATTCATAAGCGCTGGGGCTCTTAATCCCAACGGTATGTAAGTCGAAAAACGGTGATTGAGTGTCTGAAGTAGATCTATAGAGGTTTGACTGTTATCACTCACCAGCAAGTAGGCCTATCACAAGACTTTTAGTTAACCTTTTGATGGAGCGTCAAGAGGAGAAAGACGTGACGCACGTTGGCTCTACACTTAATTGCAATTAATTTGGGTTTAATTTGCTTTAATCAAGAAAACTTCGCGACAAAGTTGTAGATCTTTATACAAGGATCATTTTGGTGTAATTTTTAATCATGCCATACAACGCAACAAGGGCTAACACCCCAAAAGAAGAAAGCGGAACGGAGGAAAACCGTTAAAGGGACAGTATATACGTGGCTTTGTCGGCCATTGCTGGCCGTTTTAGGCTACCTTTGACCCTGTTTTACATAGTAGATCCCGCCTACAGCATAGTAGATCCTGCCCACAGGTCAGCACAGGCCATGGTATCCAAACTACAGAGACCTTCAGCCCTCCCTCCCCTCAACCCTAGCGTACTGGGCCGTGGGTGAGGAGCAGCTACCTGTAATGGCCTGCCTGCAGCAGTTGAGTATGAGCACCCTTAGGGAGTGGCCATTCTTTAACAACAGTGTGTGGGGGGGGGGGGGACTAACTGTATAGAATCCATCAACAGAAATCATTATCTCACAGGAAATCTTGGGATAATACTGTGTTAAAAAATTATGTGTGTTCCTTATACCAATAATTACGTTTTAAACTTATATTGTAGTGCTATGGCTCTAGAGCTATTTACACCCTCCCCCGTCCTGTCAAGAAAATGAGCTCTCCCTTACATTTCATTTGAGTGTTTTGTCATGATTACCTCTGCATGGAGATATGCCTGATTAGACCTTGTGTGGGGTATTTTATTTGTAGAACCCACCGCACCTGACCATAACCATAACTCATCTAAAGTTCCTACCATGCACTCCCTGTGTTGTCAAATGACCACTCCCTTACATATGACTCTGAGGGCGCACAATCCGCTCACTTGGGCCACATGGAGTATGTAATATATATAGGGGAGGTTAGAGTTGTAGATTGCACCCAATAATAGAACAGTAGGGGGTCAAACAAACTCCACATGGTGGCTGCTTTATAAGGTATCTGAACCATATCCCAGCCAGTTACAGGGGCATAAACACATTGTAAAGCATTAAAGATATTGGGACGATCAATACTCTCTCATACATGTACAAAATGTACAATATTATACCGAAAATGTCGGACCACTACAATCCATGTGCAATAGATAAATAAAATGCAATTTACTGGTACTGTCATGGTGAAGCTACCCGACACATGGTGGCTTGTGTTTGCCTCCCAGACCCGCCCTGTGGTGTAGGAGCAGGGGAAACTCGAATCTCTGCTAAAGACCAGGTCACGGTCAGTTACCAAAGGGCCATTAGTGATCAGGCAGGCCCGATCAGGTGTACTTGTATGGGGTGCATAATGATACAAAGGATGATATGTTTAACACATGTTTTTTGACAAGAACACAAGTAAAACACCAGTATTAAACACTAGTATAAAACTGTTGGAATACTCCTGTATAACTTGTGTCATGTAACTTTGGTACAGCAAATGTTTTCTAAAAAAGGAGCCTTTTGATAGCTGTGGTCTCATCAGTAGCACCAGCAGCTAACACCAGTTTAGAAGCATATTCAATATGTACTACGGATAATACTCACTGATGTTTGAGTGGTCATATATTTCTCAGTTCATAAGGTTTTGAATGATTTCATATATCCCAGGAAACAAGACCAAAGAATAACATAAAGACATGTTAAAAACACTTGTTTTACGGGATTTCAGCAAACATGTGTTAAACACATAATTTACTACTCACAGAATGTTTTTAGTTTATGAGTTGGCACCCATCGTAACCCATGTTAAACATGTGTTAAACCGAACAGTAAGAACCCCATAGCTCTCTCATAGCACAGAATGTCGGGTTCAGAGCTGCACTGGCTAGATTTTCCAACAGGTCACATGCAGAGGTGCAGTCACCTACCAACACTACTCAGCCATGACCCCAGCATGTATGAGTACCCTCACCCCTTGCTGGTACGGATTTCTTGCCTCTATGCATGCCTCAATGCACTTTGGAATAGTCCAGTTTAATGTATGCAGCTTTGATACATACATACTAGATCACCTGGGCGTAACCCAGGACCCAGCAGTAAGGGAACAGTTGCGCCAGCTGGGCAATACACTGACACTTTAAGATTTGAAGATGGCGGCCTGGCTGAAGCAGATGGCGCGGATGGCGCAGCGGACGGAGCAGCTCATGGCGAAACAGCAACAGCAGCTCAGCACACTGTGGATCCAGATCACTCTATACAAGATCTTCCGAGTGATAAAGGTAAGGGGGTTTCAGTTGATTGTAAATGTATCAATGTTGTCACTAGAAATGTTGATGCCAATGTAGTTCTGGATAACATCGACGACGATGGTGATGATGATGATGAAGTTGATGATTCCGAGGAAGTCTCTGATAGGGAATTCTTGAGAAGCATCCTCAAGAAACTAAATGGCTTAACCCTTAGGGGCCCAGGACTATTTAACCAAAGTAAGATATCTGCAGCATGATTATTGTACCATTAGTGAATCTGCAACAGTGGAATTTGGTCGACTGACATATGGTTCATATTACATTTCCTGAAAGCTGTTGCAATAACCTTTCTCATGGTAAACCCCCAGTATAAAAAAAAAGATGTCTGGTAACCATAGCAACCAGAAACGTTCCATTTGTAAAACATATCAAAGTTTGCCTTAGATTGGATGTACTTTGAGCCATGGAGGAACCTTGTATTCTGTTGCCATGGCAACAATGGAATGCTTTTATCACATCCCCAACATGGGAATAATAAAAAAAATCATGGGATCAGTAACATTGTTTGGTGTACATTTTTCATATTGCATTGACAAATATATGATGACAACTAAGATGAAAAATGATAATATTATCATGCTAGAGAATAATCAGCCTCAGCTAGTGCAAAAATCTGGAATTGGAGATATTCATTATCATTTTCCTGCTCTAAAAATCTTACTATCTATCTGATAACAAAAGCAAGCCTATGTATGAAAAGCTGAGGTCACCCCGGAGACATTGGTATGTCACCCGGTTGTATAGACTCAATATTTCTAAGATAGAAGCTTGTAGGACTCTAGATATGTGCAAAATACGCCATTTTACGCCATTTTCATGCCACTGGGCCTCTAAGGGTTAAAAAAAACAAATTACCAAGGTTGGAATCAAAAGCTATCTTGAGGACTTAAGTACAGACTTATCAACCAAAATAGGAGCCTTATCTGAGGGTAACCTAAAACTGGAAGAGAAGAACAGGATACTAACTCCAAAATGCAATTTTCAAAAGCGTAGGATCTTGTCACTGACTGAGCGCATAGAAATCTTGGAAAACAAAGAGAAAAGAAGAAACCTGGTCATAGAGGAACTTAAAGAAAGTGAAACTCTTAACCTAAGAGTACAGCTGGATGAGTTCTTTAAGGATTTAGGTCTAAACTTCAAGTCTGAAAATACTGAAGCCTGCTACAGGCTGGGAGAAAAGAGAGAGCACCAAAGGAGGCCTCGTCCTGTAATGGTGAGATTTGCTACGATCAGACAAAAGCAGCAAGTCTACTCTAATATCACCAGCTTGAAAAAATACGGCAAAAAGTGGGAATTTACTTCAGTATGTGACGATATGACACCAAGGGAACAGGAGGAAAAAAGGAATCTATTAAACCTAGTTGGTTTCTGCAAAGCTAAGGGTAAAGAGGCTAAAATCTCCGGCAATGGGATTAACTTTGAGGGAAAGCGCTACTCGTATGAGGAAGTGAATAACCTACCCAAAGGATATCGTATGCTGGACATCAAAACTCTAAGCACAGACCAAGGTATAATGTTTAGTGGGCCCTTCAGCTACCTCTCTACAGAATTTCCTTGCAAGCTGGTACATGAAGACAAGGAATACATCAGTGCAGAAGCTATGTTCAAGTCTCAACAAGCAGAGTTCTGCGGTGAGGAACAATTAGTATTTGAAATTAGAAATGCTAAAGACAACACAGAAGTGAGGGAGCTGTCCCTGTAAATCCCCAAAACCCAGAAATGGGATAAAAAGCAAAAAATGAAGGTGATGATGCTGGTACAGGACACCAAGTTCAACCAACACGAGCAACTGAGAGCTAACCTACTAAATACACAGGGGTCACTCATCTCTTGCTCGCATGAAAAATTCTGGGGGTGCGGAATGGCTATTACCCAGAGAAAATACATCAGAAAATCATCACTCCCCGGTCAAAATCAGCTTGGTTTACTACTGGAGTCCATCCGTGAGGGGTTAAACTCTCAATAAACATATTTCTATACTGGGAGCATAGCAGTCCTAATGAGTATCAGTGCAGAACTTATTTATTTATTACGATAACACTAATATGAGCCACGCCCACTTTTAAATCTCCCCTGTTTGTAAACAATACCGCGTGTTACTTAGTAACATGTGCGCCGGTGACGTCATGTTATTGTCACGTGACTTTTTCCGGCCCGCTGATTGGCTGCAGCGGTTGCTAATGACGGGAGTCCCTAGCGACCACCAGCGCGGACATTTTGAATCGGGAGGATCGAATAAGCTACCATCACATTTAAGGCTTTCTATAGTATTATACGACTTTGAATTGACTTTCATTATGCATTTACACAAAATCAACGTCCACACAGATGGCAGAGAGAATGATGAAGGGGCTATGCAATTCTTTATCGATAAGAATGTCACCTTTTGGAACACGGAGGTCATTGTACAAAACTGGTATGGAGCGGGGATTGAGAAGCTGTGTAAAGAAGTAGACGATCTCATTGACCAGGACCCAATACCCATCTACTACCTGTCCGCCGGCATACATGATATCATAAGTAAGGTTCCAAATTCATCTGACTACTACTTCACCACATATGAGGAAGATGACGTTGTGGACACATTAATGGAATCAATAGAAAATTCGGTACATTACCTCCGTTGTCGGCACCCCAATACCCTCATTCATTTATGCAATGTGACCGGGGTAGACGTGTCCAAGACATGTAAGCAATATGCAGGCCCTACCCCTCAGAAGACATTGAACAATATCATTTGGATAATTAATGACTTCACTGAGGACTTTAATAACGACTATGGCACTATTACCCCTGACCTCGCCTCTGTGGTCCATACAGGGATCCAGCCTAATTATTCGTTATTAAATGATGGTATCGAAGGCACCCTACCTTGCATAGAGTATTGGGCACTAGAGCTGCTTAATCATATGAAGACGCACACCTGAGGTAAATTGGACAAAAACTTATATTCCTACCACTAAAGATAACTTCACTGCTGGCTATCATTGATTTTGGTGACACATTGTTTGTTTAGAGTCTAATCTGTTTATACCCCCTTACCATGTACATTGCAGTGCTATTATAGGCCTATTGACGTAGCAATATTATTAACTTTACACAAAATATATAATGACATTATTTGAATGTCTACTATAGGCCTATCACATAGCTGGATCGGGGTAGTATGAGCTAGAGAGGACTGCTGCTGATTGAAGACGTGAAAGGGGGCGTGGCAAGCTGTCAACTTCACAACATAATAACTGAACGACTCAGTGGGTCCCCAAGACATCCAAGCAATTCTACACCACTCGCCTGATGATTTGAAGTCCTGCTGTGTTATCATAATTTAGGCTTTACCAATATATATACATAACTATATAGAAAAGACTGGTAGTAATTGAATATTAATTTATTTTTTTTAAATATAATGGGTTCTCGTGCTGTATTCTTGGTAGATCTATACTATAAATATTTTTCACTAATGGGAGGATGATGCTCACCTGGTTAATGCTATCATTGATATGAATATAATATAATTTATAGAACACGGTATTACATTATATACATTTCTAACAAGTAATTTTAATACATTCTACATAACGGTAGATCTGATTGATATATTAAACCCAGAATTACAACCAATGATATTACTCTGTAAATGCCGACTGAAACTAATCCATCCTGTAATATACAAATGTTAGAACGACTGAAGTTGACTATTAACATGTGTCCCCTAGCTTTAAGATTAAGATTAACATTTAAGAATTTATTTTGTATATTGGGTACTTGTATTGAATGTTTAAATGTTGCACTCTGGAGATGGTTGTACTTATCATATCACGTTGTTCAGATATTTCAAAATGGATGACAATCTAAAACCTACAGTCTCAGAGCTAAATGAGTTAGATGGTGAGCATTATCTGCATTTAAATGCTAGAAGTATTAAAAATAAGAAAACTATTGATGAAATGAAACTTCGATTTACCGGTACAAACTTTAAATTTTTATCAATCTCTGAATCTTGGCTAACTACTGACGATTGTACGAATACATATGACATAGGTGGATACCATATGTATAGGGTTGATAGGTCTTGGAAGGATCTTCCTTCAAATATTTTGCCTAAGGTGGGAGGTGGATTGTATACCTACGTTAATGATAGTATACATTGTAATAGTGATGCATTACGTCACCTTAATTTATCATGTAAAGATTTAGAAATTCAATGTTTAGTCTTATTGGATGAAAACAGGAAAACAAGCGTAGTATGCTCTGTCTATAGACCACCACAGGGTAATTGTGATCGATTTTTTGATTTGATAGAACCGATTATTCAAAAATTGGTGTCCAAATCAAGAAAAAGATTATATTTGTTGGGAGATTTTAACCTCGATTTACTAGATCCAAAATGGAAGGTTCAAACAGCTAGGTTAACTTATATGATGATGCAATACGGTTTATTGAATTGGATTAAGGAGCCGACTAGGCTGTCAGATAAAGAATCCTGTCTTGATTTAATTTTCACTAATGACTTATATATGGAATCAGCATGTGTTATTCCGTTTGATCTTAGTGACCACTGTATTATAACTGGTACAATTGACAAACCGATGTTTCTCAAGGAGAAAACAAAGTTTTATGGAAGATCTATGAAGAATTTTGATGGAGAAAAATTGGTAGAAGAATTATTATAATATGAAGGATCCTGAATGTCTTTGGAACTATTACATTGAATCACTTCTCCATATTCTTGATAGAATGTGTCCATTTAAAAATTTTACAATCACCAAACCCAAGGAAGAATGGGCGGATGCACCCCTTTTAGAACAAATAGCAGAAAAGGATAGGTTATTATCTAGATCTTATAAAACTAAAAATCCTATAGATAAAGAAATAGCTAGTGATGCAAGAAAACAAATTAGTATAGATGTACATTCCACTAGAGAAAAATTTGTTAATCATCTCACTGAAGAGTGCAAAAACGACCCAAATAGATTTTGGAGAGAAATAGCAAAATTGTTGCCTTCTAAGAAAAGTAAGACTGCTTTTTCGGCCACTAAACAGCAATTGGTGCATCTGTTCAATGCTTCTTTGAGAACTGCTAGTGTTCCTAATGATTGGAAAAAAGCTACTATTATTCCAATACACAAGGGTGGTGATAGAAGACAGGTCTCAACTTATAGGCCTATTTCCTTGTTGTCACTTCCAGGAAAAATATTGGAAAAAGTAGTACACAAAAATATAATGGGCTTCCTTGAGAGTAATGGTTTGTTATCAAATAAGCAATATGGATATAGGAAAAACATGTCAACTGTTACCTCAGTAGGAGCTCTCACTGATGACATACTTTCAAACAAAAATGTGGGTATTGATACTCTTGCAACATTTTTTGACTTAAAAAAGGCTTTTGACACTGTAGATCACAATATGTTATTAAAAAAGATGAAATTGATGGGGATTAGTGGTAACCTTTTATTAAACAACAACAGGGAAATCGGGAGCCTACCCAAGAATGCAATTCGTCTGCTCACTCTCCATCCTAGTCTCTGCTTTCAACTGCAGAAGACAAGAGACCAAATATCTGCTGGGAGAATGAATTTTCACGACACTACAGAGCCTATTTGCGATAGGCTAAGGCATTCCCACAGTGCAGTATACTAGGTCAGACGAACGCTGTCTGCACGAATTTTCCCCCGCCACTATCGCCGGCAGCGGAGCTGCTGGTCTTGGGTTAAAAATTATCTGTCAAATAGAACTCAAAATACTAGTATTAATGGCATATGTTCTTCAGAGGAGCCAGTAACATGTGGTGTCCCTCAAGGATCAATGTTAGGCCCTTTACTATTCCTTATATACATAAACGACGTAAATGTGTCAACAGCTGGAGCTTCTTTGAGTTTATTTGCGGACGATACGGTAATATATGTTTCGGACACTGATAATAAAATAGCAACAAATATGCAAAATTCAATAAATATTTCTGTAGATTGGTGTAACAAAAACAAATTAACAGTAAATATTAGTAAAACAAAATTCATGGGTTTTGGGAGCAAAAAATGTTTCAAGAGTGTCAACCTGAAAATCAATGGTGAGAGCCTGAAAAGAGTATACAGTTATAAATACTTGGGTATCATACTGGACCCAACCCAGTGGGCACAAACCCTTGATTCAACGTTGAAAACTGGTTGATATAGGGTTACACAGTTTATCAACCTTTAATCAACATTGATGCAATGTCAACAATTCAATGTTGTCAACCATCACCTATTCCAATGTCTGATCAACCGTTGGGACATCAATATTGAAATACTATACTCAAACGACAGTTGATTCAACATGGATTTCCATAGCGTTGCATCAGCATTGTTGATTGCTAACTATTTCAATATTACTTAGTGTGGATATCAAAACATTGATTCAACACACATTTGATAACACTAATGCAGCGGGGATTATCGTTATTGAATCAAGAGACAAATTTTTCATGTGCATCAATGTGTTCATGTCACTGTTGAATCAGTATTTGCATTTTTGGTGCAGTTCATCATTGATATGGTAATGTTGAGTAATCTACCAATCATTAACACTGAAATGACATTCGAGACTGCACTTATTCAAGATGTAAAAATAGCAATTGCATTAATTCAGATTTCAATGCATTCATTAGCTGTATTTTTATTCAAGACCTGTGTTTATTTGAGACCCAAGTGCTTTATCAAGGCAAATAAATATATGCAATATTATGCTCATTTGCAACATTGTGCTTCCTCTTCCCTGATTACAACTTAATGAATATTATCATATATATGAAGAGTTTGGTTCCAAGACGCAATAAGCGCCATTTTGAAAAATGACTCCAATTTTTGACAGAGTTGTACGGCAGAAATAGGTTAATGCAATTTTGTTAATGCAAAATTGTATTTTTCATGTCTTTAGGTCCACTCTGATGTGCATATTATATCCCAGGCACTATAATTGCCAATATGGTAGCCTTAGATAAATCACTACATGCTGTAATTCTGGAATGGATTTGTTGAGTTTTGCAACGAAACTTTTCATATATGTTAGAAAGAAGGTAGTTATTTAGATTGTCTACATCAACAAATAACATCTAAATACTTCATTTTCTGACACAGGTTATTTTTATTCATCATCTCATTTTCTCTGACAGTATCCTTCACTATAATTTCAAAAAGAGCATACACATTCCCTGTAAAAATGTTTATTCATTGAAACAATAATAACACTATAATAATATGCTATATTTCCAATAACAAACATTATGAATTCAATATCACAATCATTATACATATATTCAGATTTGATTCAAAAATCACACGAGGAGAGCACTTTCTTCACAGGAAATGAAGAGTTTTCTTCCGTGATGCAATAAATCAGTTAAAGGGTTTGAGATTTTTGCACTAGGAATGCACTAGGATATGCCCCTGATAACAGTTACACATGGTTTTAATTTCACTCTCTGTGGTTTGTTTGACATGTAAGAAATCTTTCCTTTATATTTCAAATTTATCCCCACATACCATTTTTGCGCACAATGCAATGAATCTATATCAATCACAACAGTGAAACTTTTGCACATAACTCTCATCCACCTTCTTAGTATTGCAAAAGAAAATACTAACTTGTTGATTTATTGCTTTTTGCCAAAAAGTCCTATTGGACAATTTTTGCTTTTTTAACTGAAACTATATTTTAAGCATATACCCTTTGAAATTGATGTGGAGTATGTTGGATAACCCATTTGAGAATAAACCTAACAGTACCTGTGATATATATTTTAATTATTGTATTTTGCCTCCTGTTGTGTTTACCAAGCTCTCTATCAATTTTGCTGTGACTCATAGATTTGATGGATAGGCATAGGGATGAAACATGTGTTTTTTCAAATATCATAGATACCCAATATTTAGTTTTTTTAAAGATAATTAAGATATGGAGTACATTGCGTAACTACACATAATGATTAAGACAACCCAGGTTACAAAATATTTAATCTGATAACTGAAATACATGACATACAAGTTTATCTTCCACTGTGTGTGATCACAAAAGATATGCTAGCCCAGTGAGGTTCTCAGTTGACTACTTCCATCTTCACTCTGCTCATCATGTTCGGTATCTGCCATGGCATGTTGTCAACTTGGATAGTATAACTGAAAAAGACAATTTTTCTTTAACTGATACGCAAATATATATGTGAATGTATTGAAGACTTATGCTTACACTAAAGGATTAAGACAGCAATAAAGCATTAATTCTGTATGTAAAGGATTAAGTATGCATTAAATGGTTATATTTGAACAAAAGGATTAACCATGCACTGATTGTTTAAACCCCAAGTGCTCTATTTCGGGAGTGTCATTTATTAATTACAGGGGGATGGTGAAATCTTGCGTGGAGGCACAAATAATTTTTTATGCCCTCCCCCCTTGAGAGTGCGTGGAATGTTTCGTGCCCCCCCCCCCTCGCCGAAGGCGCTGAATATTTTTCCCCTCCCCCTTTGAACTATATTAACACGCAGGCTTTTTTGCTATAAAGGGGCTTACATTTTTACGCCCCCCCCTCCCTCAAGAGGGGTCAGAATTTTTTACGCCCTCCCCCCTCAGGAGGGGGTCGGACATTTTTACCCCCCACCCAAACCCACCACCCCCCCTTGTAACTAATAAATGAACACTCCCTTAAAGGGCTGAGTACCTGTCCCGATTCCACACAAAATTGTAACCTCTATTAAATCACCAACTAATTCAAAAGGTTAAGGGGACCCGCAGTGTGGGAGTGTATCAGCCCTATAACATGAATGCAGTGCTTGTACAGTATTGATGGTCACCCCCTCCCACCCTCCTCACCCTGCAGTAAACATCACGGGCCATTGAGCAGGCAGCCAGCCATGAGGTGTACCACACACATGACCCTCAGACAAGAGGGATACCATACTGACTGCGCCCCCCCCCCCCCCACCTCCACATTAGTCCCTACTCTTAGGTAGTAGGGGAAGAGTTCATGTGGTGTTTCTATCAACCTGACGGCTCTCAGACCTTACTGACTGCGTCCTCACTAGAGTCTCCCCTACCCTCATTAGAGTGTTCCATCGAAAATTCATTATTTGCCCCAGAAAATATTTAAATAGTGGATCAGAGAGAGCAGATGCATACAAATCCAATGCAAGAAGCAGAATACGGATATGTTTGATAGTAAATGCTTGAAATCAATGGGAAGTTGAGAAACTCAGTGGATCTCTACTGCTGACGGGAAGAGGGTTAAACCCACAGATCTTACTGCACGTCCAGTAACAGTCAGAGTGCAGTCGGGACAGGTACTCAGCCCTATATGTAGGGGCGCTGGGGGGTTTAAGCTATGTTCGATATTCAGGCATAACCAGGGTACATGAATAGGTCGAGTTACATATACAGTTCTGCTACGTCACAATTTGGGCAAACAACGACTTCATGTCCCTAACCATGATAGCCACACACCAGGGTCATTACATTAAAATCTATTTTTAATTATCCCCAGGTTATTATAGGGGTTTCTAGTAGAGTAGTTCTACAAAATATTACTATATTGCAAGACTGACAACAATAATAACCACGATTAGCCCTTGAGAATTATTGATGAAATTTTAATTCTCCCTGATTTAATGGTATTTATGGGTATAAATACACAAGAATTAAAGTTTTCCACCAATCAATTAATGAGAAAATATAAATTGCTCAACAATCATAGATATTTTACCTTATATTTAGAGTCTATATGTGTGTATTAATTTCCTTGAACAAAAAAAATCGTCAGAGCCTAATTCATGTGGGTGTACTAGAGAGGCAAAGTAGGTCTATTGACTGGCCCTTTCTTTGTGACTGGAGCTATAGTGCAGTCCCACCCAACTACAATACAGGGGATTCAGAGCCCCCCCCCCCCCTCAGGTCGGAAAGCCCCTCAAATTAAAGGCCTAGGCTGTACAAAGGTCGCTTTGTAGACCACCTTTATACAACCAAATTTGTCCAAAGGTCGCCAGGTCGCTTAAATTATTGCACCAAGTTGCCAGGTCGCCTGGAGAACAGCCCAGGTCGCATTTGACCCCTCTGAAGCCACAATACACGATTAAAAGTATAGTATATCATTTTATTTTGCATTTATAGCATTGACTCCCGGTGGCCACAGGCATACACCACCTAGCTGGGTGGGGGTATGGGGAGCGGAGAGAGGGAGGAGAGGCAGGGGGGGGGGGGTTGACCCTGGGAATTAGGGCGGACCTTTCAGCCAAGGGCATCCTATCCTCCTGGTCGTTGCTTAGACTGCTCACCTGGGTGGTGGGGCTGGACGCCTACTGGAACTATACACTGGAACTGAAACTGGTCTTGCAGTATGCTGCAACTTCCTCAACCCTAGAAACCCCATGTGCATCTCATGATACATGTATGGGCATCTATATGTATACAAGTGGTCGATAACCCTACCTGGTGGTCACATTCCAGTGATCTGTGCCCACCATACCTCCAATATAAATAGAATAATCAAGTATATGTAACTCAACCTATACTACCTGTACTACTACTACTCCTACGTCTGTTTAGTCTGCATGCCAGTAAGAATGTGTGTGTGTGGTACACCTCATGGCTGGCTGCCTGCTCAATGGCCCGTGATGTTTTACTGCAGGGTGAGGAGGGTGGGAGGGGGTGACCATCAATACTGTACAAACACTTTGATTGGGTGCAAATTATGATAATGTCTAGAAATATAAATTTGAACATCAAGTACTTTCTTTTATGCAGAATACATAATTATCCTCATTGTGCGTATTGCATTTGTGAACATAAACAGATACTTGTTCATAACCTGTAGATAATGTTGTCTAATAGGATTATCATGCCAGAATATATGCTACTATAATTATAGCAGAATATGCAATAATATCCCCAATTCAAGAGATATGTCAGAAGACCAAAACAATAGCAATGCGAATATATAGATATATACTTTCTATATCTTGTTTGTCCACATTTAATGATCAAATGCTGATACCTACCACATGTACTTCCAATGACGTGACTGTGGGCCTAGTGCTGACCGGCTGAATGTGTAGTCTGCTGCCATTGGTCCTGGGTGACCAACTGGTTCACTTTCCTGTAAAGCTCAAACCCCACATTGCAACATGTCGTAGTGAGAATGAGTATAATTAGGGCTCTTTTTTTAAATTATTGAGGCCCTTGTGCATCCACTAATACACAATGGTTATCATGCTGTCTTTGTCCATTTAAAATCCACTTGTATATGGGTGTAGCAAGCTATATACAAAGTCCCGACGGGTATGAGATGAGGACCATAATGTAATTATACACCACTATAGAAAACCAGTTATTAAATATGAATATGTACGAAAGAGGTATGGGCAGTGATCATCTTTCTTTTCCAAACATTTTAGCTATATCAAATACAGATCATTTTCCGGAGACTTGGTTTACAGAATGTTTGCGACTATCTGAGCTACAATATTTCCTTGTTAATATCAGCCTTCTCATGGCTTATAAAAATATAACCTCTGATTTCCTAGTTAACAACATGTTGCTACCCTCTTCCACATTGTGGGGATTGGGCTTAAGGCATGCAGGGGATATTACTCTGTGTGTGACCAGGTGTACCTGCGACCCTCAGAACACCTACACACCACCACTTGGCACACCTGCAAGCAGCCCCAGGTGAACACCCAACTATGACCACAGGACAGTCTCTGCCACATGGACAGCTGAGGGGAACCTGCGAGGAGGTACAGGTGGGCACTTATATACTATACTATATGGTATGCTATTAACACATTAGATTTGGTACTTTTGAGATCATTCTCTGTATGTCTGTCAGTCTATCTTTCTGTTTCTCTACACCCCCTCACACTCCTACATGGACCTCGAGTATCAATCAGATAGTTGAATACTACTGTAAACGTATATATTTTCGCGTAGCTAAATTTTCGCGCACCTACCATAGAAGGGCATGTTCGCGCAATCATATTTCAGCGCACCTGTAAGCAGTACAAATTTAGCTACATGTCATTTTTTACGGTTTGTAAATCGGATAATTATCAAGGTGATTAGAGCCCAAAGAGCATCATCCTATAATCATATGGACTGTAAATGTAATGCACAAGTGAGGGCTGGGTTTCTAGGGATCCGATACGGGGCACTCTAAATAGGGTGTTTACTCCACTCAGCGCTGCGTGTCCCCAGTGTGTACACTGTGTGGACATGGCTAGCCTGGCACCCGGGCCTGGCACCTACTGTACATTATATGGAGCTGCCTGCACACCTCAGTTAATGTTATTTCCGGGAGAGGCTATACTTATCTCAAATCTTGACCCTGCATGAAGCAGTTTCATTAGCAGTTTGACTCTCTATTTCACAAGAGCCACTCGGGAGACACAGTTGACACCTTTACTTTTCTGTGTGTAGCATGGATAACAGTCTTTTTTCCTTCCTTGGTGATATCACCCAATAAGTATTTCCTTCCATTTTGTTAATAACAGACTGAAGAGTTTGCATAGCCATAGGATGTTTACAAATTGTATAGGAATAAAGTGAGATGTATATGATGGAGGGGGGGGGGGGGTTGCTAGGGGTAGGGTATCAGATTAGTAGGCACAGTAGTAATACTAATACCAATCACAGTTCATGTATTTTGGAATTTGAATCTGAGTACCAAGACCAGATATAACAATGAGAAACTGACCAATTAGCTTAATTCTAACAATAATAAAATGTCATAAACCAATAATGCTGTATAAGCTCAGGAAAGCCATTTAGAGTAGGGAGTTGCATCGAAAATTGATTATTTACACAAGAGAATTTCTATTTAGTGGTGCCGTACAAATGCAATGCAAAAATCAGAATTATGATATCTTTAGTAGTAAAGGTCTGAGAGGTGTGGGAAGTT
Organism: Harmothoe impar; assembly: GCA_947462335.1. Classification (NCBI taxonomy): domain Eukaryota; kingdom Metazoa; phylum Annelida; class Polychaeta; order Phyllodocida; family Polynoidae; genus Harmothoe; species Harmothoe impar. The sequence continues at coordinate 47,443,382 of OX381708.1, read as the reverse complement.
GAAAAAGCTCTTAAATTTTACCCCTTCTGCTCTATATATAGCAGTTTGCTTAAAACCTACCAAAATGTCATATAATTCACCCCTTGTATTTACAGTATTTTGTAATATTGTATTTGATATATTCCCTCCGTTGGAAAAAAAACCTATTGACTTTGGTAACAGATAGTTTACTATTTAGAACATTACATATATGTATATATGGATGATATAAAACCATAAATAACATTGATTTGAATGTATAAATCTACTCTATGAACCATGGGAACTTTTCTATTAGTTGCCAAAAGTAGTTCATGAATATGAGTTGAACTAGATATTTCTTTTTTCTCTTACAGATGCCATACTAGCGAGCTGCATGAGTCAGGACTGAAGAAGGAGAACAACCGTTCAGAAACTAGACACAATATTGTTGAATAAACTGTGATACCACTGCCATTCAAAAGTAGGGGGGGGGGGGGTAAAACGTACGCTATATATTACAAGATCCCATGCTATCATATTTATTATACAACCTCTAGTTTCTCTGGAGTCACTTCATATAAATATGATATTTAGACATCATTTTACAAGTAAATCAATAATGTATTCAACCAGTGAAGTGTCTTTTACATAATATGTAAAACTTAACTATGGTTGTAATGGAAACACAAATGTGGACAGTCGAGGGAAAAGGGTCCTCCAAGGTAAAAACTCAATAGTAAAATTGATGTCATTAGCTTTCCAGTGATATCTCTTATTATCAGGTACCACTTCTAGTTTTTGAGTACTGGCTCTCTGAATATGTGTGGTCACTGTCCAATAAGCTCTATCTTACTTTGTAGATATTCCTATCTAATTAGCATGATTATGCTAATTACCAAATATCCAAACTTTTTCAAACAGTTGGTCAAAGCTTTTGATCTAAAAATGGTATCAACATTTTCTTTTCAGCATAGAAATTGTTGTGGGGCCTTCTATCAATGTTTTTTTTTAAATTTTCAATTTAGAATGGAAATCATGTTTTCTTGGCAACCAACATGTGCAAAAACACCAATTTAGGCCCAAAAACGTTCTTTTCCATTCCAAATATGGAATGTTTTCACCAAAAATAGAATCCTCTAACATGTCCTATCATATTCTACATAAAAAAGTAGTATAGATAACTTTTTTTTACTATATTTTAGTCCTTTTTGGTTATATGGGGCCCCCTGGTGGCCAAAGTTGGTACTAAAAATCGCGCACGGAGGGCCCTTTTCCCTTGTTGATCCACAAATATTTTAGAATTGCTTCTATTTTGAAAAAAATACTCAAGGAAATTACCATAACAGCCATGAAAATTGAATTTCCTCATCAGCCTCTCTAGATAATATTGCTTGACTGAATTATTTATCCAATGAGATTCTCTGGTCTATCTATCTAGATCCAACTATACGTACTATAGGCTGTTTTCATAAAAACAAAGTTAAATCATGATAATCACCTATATAACTATCCCTATAGAATGGTGAGAATTTAAAAGTGACTCTAGAAATATAGATATATAAATGCTAGCATTAAATTTGCAGCGACCACTAAGTGATCATTAAGGCTTAGAAAAAATGAAATCACTAGTCCATATTGTAACTGGAGCAGGGAGGCATTGACGTCACTGTGTCACTGACAGGAAGGCTCCAGCCTCCTCCTGCGGTGAATACCTGGACCAACACATTATTCCTTTCTATTAATGTGCTCAGAGTATTTTGAAGAAAACCGATTTTTTCGCCGAATTGCATGTTTTTAGAACATTTCACTTTTCTGTGTTCTTGGACTTTTTCTCACAAATTTGGCGTTTTCAGGGAAATTTATTTTTAGTGTTCTTGAACCTATTTCTCGCAAATTGGCCACTTTTGGCGAAATTTCGCTTATTAGAAGTGGAGAAAATGTATGAAAATAAAATGCTTCGACTGAATAGATGCTTCAATTTGTTACACATCGGCTGCTGGATTGGACTTGAACTGGAAATCACCAAGATTAATAAAAAATAACATTTTTTTGTTAGCTGGGTATGCTGTAAATTCTTTAATAGAAATCTATTTATTAAAAATTGTATATGTTCTGATTTGACTTGGCGTTATCATATGCCAAAAGGAAGTTGTCATGAGCTTGACCCCTTGACTACCAATAAAATGATTGATCATACAGATTAGTGTGGCGTCATGTGTGACCATTATCATCATCCCTAATAAAGGATTCATTACATTAAGTTAAAAAAGTTAGTTGGCTATTTTTTTCATATGTAATTTTATATACAATATGCGAAGTAAATGTCAAGTTGATACTCTAACAATGCATCAACATTGAATTGAAAGAAAAATTGCATAATGTGTAATTCAACTTTCAATTGATTTGATGTTGGCAAGCTGTAGTTGAATCAACTTCTGCATGTAACAAATATCTGACACTGTCTCAACATTGAGAGAACACTTTCAAAATAATGTAGAATCTGCCCAGCTGATTTAGTTAAAATGGATGGCAGTTGATACAATGTTGATGTCCTGCAATTGATTCAATATAAACTATTCAATATGAAATTATAGTTGATGATCATAGCATAGTTGATTCAGCACAGGCATATAAACATTGAATCAATGATGATATGACAATGTTGATGACCTCATCAATATCAACCAAAATCTAACATTAAATCAATCGTTTATATTAATGTTGAATCACTGCTACTTTGTCAACGTTGATGACCTCATCAATATCAACCATAAACAAACCCTGTATCAACTGTTGATAGTATGTTATTGCTACCATTGAATCAACATTGAATCAACATTAGTTTGCCCACTGGGAAGGCTCAACTATGAAATATTTATGAAAAATCAAATGAAAACTGTAGCATACAGAACTCATCAACTTACTAAGATATCTAGGTTCCTTAGTAGTGAAAGTCTTCTTAAAATATATAAGGTATACATAATGCCAATACATTTTGTATGTTAAGTCAGGTAGCACACTCCTGAATAAGATGCAAAGAACACAAAACAGGGTTCTGAAAGTATGTTTAAAATTACCTATGAGGGCTCATACGGATTATATACACAAAAAAGCTAAGGTTAATTACCTATCAGATAGAAGGCTATCTCATGTTTATATAGAGGGACATAAGAGATCTTGCATTGACAAATATTTAAAAAAAACTCTAGTCAATACTAGGAGTGCTGATGGTATTTTATTATTGAACAAGCTACCACATTGTGAGTCCTATAAGAGGAGCTTGGAATATACAGTTTCATGCTTATGGAATAGTTTAGATCCCAGTAAAAGAAATGTTAGAGACAGGAACTCCTTTAAATTTCTTTTAAAAAAGGAATTGAGAGGATTAATTCCGGCCTATGTTGATGTAACCTGAGTTGTAGTATTGAAAAAATCACAATACACGTATTAGAGGTTGGATGGAAATATTGAGGGTTTGTACAATGACATTATCTAATATGTTTATGTTTGGTGCTTCTAGAGAATATTCTGTAGATCATATTGTTGCAAATTATCTAAGTATTCTCATAACATTGCATAAAGAGACTGATACAATTTCTATGGTAATACACCTTATTTGTAAATACACTGTACCGTATTCGACGTAATAAGCGCCCTCCCCCTAATAAGCGCTTCCCCCCTTTTTCAGATTTTTCCCAGATTTCTTTTCTGTGTTCCTCCCATTTTCTAATCGTTTTCACACCTTTGTGTGACATTGGGCACTTCACACTTGTGTAGGTGTTAAGGCCAAGCCAAGTGTGATGGCATAGAGGTGAGTTAGAGCATTGTAGAGGCCACTCAGCTTTGCAAGTAGCCTGTAAAAGACAGCCAAGGGGGGCGCTTATTAAAATGGATTTTTGAGGCCAATTTTTTCACTCAAAATAATATTTTAAGCGCCCAGCCCAGCTAGCAAAGATACGTTGGCCCAACGTTGGACTAACGTTGTACAAGGTCGGATTGACGTCAGATACTGACGTTGGTACAACGTTCATTTGTCCGTATGAGCCAACGTTGGCATGACGTCAAGACAAAATGACGTTGGATCAACGTTGGCCCAACGTCATATTCTGACGTTGTTCCAACGTCTAGCCAACCATATTTAGACCTTAAAAATGACGTTGATCCAATGTCAAATATCAACGTTGACCCAACGTTTATTTGTCTGTACGAGCCAACGTTGGTAAGACGTCACCATGAAATGATGTTGGCCCAACGTTGGACCAACGTTGTACAAACATGCTTTAGATTTACAATCTGAAACTGATTTTGATCAACATTAAGTATCATTTTCACTCTAATGTGATCAACTCTGCTCAAGACATGGCTATCAAGAATCATCATTTTAGAAACAGCCATTTCTGTCTTTGCATTTCACCTTAATCTCAGCTTTTAGGGCCAAGAGGTGATACCAAGACACCTGATCCTTCAGATCTTATGTACCTGCCGTTACCCGCAAAAGGGTGTCATAGTAGCAATATAAGTAGCATTTGGTTATATTGTGAGGAAAGGTGGTAATTAAGAATGATATAGATTATAGATTGAATATCATTGGTTTTAGAGGCTATGTTATACACATAGGGCCTAATCAATGACCAATTGTGAGAGAATATAATGGATATGCTGGCAAAAATACCCGGGCAAAAATATCTCCAGGTAACCTTCAATGCCCTCTGGTGGATTGTTGAGAAAGCAATGTTGGGTCAATGTTCAGCCAACGTTGGTATGACATGAACTATCTGACGTTAGACCAACGTTGGCAAAACAGTGGTCATATTGCCAATGTTGGTACAACATAAATTTACCAACGTTGGCATGACGCTAATCATGTGACGTTGTACCAACGTTGGCAGAACACTGGGCGTATTGCCAACGTTGATACAACATGAATTTACCAACGTTGGTCTGACATTAATTATGTGATGTTGTATCAACGTTGGCAAAATACTGGGAGTAGGCCTATTACCAACGTTGGTCCAACATGGTTTTGCCAATGTTGTACCAACGTTGCCAGCCAACGTTGGCACAACGTTCAAATATTGCCTGCGACGGTGCCGACCAATGCCAACGTTGGCCCAACGTATCCTTGCTAGCTGGGAGGGCGCTTATTACGTCGAATACGGTATGTGCTTATAGATACAATTTTACCATGTATGATATTATATATATAGGTCTACCTCGGCCAGATAGTGTGCTAGAAAACATTCTACTTGTACCCAAACAAACTAATTTATTAATAGTTATTTATGTAGAACTTAGGATTATATAAATTTCATAATCATAATCTGTAGCTAGGGGAGCCCTGGGAGAATTGGGACACCAAATTGAAATCATAACATGTTTGCTTGTGATTTCTAAAATGCCAATAATAACCAAATGCCTTTGTTTCATGAAGAAAGGCTACTAATAAACCTTTCATTTGGACTATTTAGATTTATCCTAGCCTGCCATGATTCCTGTCTAGGGCCTTTTGAAATTTTTCAGAAATTCCAGGGAGAACTGGGACACTTCGAGGAGAACTGGGACACTACCTGGGGAGAACTGGGACACACCAGGGCTATTCCGAGGGGGGGGGGGGGGGGGGCTTTTTTTCCCTCAAACGCTCACCCCCACCCCTGCCATAAATAATGAATCCTCCCTAAGTGGGCCTTTTAACCCTGCTTTTTTAAATGTTCGGAGCCAAAGTCACCCCCACAAGTCTTCATCAAGCCGAAGAGCACGTTTCGCTTCATGATCAAGCTGTGTGGCAGGCCACAGACGAAAAATTACAAACAAAGTTTTGGTTCTTGCACAGACCACAGACTGACGACATTTGGCATGTCCCACCGGCCTACCTGAACATATTTTTCGGCCAATCAGAACCGCGCAAGCTCTTCGTCGCAGAGTTATCATTCCACAATGGCGGCCGCGGGTAAGTTAGAATCAAAACAACGATAAAGTTTACTCTTTTTCTCTAAATGTTAGTTGATACAAAGTAAAGTATCATGATTTTATATTGTCTTGTATCATATTTCTTCTTATACAAACAAGAAACATCATCAAACACTGCCGGTAAAGCCACTATCACTGGTTAGGGCCATCCCCAAGGCCGAAGCGGCAGAATCCGAACATGTTTTGATCCGTCTGGACGTCACTCAGTCAGTGACACACTCACTCAGTCACTGTGTTTCACTTTCAGTGTCTTACCGACTGACCACCACATAAATACGCATGATACTGATACAAACTTGGATTATATTGCATTCTTTCTTCTTTCTCTTGCAGGGAAAGTGCAGGCAGTTGTATCCTTTATTCGAATTATATGAGAGGCTAAAAGTTTAAATAATTCATGCACATTTTGATCTCTCATCCTCAATCATTTTGGATGACTTTAGGGAGTGTTCATTTATTAATTACAGGGGGGGGGTGGTGAGATTTCATGCGCGTGGAACGTTTTGTGCCCCCCCCCCTTGCCGGAGGCGGCAACATTTTTTCGCCCATCCCCCTTTGAACTGTATAGTAACGCGCTGGCTTTTTTGCTAAGGGAGTGCTCATTTTTTAACAACAGGGGGGGGGGGGGCGGTGAGATTTCGCGCGGAGCGGGCGGGGATTTTTTTCACCCCCCCCCCTCTAGAGGGGTCGAAATTTTTACCCCCCCCCCCCGGCAGGCCGAAAATCGCGCGCGTTCGCGCCCCTTTGTAGCATAGTAACGCGCGGGCTTTTCCCCTCAAAACAGGTTGAATTTTTTTGCCCCCCCCCCAAGAGGGGTCTGAATTTTTTACCCCCCCCCGGTCAAGGGGTCCAAATTTTTTACCCCCCCCCCCCAAATCCACCACCCCCCCCTCTGTTGTTAAAAAATGAGCACTCCCTAAAAAGGGCCTAAATTTTTTACGCTCCTCCAAGAGGGGGCAAAAATTTTTATGCCCCCCCCCCTTCAGGAGGGGTCGGACATTTTTGGGCCCCCCCGTGTAACTAATAAATGAACACTCCCTTAAGTTTTAACATGGGGTATAGTACAATGGATGAGAATCGCCATAGCATAGCAGTCTAATCTCTCTGCCATGGGTCACCTGGTGAGAAGATTAGGAACTAATCGTAGTGAATGAGTGATGCAAATTTCACTCTAAATGACCAACTGGAGAAAATTAATTTATCCTACTTAAAACAGTGTTGCCGAAAACTTTTTATAGACACAGGCCAATGTGGCCTGTGTAGTGCGATCTTACACAGGCCATTTGACATCTACACAGGCCAAATAGTACTAGGGCATATACATCGACGTGATATACAGGGATTTCATACCAAATTATATTAATAATATAGATTCTAGGTGTTCTTTTAATGAGGACTGCTAAAATGTATTGAAAAATGTCTATATCCATTGAATATTAGTCACATGGCCATATCTTTGCTTCTAAAAGGACTTGAAAAATTCTTTGACTGTTGGAAAGCTAAGATCATGGCCGGCCATTCTGGCTGATGTTTGATGGCTTCACATTGGCCATTGCGATTCTACAGCCGATGTCATTTCGGCAACACTGCTTGAAATCATCATAGACATAGCACTTTGATTCAAAAAGTGTTATAAAGCCCTTGATGTGTAGTTTTTAACTGACCATGTTTTATTACAATATAGCAAGGGGGTGTTTTGGGAATAGGGCCCCAAAAGTTTGGAATTTTTCCAAAAAATTGCCGAAATTCCCACCCCCCAAAAAATTGTTCCCTATCTGATATCAAATATAAACCCTTTCGGTTTGCAAAGTATGAAATCAGGGCTTTCCAGCTATCTTTGAATGATTGCGATATGAAAATTCTAAGTGGCAAAGAAAAACTCTACCACATAGGTCACCTATCACATTTAGTTCCATTTTTTGCCACCCCCTGGGGGTGGCGCCACTGTCAGCCATGTCACTGAGGGAGAGCCAGCAGGTCTACTTGCGAATCCATGTACTTTATATATCCCTGGTTTTAATAAACTGAATAGTAAATTAAGACTTAAAATTACTAAGGGAGTGCCCATTTTTTAAAGTGAGACCCCTGGGCTCATGCTGGGCAAAAGCCCAGTCTCACTTTATTTACATGGGCCCATTTTAATAGATTAGGCCCCCTACCGGCCCTAATCCGACTAGATCTATTCCCAACTGAGTACTTGTCCTCGATAACAACTGGCGGAGCTGGTGGGCTTACTTAATGCCGCAAGAATACTGTGTCAATCTCGACAAGTTTGGTCACATGGTCCATTGTCATACACCCCAGATATTAGGCCACATCCTCAAAAACTGACCATAACATCCACTGTTTTAATATCGGTAAATCGTAAGGCCACATACGGTACATGCATTTGATTTGAGAATTAGGCCCTTGACCTAGACCAGCGTTCTTCACTGCCCTATCACCTACTACTATACGTCAATGGGTGGTATTTTGGACTGTTCTGGATTGTAGAAGCATTGCTTTTCGTGTTCAAAGGTAAGCAGTAGGTCCGTTATAATTGTTAAATGCAGTTTTTTAATAACATTAGAAATACTGAGACATTGTTATTGTACCAATACAAGCTATGCACTTATCCAGTGAGATCCCAGAAACACAATACACATGTATGAACTAACAGTAAAGCAATTATGAAATTCACACTTTGGTAAAAGAGAGAAGCCAAATGCAAATATCAGGGTTCCCACAAGTCATGGAAATCATGGAATGTGAAAGCTGTCATGGAATTTTGTTAAAATTTGCTGTGTGTCATGGAAAATAAAAATAATAGAGCTAATATTATAAAATCTCTGAGAATGTACCATTTGCATTCTAGTTTTTTCTCAGGGGCCAAGCCCCCTTACCCACCACAATAATGTAATAAATGTCATGGAAAATCGAGAATTTTTTCATGGAATGTCATGGAATTTCAAACTGAAATTTTGTGGGAACCCTGAAATATTGTTCACTGTAAAGATTGAACTCTTATGATTAAATTCTACAGAACAATAACAAGTCTGAGGAAATCATCAATCTTTTATATGAATTAAATCGAGTCTTTCTATCCTTTGCAGGAGAGACGTTACCATACCCAGCCGGCGCATTAGCAGCGGAAATAGTCCTTCTCTTTGTCATGGCAGCACTTGAATATTTAAGACTCTTTTTCGGTAAGCAATGTCATCGATTTTTAAAAAATAAATGATTTAATTTGCCCATTTATTGTCATGTTCCTTGAAGTAACGAGGAAATCAGTTATTAATGGATCCACATAGACAGTACCATTGTTTACGGGAATCCAATAATAACTACGATTTCCTCATTAGCCATGGTACATGTATTATCTAATGGTTCAAGTTTACCAACAAATCACCATAAGGCTGTGTCTCATGAGATGGGGCCAATGTGATAGTCTTTGACCGGGTGCCATCTTTGACCTGGCGCCTTCTTTGACCGGCTGATAGAAAAGGGATATTTAGGGCAGATGAAGACATAAATGGGCTACTAACTAATAATTAACGTGTTATAACATCCATTAGCATTTTATGTTTATTTTTATCTTCATCTGCCCTAAATAAACCGTTTTCTATCAAGCCGGTCAAATATGGCACCCGGGCAAAGATTATCACATTATCCCAATCTCACAAGACACAGCCATAACCTCACCTATGGCATACAGAGGTATAACCGTAAATTATAGCATATACGGCTAACCCTCGTATAAGCCGCACCCAAACTTTGGTATAATTCGATAAGCTGCACCTAAGGTCTGAAAAGTGTCACTTTGATACACTAATACAAGAAAAAAATACCCGTACGTGTATAAGTCGCAGCTAGGGTTCGGGAAAATGCCATAAGCCTCACTCAGGTCCAGGCTCTCCTACAATTACCGTATCGTCGCGTTTTGGGGCCCGGGCGCCTATTGTTTTCAATGCCCTTTACTCCCGGCGCCTATTCAAGGGAGGCGCCTATTCAAGACCAGGCGCCTATTTATTTTAGAGCTGTATTGCTGGGAAAAGTATATAATATACACAGAGAATACCAGATGCAAGTGGTGTAATGACAGTGTAAAGCTGCATGAATGCCCAGGATGAATGCCACACTGAGGTGTCAGAGCAACTAACTCCCACAACCCACCTCCCCCAACAGCTTAATTGGATGGCTTTGACCTAGACCAGAGACATACATGAGGTGTCTATGCCTAGACTCACCCGGCCCCTATTCAAGGCCCGGCGCCTATTAACTTCAGTACCCTCCTACCCCCGGCCCCTATTCAAGGGAGGCGCCTATTCAAGACCCGGCCCCAAAACGCGACGATACGGTAGTTATGTACTTCTTTGCTCCATGCATACCTGGTACTTAATAGCAAGATGCATTATACCCCACCAATGTACTAATCCGCATTTAGGTCACTGTTCCAAGTGGGAAGTTCACCTCGTTAAAAGAGGTCTGGAAATTTACTAGATTGCCTCCGTTTTCTGCCGTTGTGTTAATTCATTTGTGATTCTTGGACTTGAACAGGCACAAAAGGTAACCTGACAGAGCGTGTCCTGGCAGTGGTCTGGTCCATCGTCCTATCGGTGCCTGCGTTATTCGGGGCCATATATCTGCTCATCTGGCAGACATATGTGCTGCGTATTGAAGTCATCATTGTCGCTGTGCAGCTCGCTTTCATAGGTTTCGAGTTGCTCTTCGGTATCATCTCCTGCATCACGTTTGCCAGGTACGACCTTACATTCATGATATTCTGACACTAGTCTATACATCAATATAGAGAACTTTGATAATACAATATACGAGACCTTTAAAAAAATATGAGCCAGAACTGAAAGGTGGATATACATGTATCAAAGTTTAATATGTATCCTTGTTGGGGAAACATCCTCTAAAACTAAAAGCAACTGTTGTGACACGAGTATTAACTATTATACTGTACAGACGTTGGTGTCAATGACGTATGTGTTCAATATAAACTTATCATGTACGTATTAAACTTCCACCATTTACGATATAGAATACTACTACTGGCGCTTGAGAATTAAGTTTTTGATAAACTAATTTGCATCTAAATACCGTAGTGATAAGTCTGTTCGCATTTTTTTTACAGAGCAACTTCATATTAAACAGCAACTGATAGAAGAGGAACGGTCATACCTGTGATATCTCAGCAGCACCGATAAATGTCAGATAATTTATCTGCCCGTCTCAACGAGAATTTTAGATGGTTATTTAAGAGATATTGTGAGAGCTATTAGAATGAGCAATTATCATGTATATGTCAAAAACAAATTGCATAGAATATCCGTCCATTGACTGCAAATGCATTTCACCAGCACGCTAATATGGACTGCCTACTAAATCTGAGGTCATGGGCTAACCGTCCAGTAGGTTTGATATCTGCAGTCAGTCCAAAATCATTCCACAATTTACTTTTCATTCGTCAATTATGTACATACTCATCAGTCGTCCGTCCAATACATACATGTTTTAACATCTGTGTATATTTTGTAGAATAAACATATCAATATTTGTAAACGTGTCGTTCTTGTTTGTTTACTTGGTCAATCACTTTAGGGTACTGATGAAAATTCTTCCTGCCTTTTGAATCATTTAAGCACTTGCCAAAGACGCAAATACAGGGTGGAAAAACGATTACGAGCTAGCTGTAGTCACAGTAGTTTATTACATATGAATAGGAACGTACAAAGGGAAAGACAGCATCTTTAGAGACCTACTCGGGAATGACAAATAGCACATGAGTCACTACTTTTAATGCACAGACCTTCTCTATGAAGTAGTCGATATGGCACTGCTGCTTAGATATATTTTTTATCAATTTGTTTGCAACGTGGCCACTTTGGACATAGGTACTTTAAAGCATAGATCACATCCCCAACATAGATACCATATCCAGTAAAAATCTGAATATACCAATGCACAGATCACAGAAAAGATAAACTTTACATTTCCCTCTGGAGAACAGCAACCGTTTGTATTTTAGCACCTACAATTTGGCTGACATGAAATGAAAAACACATGACTTGCGGTATTAAACTTCTTGGCCATTTAATGTTAACGTTACGGTCTACTTCTACTTTCTTTCTTTGGTACTAGATATTAGTGAATGGCACCAGATCTACAAAATTTAGCCAACAGTTTACAGGTGTAATTTTATCATAATAATATCTGATGAAATCCACCGTAGAACACAGTGCCTTCTCCAAGCATAGCATAATTATGGTGAGGTATACCGCTCTTGCCATTATTTCAGTCACGATAATACAAGTACATCTATATTCATGTATTCTCGACATATAGCAAATACTATCAAAACTATAAAAGAAACCAGGTAAATTGTTTTTGTTGGAAGCAGGTATCCTGATACGTACCGGGTAGATATCTCAAACACACCAGTTGAATCTTGTAAATTTATATTTTCTACAATATTAAGGCACGTAGTGCAAGTCAGTTTTTTTTATTGCATTAGGCCACTACACCAAGCACCTTGGTATATGTAGAGTACAGGACATATATGGATCTATTCTGAGACAAGCCCACATACATGTACCAGCATTTTTATGACGTAAAGGGGGCACAACTTATAACATAACACATTGCTAGAATTAGTATATTTTCTATTCAAGTGATATCCTATTTCTCCACATTACTCCATAGATGTTGCAAAGTTTTCAAACCTACCGTAGACTAGGGCCTACATATAGCCTATGTTCAAGGATGCTAGAGAGCATCGCGTGACACAAAATGCTTCGAAATACCCTGAGTGCTCGAAATGATCAGTTGAGTTTTTTTTAACTATCTTAAAAAACAAATGCTTTATTCATCCTTGATCTCTTTGATCTTGTCGCTGCTGCTGGGGTTGTTGAGGTAGCACCACCAGTTGATGGCGCTAGCAAAGCTGACCCAGGCCAGGTAGGGCACCATGAGGTAGGCCGCATTGCGGTTAACGCCGTAGAAGGTGTAGATACAGCCCCCGATACAACCCGCCATGGCAGTGATGTCCAGTGCCGCCTGGAAATAAATAATATAGGTTAATCTAGATTCAGGTCTTAGATCCCTAATAAAACATACATATGTCATGCATATCAGGGTTTAGTATCACTGAAGAGAGTATTTAAAAAGGTGTAATATCGCGGTATTTTTTATTGCAAGAGACAGAAACAAAGTTTACTACCCTTCAGAAAAATCCACTTTAGTATACTACTTTCCCTCCGTCCTAGGTCTATTTCTTATCATGCTCTCCTTGTTTTACGCTGACTCTCATCCATCCCTCACACTACAGTATAGTTAAACCTGACTCACCAGTCCCAGTCTGTGGGCACCAAAGAAGATGGGAGTCCATACCCAGTTGAGGGCTAACTGGGTGCCGTAGAGGGCTAGAGGGCGAGCGGCTGCTCCCTCAAAGCCGCCACCATCCCGCCATACCAGGTAGGAGGCGTAACCCATACCGGTGTAAAGCGCTGTCCACATGGGGCCGAACACCCAGTTTGGTGGGCGCCATGACGGCTTCTTCAGGTCCTGCATGGTAGTGTAATATAGGGTCAGGGCACGAGCAATGACACAGAATATAGCATTGATGTTAAACTTTGACATGCATGTTAATTGTTTTTAGGAATGATATTAGTATTATCTTTAATTAGATTAAACCAGGACTTTGCTACTTATATGAAATCTATGGGTGCAAGCCATACTAGTCACCAGAACATAGCTAGAATACATTGTGATCTGTATTTGAACTGCATTATATATAATGTGTTATAATATCATATCATTATAAATGCACCCACTGTATAGCTACCTTATCATACCAGTTCTTGATCTGGCTGCGGGTTATGAAGCCCCCAGCTATGCCCCCTATGTGCGGCAGAAGGCAGGCAAATGCAGGCCTAGCGTAATCCATAACTCTACATCAAAAATGAAAACCAAAACAAATCTTGCAGGCAGCAGCAACAGTTAGCACAGGCTTGTGTAGTACAACGAACTACCGGGTACATATACTTTTTTTTCTGATATAAAATACTACCACCACACAAATAGCCTTAAATATATACATCTATACCGATGGTCTTCAATTCATATTTGTAACACCATGCTCTCTACGGATGATGTCATTCTCAGGCAAATTTCTCATTAACTACTACCACCAACACATCGGGAAATGATCATAATCAGCACCACACCAAATTGTCACGATTTTGTCGTTCTCACGCATCCTGGCCACAAAAAGCACAACTGTGGATGAATAGCCCTCTCCACTGTCAGTAGCACAACGATGTTGTAAAAAAAAAAATCCAATGTAGGGAAACAAGGATCATGCGTACTTGAATCTATGTTCACAACACTGTCAAGTAAAATAAGCAAGCATAAGCCCGTTGCTCTAAAACCCCGGGGGGGCCACTCCCTATCTTTTCTATAGTCACTATGTGCGAACATCACCCTCAATTTGGTACCCTTATCAAGGGGCGAAATTTTTAAAAAGCATACCCTTTTTAAGGTAAACTTACCAGAAAAACGGACCCTATTCACAAATGACCCTGAAAAATATACCCTAATCATGGGGTGATCCTGGGAAAATATCTGAATCAAGGCTGACCAAGGAAAATAAAGTAAAAAATACTTTTTAAAAAGCCATGAAGGTCTGAAAATGTACCCCTTTTTCCCCAAATTTGCTTAAAAAGCACCCCTTATCAAGGACCCTCACGGGTCCGTGCATGGGACCAAAAAACAGACCCTTTCCCTTGGAATCATGTTCACACATGGTAAGTAATGCTGAGGGAGTGGCCCCCCCGGGTCTAAAACTTAAAAGCCCATTCCCGCTGCTGCTGCTGTTGCTGCTTTAAGTTTAACAAGTGTACCTTGTCGAACCAGCCACCAGCCGCTACCTGAAGTTTGGTGTCACTATAGTAGTTACCAAGGAAACCTCCACTCATAGGCACTACTATGGATACAGCTGGTCGTAGAAAGTCCATCTAGTGCAAGGTAAGGGTAAAGAAAATCTAGCTGTTAAAGAGTGGACCACACTAGCGGGGGCAGAGAAATGTAGGGGCCTACCTGGGATATTTGTAATGTATGCTTCAACTTGTTGCCACACCTATACTACCAATACCGCACCGTACTCGCTTTATTCAACTTAATTTATTAACATAGTATAGTTTCAGGAACATTTGAAGGGTTTGGCTGCAAGACGACATAAGCGCGACTTTTTGAAAAAAAAAAGAGACAAAAATCTGGGTTAGGCATGGTCAGATTTAATCCGCAAACATTTTTTTTTTACAATATTTACTATTTTACATATCATAGGGGCCTGTTGAGGATAGGCCCCTACACTCTTTTACCAAAATACTATAATTGACCACAGTTGCTTTCCAAAAAACTCTATAGGCTCCATTTTTGGGATGGAGATATGTCGTTTTGCATCCAAACTCTTCATTTATTTTTATTATTGTGTAGTCAAATGAGCAGTTATATCAAAGTATCATGCATCTGTCTCGTCAGGGCATACGGGCATCCAGAAAACTTAACGTTACACATACATATATGTAAAATTTAACGAGATAGGCCTAGTACCATTGAAGTAGTGTAGTATAGATCTATAAATCTATAATGTACGAATGCATCTGGTTACATTTTATGTTGAAGATGGGCCCTGACGTCTTATGTTTGGGAAGTCAAGCACCTGTTTTGCTTTTTGGGGCTAAGGTCTTCAAGAATGTATTGAGCCGCTCAGCATAAAAGTTGGTCTCCATAATGATCCAACTATGCCTATGGTAACACTTCAGAGCTCTAGGCATATACAACAGTGTCACTCCTGGTTTATTAACCGGGCAAGCTATCTAGGGCCTACGTGCAGACAGAAACGTGATGGGTAGCACGTTTAGTGAAATACACGGACTGGTTAGGGAAGAGTCATTTATTGATAGCTAGGAATGGGGAGGGGGGCTTGATGTAGAGACCCCCCCCCTCCCCTAGATTAAATATCATCTCTCATACTTGACCTTAGAGGATGGGACGAGTACACAGAGCTGTATATAGACTCAAAAGATTAGCCTACCCCCCCCCCCCCCCTCCCCGTACACATCCACGACCCTGAAATTAGCTTGATGGACCTTAACCGGGTCGCTACCTCTTGAATATGGACACACTGCGCAGGTATATGCGCATATAGCTTAAATGTATCAGAATTAGCTAATATTACATAATCTGATACATATATATGCTGACTAAGCTATGTTAAAAAATTGGGAGATTTCGAGCAAAATTGAGCGTTTTTTTGGACTTTGAATATTTTATATATTTGTAGCCAGTGATATTTGCCATTTTTATCAAAAGTTAGAATATTGAAACTATTTACCAATAAATCATTATCTAGAATGATAAAGATCTTATTAAGTTACTTAGAATAACCAAGGGTATAAATTGTAGCCATTTTCTACCCTGATTCTATAGCTTTTGTACACTTTATTTTTAGCTTTAAATGTAAGATTTAGGCCGATTTTGCTATATTTTTTAACTTCAAAGGCCAAAAAACCTAAAAATATGCCCGGGACCCCCTATCAAAATCACTTTCATATGTTAGGAAATGATCTGAACTATTTTCTGAGAAAGTTAAAAAAAATTCTGTTAATTTTGAATACCATTTTTAGCCAATAACGCCACAAAATGATAGCAATTTATTAATTTTCTTCCCCAAAACATCATATTTTTACCCAGAATTCCATGGCATATGACTGTAAAATTAATTTTGCAGTAAAGTAAAACATATAGCCATTTTACATGTGAAGTTTTACATTTCTGTGCGTAATGGTTGATATTTAAAAAAATTATTGAAGTTTTCACACTTTTTTCTAATTTTTAGAGAAAAATTTAAATACTTAAATTTTTCAAAATTCTGTATCTAAAAAAGTAGGTCGGGACCCCCTATTTTTCTTTTCATTTTCTGTTTCTATATGGTTCAGACTGTCTTTAGAAAAAAAATAAAGACATTCTGTTAACTTTGATCAAAGGGTAGCGACCCACCTTAAAAGGTTTACAGGTAATAGTACTGAATTTTAGGTAAAAAAAGGTAATCTCTAACCCCCCCCCCCCCCCCACTATGTTCTGTTTTCGCGAAATGCCCCCCACCCAGCAATCGCATGACCGTATTTACTTTTTCTAATGTATTACCTGTATTGCCCCCCCCCCCCCCCCCTCAAACCCGGGTGACCACGCCCCCCCCCCCCCCCCTCAAGCTGACAATGAATGACTCGTCCCTACTGGCACTGCACGTCACCTCGGTCAAGGTACTATTCATTGATGTCATACCCATACATGCTAAGCAACCTTCCCTATGATATCTATACTTCACCTGTCATTTACTTACCCTTCAGTTTCCACTGCTTCTAAATAAATCTCTGTTTGAAGTGGAAGGTCGGTGTGCCGATTTGTTGGTCTGCTTTACCCGCCTGACCTACTTGCAGCACTCCAACAGCGATACGACGGAATCGCTGGATTTTGATTGGCCAGAAACAGGCCAACATGAAAAGACACACATCAGGTTTCATGAGGTGTTATGTAATTTTTCATGAACTGAAAGCTATAAGTTCAAGGGACAGTAGCAATACTAACGATTCTTTTTTGAATTTGCTTATTTGTGTTTCAATTCATATATTATGATAAAATCAGACAACATGAACATGCATATTGTCTTTTCATGATGGTGACCTACTTAAAGTATGTGGTACGACATGCCGCATGTTCCGTTGAGTCACAGCCATAAGGCAATTAATGTACCCGCCAGGTGTAGGCCTACCCGGGACAGGGTAGACACATTACATATGCAAAGCAATGATATTTTGATGGTATATTTATGATGTGTATTGTCAGTGCATTGTGTATTGTATATGCCTTGATGCTTTCTGGGTCGACTGTCAGTGTGTTGGATGTGCATTGGTGATGGGGGCCTACATGTATATTGATGATGTGATTACAGGGTATTGAATATGTATCAGTCTTTTTTCTTCTTTTTTTTAATTCACAGGGCATTGACAATATATTGAAGAGTTAATGCTTTATTGGCGTGTTTTTGTTTTTTAAAGCTATTTAATGGGACAGTAAAGGTAATAGCAGGCCCAGCATCGGTTGAGCTGAGAGGGAAGAGCTGAGAGTGGGTGCAATGATTAGCTGAGGATAAAGAGCTGAAAGAGGAGAGCAGAGAAGAAAGAGCAGAGAGGGAAGAGCTGAGTGGGGAGAGCTGAGACTGAATAGGTGAGAGGGGTAACTCGAGGGGGAGAGCTTAGAGCTGGCAAGGGAAAGCTAAGATAGAAGAGCTGTGTGGGTAGAGTTTAGAGGGCTCAGGGCAGAGCCGAGATGGAAGAGGTAAGAGGGGACCGAGAGCTGAGCTGAGGGCTGAACGGGGAGACTTCAGCGGTAAGAGTTGAGAGAGGTATACAGGGAAAGCTGAGCAGGGAGAGTTGAGAACTGAGCTTGGAGAGCTGAGAGGGGAGAGCTGTGAGGGTAGCATTGAGATCCTCTGCCCATGGGTCCAAGAGAGCTCGCGATCACTATGGTACTAACTAAATGGTTTATGAAACACTCATTTAATAACAATACATTTGTGAGTCACAGCCATTGTTTTTATTCCGTTGCATTGTATGTATTGTTTAAAAAAATGGGAGTCATTCAATGACTTTCCTGAGGAATCAATAGCAAACATTAAACAGGTATACATGCAGGTCTATATATCCTCAGGTATTCATCTTCTCCTCAGCATATCCATAATACCCTGCACCAGTTGAACATTATGTCATTAATATCTTCAGTCTTAGTCTTCTAAGCACAGATCCATGAACCGGTTAGTCAATGAACACTTAGTGGCCAATGCCACAGCATCTCTACCCTTCCCTTCCTCCTCACTACCCTCCTCCAACTCCTCCTCCGCCTCAGCAGACTTCTTTTTCTTCTGACCACTCTTCTTCTTCTTCCTCTTCGCGCAGTCACTGCTGAGAAAGTCCCCCTGTGGTATGACAGCCATGAGAGTGTGGAGCAGCTTGAGGTAGAGGGTGGAGAGGGCTGAGTTGGTGCCGAGCTGCTCACAGAAGTATGCCTTGGGGTCTGGGCGGCGCTGGAGCTGCACGGTCAGGTTGTAGAGGAAGGTGCCGCTGTAGGTGAGGGCCGGGTGACAGGTGGGCAGCGGCTGCAGCAGCAGCATGTTGAGGTGCACCAGGGACAGCAGGCAGGTCTGGTACTGGCTGTAGTTGTGGGTCACCAGCGTGTGGAACTTGTTATCTGAGCCGTTATGGTGAGTTTCTATGGTGAACCGGTCTGTGTTTAATATAGCTGATTTTATCTCGTCCGCTGTGCACTGCTGAAATAGATCCATAGCTAGGTCCTCTACACTTGGTCCCTGTGGGTCACTGTAGGTGACAACTTTGTGCAAGGGACCTTTTTCCAACTCAGGATTAATCACATCGATTTTTTCCGTCCCATCATTATTGTCAACTAATTCAATAGGCGTCGAGTCTGATGAGCTAATCTTGTCATTCTCAGAATAAAATTCACTGTTTGATTTGTTACTTTTCTCTTTCTTATTCTCTGCTTCTAACTTATTTTCTGGTGTATTGCCCGACTCTACCCTTGCCTTGGGTAAGTCACTGACCATGAAGAGTCTGATGAGGCAGGCTACCAGTGCACACAGGTAGTGTACAGACACCTTAGGTGTGGCATGCTTCACCCAGTAACAAGCCGCTGCCAGCACAAGATGTAAACCCTGCGGTACATCCCTGAACGCCGCTTTGTCCAGTCCCACCGTCTCCCAGAGCAAGGCTTCCCGCTCCTGGGGTGACATGTGGGGTATCTTCTGTAGGTAGGGTACAGGAGAGCCGGATGGCAGCTGGTTAGCTGGCTCCACCATGTCACATGTTAGGGAGTTGGTGCTGCGGTGGTACTCCTGCACCCCGGTGTCCTTCCCCGGGGTGTCCTTGCCCTGGGTCGGCTTCCTCCGCGCGGCTGGGCGGTCGTTAAGGGTGGCGTCCAGACTCATGAGTATGGAGTAGAGGACACGGCGGAGTGGCTGTGAGCAGGTGAAGGCACAGGGCTCAGTGACAAGTTCCACTTGGGGTAGGAGCAGGTTCCGGTGCAGTGTCAGCGTGTTGATGATGAACACGGGGATCTCGGCCTTCCTGAGGCCGGACACGAGCCAGTAAGGGACCGGGTTACCACCGTACGTCTGCAGCTTGCTGCGGTTCTTGTACCGGCATGTGTCATCATCGAAGTAGTCCACCAAGTGACTTGTGACCTCTGCGTACGACTTCACCGAGGCTTCCAGCGATGCCCTGGCCTTTTTCCGTTTACCATCAGGGAAGCAGTTGACAATGTATGTCACTGTGTGCTCCACACTGTCCCGGTCAGACAACCACATCAGCGCTCCGGCCATCTTCTGCTGCCGCTTGGACACACGCGTCTGGCTACTGCCCACCTTCGGTAACTTAATACGCTCGAAGAAGTCATCAAACTCTTTCTCGTCTACAAAGTCGTTACCCATAAGAGTGGCAAACACAGGGAGGAAGTCTCGTCTGAGGCCTGCGTAGACGCGCTCTATGTTCTGCAGCTTGTAGAGCTGCACAGACAGATACTTGTAGCCAGCCGGGCAGGACTCGTCCTTGCCAGCCGCACAATGCTGTATCTCCAAGTCTAAGTAGTCAAAGATGATGAAGCCCTCAGGGAGGTCAAACACAAAGAAGTCACTGTCGTTACTCATCACCGGGCAGCGCCAGTTCATAGCAAGCGCTGCGAGTTGATCATCCGCCTCAAAGTCACATGTCAGGTGGGCCACGCCCAGCTCATTGAGTACCTGCCGGAACACCTCCTGAGCTAACAGCGGTAACACCTGCCCTTTCTGTCCCCGCGCCAGCGCTGTCACGTTCTTCAACCGGTTGTGCTGACGGTGCATGGTAGTCTTCAGCTTGCGCTCATCCATGTCATAGCCGCCGTCAAACACTACATAAGGTGCAATGTTACATGACAGCAGTGCCTTGAAGTAGTAGCGCACGCTGTTGGCATAGCGGTCATAGTCTCCTCCGTAGCGGATGTTGATGGGGAAGTAGCGGTAGTAGAGGAAGTAGTAGAGGTTGTTACCGTCTATCAGAACCCGCGTGTCGTGCAGACGGTGGTCACTCAGCAACTCTGGGTGGTCGTCCACAAACGTGGTCAGTCCCATCACACCCATACTGACTGTGCTCTGCAATGATAAATATTGACTAAGTCTATGTGATTGATATCACAAATGGCTCAGGGGGTAATGCTCGTTTAAAGATTAGGCCTACAGTGTATCTGGTAGTTTAAGAAAGAACTGTGGTTTAAATTATTGTAAGAATATAGTATGGTTATGGAATTAAAGCCACAAAAATACGACAAAACATCTCTATTCAAATATTTGGGAAGGCCTTAGGCTATGATAGGGCAGGCTACCAGCCCATATAGCCCACTGAAAACCTATTTACTAAAACCCAGATAAAACAGCATTTTAGTAGACAAAATAACTTTTAACCCTATATATATATTCAATGCGTTTTTCTCAATATCCAGGTTAAATTTGATAAGGAATAAATCCGAATATGGGAACAGTGGACTGTACACTTCATCCACCAGGATCAGGCATCTGCATCTATAGATTACAAGTAATAGATCTATTATCACCCTTTCTGGGCGATTTGGGGTATTGATATTTTGCAGCTTCAATCTTTCAGTCAATCATTTCAATCAGCCTGACCCTTCTCCACCAGTCCAGTGATGAGACTGATGATGGCACTGACTCAGTGACTTAGACCTGAGTTACTCTTTTTATAGCTCAGGGAACCTGAACTCTATTATCTCCGTTCCCCTCCGCAATAGAGTTCAGGAAACCAGCGCTCTGAGAGTGGAGGAATGGGGGCGCGCAGGTGGCCATCACTCTCGTGGCTGGTGGGGAAGGGGGGGTGGCCTTTTAAATTTCGTTTTTGATACACTTTTAGGGCTTAGAAAAATCTGAAACTTTTCTAGGTTAAAGAGAAAATGTCAGGCTATCCAACGCAGTTAAAAAAATAAAGAAATTCCAAATAATTATGACCGAAAATGTGCGGGCAAGCACGTGCGCGCACCCATTCCTCCACTCTCAAAGTGCTGGTTTCCTGAACTCTATTGCGGAGGGGAACGGAGATAATAGAGTTCAGGTTCCCTGAGCTACTCTTTTTATGATTTATCGCTCATACTCACAGAGATGTCACGAATGACAAGTGTTTTAGCCCTCATTTTAGTAGGCCTACCCGTTATATTACAGATCTATATTTATATACAAACCTTATCATCAACTGATCAGTATGTCATAGTCTTATATGGCACACAGGCCTCGTAAATTACGAAGAGAACTCAAATCAACTTGCCACAACGTGACAGCTCCTCCCTCACTATTTACAGCAGCGTTCGATGCTGAATTGTGGTTACTATACATAATTGCGCTCTTTTAGTTATGGAATAAATATCAAAAGAAAACATTAGGTCTACTGTAACATAAATATTGGTAAAATTTAGACTGTATAATTATCGATTTCATCCACATACTAGTATATATTTCTCCCCAATTTTATTTGACAAAAGATCATGATTAGAAAAGCGAACACGGCCAAATTTCAGGAGCCACAGCGATGCTTTATTAATTCAAAACTAAATAATGTATTTATGATCGAAATTACTCAAAATATATTACCTACCAGGTTGATACTTTTTTGTTACTGTTATGTAACAAACGCCTTTGTGATTTTGAAAGATTACCGTATAGGTATATTAGATAGCCATCTCTAGATAGCTCGGAGACTGTTATCCAACTGTTGTGAGTCCCCAATATTGCATATGGCGGCGCCCATTACACGTAAACACACACCGACCTGTTAAACTTCAGTGAAGATGCCGTCTGTGATCTCCTTTCACACGCTACACGACGCTAATGTGTCCGTATGTGCGGATGGCCGGTTGAAGGCCGTGCTGGAGCTGGAGCGTGAGTGTATCATGTCTTATAAATCTGTGTGCAGGACAGACATGTGATGTGGGCGATAATAAGGGTTTTAAAGGACAGCTGCTCGTAAACAAACAGCTGAGACTGACCTTCTCTACAGTTGATCGATGTCAGGAGATACTGTATGCGTGTGTCTGATCTGTGCCTCTTTTTCTTTTAAATAGGGACGAGTTATTTACGGTATTGCCAGCTCAGCTGGAAGGGATTCTGCCATGATTGAGGGGTGGGGGGGTGGGGGTAGCAAAAGCAGAACATAGTCAGAAAGACAGGACCGGGTAGGGTTCAATAACGCTAACCCACCGTCCTGGCTTTCTGCCAGTGGGAGAGCGGGGGTGGGGGGGTCGAGATTTCAATAGGGTATTTTGGTTGGGGGGGGCGGGGGGGGTCAAAAAAGAATTGCTTAAGTAGATAGTCCACCAAGCCCCCTCCCTCCAGCTAGTGATAAATAACTCGTCCCTTAGACAATATTAATTTCCCCTTGCCCCGCCCCCATAAGCCTGATGAGGGTATTGACTGATTGAGGCTTACCCATGCCGTACCCATTCCTTGTTGACTCAGGGTTTAATTAACCCTGAGTAATATACACCTACCAATTTTGCATTTTAAGACAATTTTGTGACATAGGAGAATCGTTGTATTTCGGTTATCATTCTAGATAGAGAAATGCGGAAAAAAACATGAGATAGGCAAGATCGGGGGACAGCATTTTCCTCAAAATTTTTTCAAAAAATCTCAATTTTTCCTAAAGATATTGTACTGTGATCTTCACGAATTTATTTCTCTCTTTCGCTATTATGGAAATGTACTTAAAAAAAGCTACCACCCGCTTCGGACACACATAGACTTCAAGGCATAAGCGTTTTCAGCAGAAGATAGACATGACATGTTGAGCGAATTTGCCCGTATTTCTCTCTTTCTACCCCCAAAGCGGGCAAAAACTGGGCACATTCTACCGCCAGGACCTATGCAACAAGTCACATCCACTCTATATCTATATGTTAACAGATAGCGGTTATGATACAGATAGCGGTTGTACACCAGGGGCAGGGGGACAGGGGATGGACGGCAAAGGCATGGACGTGAAACGGCGATGGTGTCGCTGCTGACGCTCCGATCGACTCGCCTTTCGGCCGAGACATAAAACAGCGGTTACGCGCTGCTGGGAGCTGACGCCACCTGCCCGCCCCCAGCCACCTGCTCGCCCCCAGCCACCTGCTTTCCCACAGCTACCTGCTCACCTACAGCCACCACCTGGAATTCGATTATATATGACTTCCAATATATGAAATTAGGGTAGCTTTTTCTGGCAATTACGATTCTGCCGTCAGAAATGAGAAATAATGTATTGTACTCAAGTTAGATCACTCATTCGAATTCATTTCTGATGCCAGAATTGACAGATTACCCTGAGTCATCTGTGAGGCCACTCACACACTCCTTTTTTTTTGTATGCAGGGAAAGACGTGTTAGGACCTTGACCCGTATTAACTTTATACATGTAATACAAGATGTCAATTGATTTATATTTCAGGGTACTTTGATGTCCGATACTTCGTGAGCAATCCGTAAGTAGGCTACAAAACCATTACCTTCTTGATATAAGCATCTCTGATATAACTGATGTCATATATGTCTGTGTCTGTGTGCATTATGGTCAGACTGGGTATACTGTAGGCATTTAGACGTATCCTACTTTAATACATATAACTGCATAATCCACAGTTCCACCTTCCCTTTCCCTTTTCATCAGTTAATAGATAAAACTCTCCTGTCCTGGGTCATCTGTAATGCAAATCACACAATCAAACTATTAAATGTACATTTCAGGAGGAAGTCCAAGTTCATAGAGCAGTGGAGGCGCGCGGTGCAGCTCATCACTCAGTACACCGAGGTCTCTGAGTTCGATGTAGCCGTCACCAGCTGGTGAGACTTTTTAGATTTATTATAATAATGTCTTTATTGCCAAAAATAAGTTTTATTTATAGACACAATATCTGTGGTCACGGTCAATCACATGAGATCGGATACTGAGTATCGATATATTTCCATGTCAATTGTAAATTGTACGTTTGTATTTGATTGGACAAGATGGTAATATTTTTGACACATATGGAATGTATATGCTACATTTATAAGCAACACAGGAACATTAACGAAATCCCTACCTACACGTGTAGGTATATGATAGGCTAATACTAAATGAATGGCACATGACTATGTCTCAGGCAAATTTGAATGTCTTTGACTGGGTGCCATCTTTGACCGGGTGCCATCTTTAACTTGGTGCCATCTTTGACCTCCTGACAGAAGATGGTTTATTTAGGGCAGGTGAAGCTATATATGGAGATATTACGACCGCCATTTTCTTTATTTTATCTCTCACATACCAAAGAAGAAATAAGAAATTTATTATTCTTAAATCTTTCTTTTATGGTGGCCGGTCAAAGATGGCACTCGGTCAAAGATGGCACCTGGTAAAAGATGGCACCCGGTCAAAGACATTCACATTGGCCCAAATCTCGTGAGACACAGCCAAATAACATCTTTTTGAAAAAGTCGATTTCTAAAAACTGGAAAAATCCTTGTGATACCGGAGAATTTTAGTGAAAAGGCTAGCATGTTACCATAGTCCAAAGAAATCCACCATTCCCCCTGTTGTTAAATGATAACCTTTTTATGATATTTCAGGGTGATGCCATCTCAGCGGGAGATATTCAAAACCCTGGTAAAAGCAGACAAGTAAGTTTTACTCCTAATACTTCAGGGACAGCTCAAGGCAGCATGTGTCATTATAACGCCGTGCCGGCTGTGTTGGTGCATCATGCCGACCCTTTGAGGAGGGCATCATCCCCATAGGGTTGAAGCAAGTTACTCGCTAGGTCTGCATTCACGTACATGTATCATGGCAGCAAAGGGCATAACAAGGGGGAGGGGTTGTAGAGAGATTTCCACAGTCTATAATCAGTTAAGATCATGCTTGGTACGCATCAATTACAGTAATTTAAAACAGGGTGGCATTTGAAGCACAGAATCATGATTTAAATATTAATTGCACATGTTGTTTGGCAGATGGGTGACGGTGGACCATCACCTGGCACATGCCAGTCTTGGATTCTACGACTCCCCATTTAACAAGGCTCTGATCATGTCGTACGATGGGGGCGGTAATGACGGCACATTCAACGTTTACCTCGGGGACAGGAGCACGGGGATCAAACACCTCAAGTGGGTCAGTGATGATTTTATCAACATTTGCGGTAATTCTTAGTGGTCCAGAATACAAAAAAGTCACCCAGTTGGATTACCAGAAGGGAAAAGAAACTAACCTGAAATATACTGCCCATGAATTTTTCAATGTACAAGTATTTGATTAGCACACATACCCGAATAAGAACACACACCCTCCCTTTGCCAAATTTAGACTAGATATTACCTAAAATTGTACCCAATACGTGATTTAAATTCGCCTAGAGCCCGCACCCATCATTTTGAGAACCCTATAACCCGCACATGGGTACTGGACTATACTTACAAAAGCCCTTGTATAACCTACACCTCCGGGAGTCTGATTAGTGTAAAACCAGCCGGATGTATGCCGAAATTTACAGTATTTACTACTCAAGAGAAAATATATTAATATCCTTTGTTGGGGAAGGTGATGTTAAATCCATAAATGTAAATTGTCTCCTGCAGGTAGGCCTGAACCTGGGCACCCCGTACCGTCAGGTGGCCACCTGCATGCCAGAAGTAACCGGCGACAAAGGAGACCAGGACGACCTCACCACCTACATGCGGTTTGCTCCCCTCGCCCTCTCAGGGAAGGTACGTATCGTAAAACACTGCTTATAAGCCGACCCCTTTCTCTCAAGGAAGGAATATAGGTCATGAAATCTAACCATAATGAACCAACCAGTGACTGAATAGAAACAACACCTTCTTCCCCTACAGGTGATGGGTTACGCTGCGTTAGGCCGGGTACGGGAGGAGTGGCTGGAGGCAATGCGGCTGTACTACACTCAGTTTGTGACGCCCCTCACCACCATGTTCACCCTGGGGGAGGCGCTGGGCGTGGTGAGTACATAACGGTTTGTGACCTCACCACCATGTTCACCCTGGGGGATGCGCTGGGCGTGGTGAGTACATAACGGTTTGTGACCCCCCTCACCACCATGTTCACCCTGGGGGAGGCGCTGGGCGTGGTGAGTACATAACGGTTTGTGACCCCCCTCACCACCATGTTCACCCTGGGGGAGGCGCTGGGCGTGGTGAGTACATAACGGTTTGTGACCCCCCTCACCACCATGTTCACCCTGAGGGAGGCACTGGGCGTGGTGAGTACATAACTGTTTGTGACCCCCCTCACCACCATGTTCACCCTGGGGGAGGCGCTGGGCGTGGTGAGTACATAACGGTTTGTGACCTCACCACCATGTTCACCCTGGGGGATGCGCTGGGCGTGGTGAGTACATAACTGTTTGTGACCCCCCTCACCACCATGTTCACCCTGGGGGAGGCGCTGGGCGTGGTGAGTACATAACGGTTTGTGACCCCCCTCACCACCATGTTCACCCTGGGGGAGGCGCTGGGCGTGGTGAGTACATAACGGTTTGTGACCCCCCTCACCACCATGTTCACCCTGGGGGAGGCGCTGGGCGTGGTGAGTACATAACGGTTTGTGACCCCCCTCACCACCATGTTCACCCTGGGGGAGGCGCTGGGCGTGGTGAGTACATAACGGTTTGTGACCCCCCTCACCACCATGTTCACCCTGGGGGAGGCGCTGGGCGTGGTGAGTACATAACGGTTTGTGACCCCCCTCACCACCATGTTCACCCTGGGGGAGGCGCTGGGCGTGGTGAGTACATAACGGTTTGTGACCCCCCTCACCGCCATGTTCACCCTGGGGGAGGCGCTGGGCGTGGTGAGTACATAACAGTTTGTGACCCCCCTCACCGCCATGTTCACCCTGGGGGAGGCGCTGGGCGTGGTGAGTACATAACCGTTTGTGACCCCCCTCACCACCATGTTCACCCTGGAGGAGGCGCTGGGCATGGTGAGTACATAACCGTTTGTGACCCCCCTCACCACCATGTATGACCCAGAATTATAAATATGATACATGTAGCGTTATTCACTGTTTTATTTACGGTTACCTATATATAAATACGCAGCTAAGTCTACATCTGATTGTGACACATGTGATATTGCAGTGCCTGGAGCCGGGTGGGCTGTCTGACACAGAAGCACGAGATGTAGCTGCCACCAGCCAGGTGAGTCCCGGTTCAGTTGTACATGTCTCAATCCCTCCCACCTCTACAACCGACACTTGCCTCAACTTCTTATTAGCTTGAGGAATATATCTCCCATCCATGACCGACAAATGACATTTTATAACAACAGGTGGGGGGCTGATTTGGGGGGGGGGGGGAGGTTGAAGAAGGATAAAGTAATTTTCTGACCTAGGTGCTGATAATACAGAATTCTCCAAGTCTAGGTGCAGTGATATGCAAGATACAGATAACATGCGAGAATTTAGGTAGCTGGATGTTCCCTTGGATGAACAACAAGTTAAGATACACTCGTTAACGTTAATTAAAGTCAGTTTTTACATTTCAGCATGTGTTTAGTGAGCTGTTGCTAGAGAAAGTCAAGGAGTTCCTGTCAGTGGTTCAAGGTGTCGGCTGTGATGGTATCGTTCTAACTGGCGGGTGTGCACTGGTGAGTGGTTTCTAATATTGTGCGCTAACACTAAATATTACTGCCACTTTGGTTCCATATCTACAGCAGTGTGTGGAGTAAAATATATAGAGTAGCTATGATGGCTCAGACCATGGATGTAAATGAGATGTTTGACACCATTGTGTGCAACAGGCACAAAAACTCAGCAATGATCCTGCTCCTCCTAGAAGAAGTAAGTTGTTAAATACCTGACCTTTAAAGACAAAATAGCAGAAGCTATTCAGCAGTTATCAACTAGTGAAATATTTCTAGACATTGAACTTTCTAAACTCTGCTCCTACTTTCCTTACTTTACTGTAGAATGTACATGCTAACCAGCTGGTATCTGAGCGGTTTGGTCTCCCCGTTCACGTGCCCTGTGCACCTAATGACTGCGGCATAGCTCTGGGCGCATCCTGGATCATTGATCCGTAAGTAGGAATAATGCTGTTTCTACCAGTTTCAAATATTCAAATTGGTTATCAGGGTAACCACTGCACAGGGAAATCATCCCTGTCAGGGAAAACACTAGACATTTATCAAAGTTTACCCAAACACAGGTAAAAAGATTTTGAGACCCATAGGAAAAATAATTTTGAGACCTAGTATGAAAAAGTTCCAATATTAGAAAAAGTCAGGAAAACTAAACAAAGCTAAAAATGTTGGTTATACTATAGAATATTTGTATAAAAGTAAATCTGTTAAACCTATCTAGTAGGATGGCTAAGTTTATCCAGTTCTCCACACTCACTCACTCAGTCTAAGCGGACCAACCTGATATTGAATATTAAAAACTGTTCAAAAGCAAGGGCACAGAGCAATCTCAGGAAAAACGCAGAGGATTTAATAATGTTGGTGGTTACCCACACCTCATTACACTTAAAACAAGTTGTAACAAGTGGCTTCTTCGATCTAAACAGCCCTCTGTGTCGCGAGCCCACACAGTACGGAGGTCTGCCGTGTTTCGACATGTCCTCGCTTGCTCAGTTTGTACGAGACCGACGGCCAGAGGAAGTCACACCGCAAAAGGTAATATAGATGTACCAGATATTTACTTTACTTGTTAGTAGTACCTAGAACTCTATGCACTGCACAAGGATATTGAGCAAAGTTGTTTTTGGGGGCCATTTTGTATTTTGCTATATTCATGATTCTGATTCAACAAATGGATTCTACACCCCGGAAAACGCTAATATCCATGTACATGTATCACACAAGGAAAACAAATTAACTTAAGTAATAATGTTCTACATTTTGTAAAGTTACTGTAAACTTCCATCAACTTCATCCTGACATTTGTTTACAAATGACAGAAATCCTGACGTGCTTCTTGTTCCAACAGGTGGCAGAGCTGCTACTGGAGGGGGCGATAATAGGGGTTGTGAGAGGCAGGCAGGAGGTACGTATACATTTAACAATCAGATGTCCTAATATTCCTGACCCTGAAGCATATTAGGTATATATAGTATTATCTATAACCTGAGTATAGGCTATAGGAG
The DNA here is from genome assembly GCA_947462335.1 of Harmothoe impar. Classification (NCBI taxonomy): domain Eukaryota; kingdom Metazoa; phylum Annelida; class Polychaeta; order Phyllodocida; family Polynoidae; genus Harmothoe; species Harmothoe impar. The sequence goes on along the minus strand of OX381708.1, from coordinate 47,413,181 downwards.
GTTTATGTGGTGCAGGCTCATACATATGCATTTAATATACATGTAACAGTTCCAATGCTTAAGAGATTTAAAGACTCCTCTACCCCTGGAACTTATATGAGGCTTCCACTTGTTTAATACCCAGATATATGTATATACTGTCCTTTAAAAAAATATAATATATATTAATGTGTACTATGCAGTTTGGGCCGCGTGCTCTCGGACATCGCTCCATGTTGTGTTACCCAGACAAGGAAGAGCTCAAAGATAAACTCAACAAGTAGGTCTCACAAATATACAAACTATACCATGATGTTACCTTTTTCTGTTGAGCTGGTACAGTCAGCTCTCTGCTGTCAGTAAATGTACCTGGACCAGCAGCTTAATATTGAGTAGAAACTGCGGATGAAACTTTGCTGAAATCTTCTGATTCTTACATTATCATTTCCAGATGCACCCTCCCCCCTTTAGCTTTAAGCAAGGGTGGGGAAAGTAAATTCAATCAACCCAACCTAACCCCCCTCCTTCTTTATTTTACAAAAAGATCACAGAATGGTGTCCTGTTCTTTACGTTAGTTCTTATAATCAACAAGTTGACCTCACCTATGTTGCATTTATATATCTAATTGAGGTGGTCATGAGACTGAGTCTGGTGCACCGTGGTAAAGAAAGGGTTTTTAGTAAATTAGTTAATTGTTTGTCTTTGTTACGCTTAGACTCAAGTCGCGGGAGTGGTTTCGACCGCTCTGCCCTTCAGTGGCTGTGGAGTCTGTCCCTCTTCTGTTTGAGGCTAAACCAACTGACAAAGGTAGGTGTGCTTCTGTAGTCCTTAAAGGGCTACATAGTCAATTAATGCTTTAAAGCTGCCATAACACCTAGATGTACATAGATATTTCATGTTCGGCATAGTTATAGAGAGTTTCCTTGTTGGCGTGTACTGGTAGAATCTCAAAGTATTTTGTGACATTCAACTGAGCTAAATTTAAGGAAACATATGAAGAAAAATTAAATGCTTCCAGCAAAGAATCAATTGATTGCCTCAGCTGGTGAATAGCGCTAAATACTCAAATATCTTGCTTCCCACCAGAGAGTAGAGAATAATTGACTTTGGAAGCTTATGCTGTATATATTAAGGCTCTTGTCTTGCCAGAAGGAGTATGATAGTTTAAGATGGAAAGGGGTTCATGATCATCTAGGATACAAATAAAGAAATCTAACCTAGTATAGCAGCTTTAAAGTCTTCATGATGCACTAAACCCTTTTTTTGAACCTGAGTTTATCTCAGTGGTTGCTGCACACTTCATTCTATAACACACACTACTTACTCTATATTACAGATGGCAGCATTACAGCTGGTGGTGTAGACAAGTGTAGGTCAGCAGCTGAGGAGGGTGCATGTATTCCAGTAGGTGATGGTGCGTGGCTGCCTGCCTCCCCCTACATGTCCTTCTCACCCAATCTACGTCCAGATGCACAGACTCGCTTCCCGGCCATTTGCCACTTTGATGGTACAGCCAGGTAGGATTGTGCGAGCATGTCATAAATGCAGCACTGGAGACTTACTCGGCAATGCTGTATTGATGTTTCATGATGACTTAACTTAAAGAGGATAACAGCACTTTGCAGCTTGCTGTCCAAATATTTCCCATTAGAGGTAGTCAAAGTACCCAAGTACTATATCAAATCTTTACCTGTCCTATAAAAACAGTCTGCCTTAAAGATTCCACTCATATGAACCCTACATATGCACCACACTAAGTAGTAACCCAACTAAAATTGCAACTGACAATTTATAATAGTTAAGATGTTTGGTTTCCACATGCAGGTTACAGACGGTGACTAAGGATGATGATGAATGGTACCACACGGTGCTCACTGAGGTCGCCGCTCACAATGGAGGTTATGGCATCCTGCTAAACACATCTTTTAACGTCAAGGTGTGTGTTTTATCTTGACTGTAATATGGCACATAGAATCAGATTTTTGTAGTTGTTTCCCTCTCCTCCTAGAGAAGTAAGTCTTAGAGTTTTGTTTGGTGTCAGACATTAAGTAAATGTCTGAATACTTCATCAGAATCAGTTGTTTTTCTCCTCTGAAGTTATGTATGTAGTGTCTGATGATAAAACTGTCTACTTCTCTTTCCCATGCCATAGTTGAGTGCATATAATTACTCTAGTCATATCCTGGGAAATCTGAAAGCTACATCTGGGGAGTAAATGTGTCCATGGGCTCTAATTGACTAATATCCAGGCAATGCTGGTGGTGTGGTACTGGCTTGTGGAGGATGAGGGAACTACTATCATCAATTAAAATGTATCATAACTATCATCAATTCTTCTACTCAGAAGGAGATATCTGTCCATGGACACATCGACATGATCGATCATTTCTAGAAGTAAATTCCTCTCTGAATTATGTCTACTGCCTTTAGGTTCATTAAACATTAAATCATTCTGAAATTAATAACTAATAATCTGCCAGAAATGGGGATTCGGCTTAATCTATAAAATCCATAAAAATATACTGAAAATATTTCCAAGGAAATTTTATCATAGATTGATATTTTTTCTTAGTCAGGGTTTGGCTTATATGTAAGGTTAGCTTATAGGTACAGAACTGTAAAACCCCAGCTTAAATAGAGATGGCTGTTGGCCAATCTGAGTGCATGCATACACATTACCCATTAACTTCTTTGAATGCCAGTTGAATATGTATTTTTCAATTTTAACAGAAACAAAATAAATGTCCTATTTCAGGGCAAACCCATCTTAAACCGACTGAACACTGCGCTAGACATCATGGACACTTCACCAGAAGGAACATTCGATTATGTTCTCATCGAAGACTGGCTCTTTACACCACGTCGACAACCTTCATCAAAACAATGACACACGGACCTAGAGGTCGTTAGTACTTGTAAATACATGTAACATTAAATTAGCATTCATAATTGAACATAATTATATTCACAAGCAGACCAGTGTTACAGCTCAGCTGTATTCACCGTGTCACCTTGTGTATGCATATGAACAGACCGGCCTTACAGCTCAGCTGTATTTACTGGGTTATGTATACAAGCATTCCGGTCTTACAGCTTAGCTGCATTAACCATGCCACCATGTACATGTACATGAGCAGACCAGTTATACAGTTATTCCTCTTCACGCCATAAACTGCTGACCGCAAATCTTTAGTGTTGCATATAATTTCATATAACAATTCCAACCATTTTTCTTTTGTCTGTAAAGCAGAAGAGTTAATGACTGAATCTTAAAGCTTGTCCCAGTTCCAAGCCTTTTTCCTATTCTATATCTACTATGAATAAAATATATGTCAGTAGCACTTGTAGACATATGACATTATGCACAATGTCCACAATTTGATAATTATCTGCATTACCTCTTTTTGCAACAATGAAGTAATACATTCTTATAATTACAACTTTTTTGGAGATCTGTTTTAAGAACATAAAATAAAAGTGTGATTCCATACTACTCATACCCCATCCCATTTTAAAGTTGAAAAAAAGTAAATTATAGTAAGTGCAGATTTAATCCATTTGTGCATTAAAGGCCATATAGCGCTTGTCAACATTCCATGCCAATTCTGTGGGATTAGTGCACTCCTCAGTGTCAGTATGATGACATGTTATTTCAGGAACTGTCTTTACAGTGACACTGTACACAAGTGTGAGTCTTGACATGACAACAATATGATATATAATGTAAAGATCCTGCCATGATTTCCAAAGTAATAATCATTTATTTAATGCATGTGGTGTTCTCAAAGCTTTGGACATCTGAGTCCAATATGTCCCAGAGGATCATGTGCCAGTACATTGGGGACTTTTTGTATGAGGTCGGTTTGGGCCTAGCCACTTTCAATTTGGTCTTTCTGTCACTTCGAGTGCGATCATGTTTGTGTATTACTGTGAAACGGGTGACTTAGATAGTTTGTGTATAAAACACAACAGCTGTGTGTCCCTACTTTTGAACAATTTGATCATGTTGCACTCTTTTTATGCCGATCCTCTTCTGTGATGTCCATCAGGTTTCTGATTTTCAGCCAAGCTCTTGGTCCTCTGTTCTAGAGAGTTTGAAGGTGCTGTTGATCTTTGACTATTGCAGAATCTAATAGAAAATTGCAACATTCCGGTGTGGCGAGGATACAAGTTTTGTAGACTGGCAGAGTCATTTCTCTGTCCATATCATCTCTGCTCTTACTGAGTTGCCTGGTTTTGTAGCCCATTCTTTGACTCAGGGTCTCCCCTGAGTCAGGTGTGACGATTCTGGACACCTCTTTTCCCTGAAAAATGAATATTGCTCCCATTTGCTCAATATTTCACTCTTTGCATCTTGCATGGTCTCAATAAATCACTTTCCACAATATCTATCTAATGGTGTGTTTGTTTTTCACAAATTCCTACTATAACCCCCTAAAAAAACGAAAAATAATATTAGGCTGTAATTGGTGGTAATTTGCTTCAGCATAGAGCTCTATGGGAGTGCGAAAATAACCGACAACCCCAAATTTGGATATTGCGTGACAACCAGTGCTATCTCTATGGGAGGGGGAGGTGAGACGCTTTTTTTCAGACATCTGACAAACACTTAAGTACTAGAGGTAATTTACAGGGGAGGTTACTTGCTATAATTTGTGTAACAGTGATAACCCTGATTCACTTTGCACTGACAATGCACATATCGCAACAAAGACTATATGGAAATGTAAGTATCCCCCTCCCCCTCTCTCTACCGGGGTAATTGTTTACAATATGGACATGGGAGAAAGCTTTTCATTCAGTTTGTCGGACATAGACATGAGAGGACAAAAACATAGATAGCCAAGATCGGGGGACATGAAAATTTGAATTTGGGCTCAAATACCCCCCCAAAAAAAGTCAATGTACAAATCTTTTCCGAGTATACCCTTGTTTTGCGCGACTTGCCTCACTCAGTGTGACTTTCTTAGGGCACCTGCGTCATGCGACCTATAGGTTGTGTGGTGCAGGCCTATAGGTAGTTGTCAGTTCCTGATATGCTATACTGGTATGGTGACCAATGGATGATATGGATAGTGGACTAGGGTAAACCAAGGTCACATCTTTAAGAATCCCATTTATAGAAGAGTGCACCCTCTCCTCTTTCTTACTATGATAAATGACAGTGTGATCTCAATCACACGTTCAATCTTTCACATGCTTACCATGTGAGACTTTAGCAAAAGAGTTTGGTCAATTAAAGATGCCTAGGTCATATCTTTGGATATGATCTATAAGTCCATTAACTTTGTGTGTCCCAAATAACAACAAGACACAGCCATTACCAAGACAAAAAGTGGCACTTCACGGATGCCAAGCGTTTATTACAATACAAGGACTAACCAACTTATCACTCTGTAGTAGCGTTTTCCCGCGCATACTCGCTATGCGAGTAGGCGCCCATATGACACCTTTCCCCTAAGGAAATAAACACAATCATATACCTGTCAGGATAAATGGTTTGTTATATGACACAATAACATAAGAAATTTTATGAGAACAATATGACATGTGATATATACCATAAATCTTTTAGATAAAACACATAAACATGGTAGTTATGACATAGACAAACTTAAAAGTCCATAAGCTGTACTGGCATGACTGTTTTCTCAGAATCAGTCTAGTTGATGTCCATACCTGGTAGATTACCAGGCTCAATACAGTTTTCCCTTATTGGAACCGTATTAGGCCGTTCAGCTGGTTCCTGTCTAGGCGGACCCGGAGGAATAGCATTGTTCGCAATAACATATGACTGTCTCTGTGGGACATCATCCCCTTCCTCAAGATATGACTGCAGAGACTCATGTCTCCAGATCTGATCAGGTCCTGTAAATACACTAGCACATGGCTCCTGATCTTGGAATAACAGTTTGTGCTGAGCCACTGGCTGGTCGTCTATCAGTCTATTATTGGCCATGAAGACCGTAGATCTTCACAGGCAACATCTTCATCAATACAGTCATAGATCTCATAACCTTGCATTGCATGTGGCCACTTGTCAGAGATCACACAATTTTCCGCTGAGACACACAAAGATACAAGGTCCATCTTTACACTTGGGCAATGGCCCAAAAAACAAACTGGGTTTACATCGTCTTTGACCACATGAACAGTAAATCTATATATATATATACACATCTATATATATACTCTACCCTTGTACCTAGTTCGAGAAATAAAAGTCCCAATATCTGTAAGAATACCATTTGGGAAACCTAACACTGCATCACTAGCATCCAACTTCGGTTTTGTCTCTAATCCATTATACACTGACTCTGGCATGACTGTAGTATCTGCTCCTGTATCCACCTGAAACCTCACCTGAGTCCCATTAACATCAAGACTCACAGACCACTGAGGTTCATTGTGGTCCTCACACCATATCTCATACTGTTCATCGTAATCTTGCTGCTGTTCATCGTAGTCCTGGTGCTGTTCATGTTCAGCAAATATATTACCCAGAAATTATTCCACTTGTTCGACACTCTCTGGGCAACCTCATGTACACAAGGATTTTTTTAATAGTCAGGACGCTTCCTACTATCACATGCTTTCTTGCGACACATGATCTTAAAGTGTCCCAACATTACCACAATACCGGCAATTCGCTAATATTGCTGGGCACTGTCTATGCCGCTGATCCAGCCAATGATCACATCTGGTGCACTTTTCATTGACTCGACCATTACCATAACCATCCTGATTACTACTTGCACTGCCTGTTTTCCACTGTCTCTCATGATGTACTGCATCCAAACAGTGACCTGGGTCATTGTGATCTCTGACCATCTCACAATTACATGCTCTCACGATGGCATACCCCAAAGTGAGATCTGTTTTCAGCTGTAGTTCCATGGACAGATCTTTATCCCTCATACCGATAACCAATTGATCTCTAATCTCCTCGGATTTGTCCTTAAATGAGCAGTTCTCTGCTAACTCGAACAAAGGCCTATAGAATGCTTCTATGGAATCATCAAGTTTCTGTTCACAACGCCTGGATTTGGCACGATCATGAATAACCGTATGTTTTGGAATAAAGTAGTCGTCAAATCTCTTGACAACAACATCAAATAATTTTTGGTCTGCAGCTGACAGTGCAAAACTGTTGAAGATCTTTTCAGCCTCTCTCCCCATACAGTACACAAGGGAGTTTACCTGTATCTCTTCATCCTCTTTGTCGAGTTTCTCACAAATCCTATACCTATTGTATCTCTGTTTCCACTCAGCCCACTCACCAGGCTTCTCAAAATTCATCTCACTTGGTGTATTGTACTCAGGCATGACTTTGATATGGAGAGTGACACAACACTGTGACACTTGAATCTGATGGACATGTCCAATGACGATGATGAACTGACAGTGACACTGACTGCACTTACTTGATTTGACTTGAACATGGCTTCTACTAAGCTCTACTTAAGTCCTGACAATCACAACTTGACTCCAATGACAATGCTGAATGTGGCTTCTACTAAGCTCTACTTAATCACAACATCTTGAACATGACAATGTGGCTCCTACTTGCCTTTTCCTGAACCATCAATCCACCAACAAAACTGTGGCAGAGCTTGCTGACAACTTGCCTGGAATGGCTTGAATACTTGATAAATCCACCAGACCACTACTGACACCATGTCTTATTTCATGGCGGATACAATGATCACTAATTTTTGTTATTGTTCCCCCCTCGGTGGGGCTGGGGCGCATCCCACTCAGCCTGCGGCTTCGTGGGATACTGCCCCAGCCCCACCTCGGGGGGAACGATACCAAAATATCCTCTGGCCATGGGCCTTTGTCTATATATCTCTGGATATGATCTATAAATCCATTAACTTTGTGTATCCCAAACAACAGCCAGACACAGCCATTACCAAGACAAAATGTGGCGCTTCACGGACGCCAAGCGTTTATTAAGATACAAGGTCTAACCAACTAATCACTCTGTAGTAGCCTTTTCCTGCGCGTACTCGCTACGCAAGTAGGCGCCCATATGACAAGGTTGATTCAGGTTGATAAAAGTTATAGTTGATATTGATCTATGAATGTTAGCTATATTGATTGCTAAGGACCTTTAGCAGGGCTGAAGAGGATTTATTATCCACATCTTCATATAGAAGAAATAACCATGAAGAGAAGATCTATGTCATTCCCACTCAGATGGACTCATCACATGCTGGAATCAACCAGTGCTTCAGCAGATGACATTAGATTTTCACTTCTCAGACTTAGCATCCTGATTCTGGTGGGACCTGGTGCAGGCTCCATCTGACGGGCACTGAGCAAGTCAACGGTAGATGGCTCACCTTCGAGGGAGTAGGACCTTACCTGCCTCACGGTCATAGCTGTACACCCTCTGGAGAGGCATTTTCTATAATGATACCAGGATACCAGGTAGACAGTTGGGCGGAGGGCAGATGGTACAAAGAGCAGGCTAGTAGATATCAGCTGATGGTAGGACAGACTATCTGGGGTGAAAATGGGCAGCACTGTTTGGTTGACACCCATCAAGAAGCAATAGGTACTGAGGACTGCAGCTGGTAGGACACAGATGGTGCTAACAAGAACTACCAACAACAGGGTCACAATAGGGACATAGGCAGTCCTTGTGACATCATCAACACTGCGCTGGAGAAAGAAGTTGACAGGGAGGAGAACAATGCAGAGAAGAAGGGCTGGAGCACTCAGGAGGGCAGCATCAGACCAGAGCAGCGTCACAGTGGCATACGGGGAGTCAGGAAACATGTCAAAGGAGATCCCAGAGCAGTTAGCATCAGAGTGGGTAAGACTGTCAGTGAGTAGCTGGTAACACTGCAATGAAGCTGAACTGATAACGACAATGACAGTCACAACGATTGCACCCACAGGGACACTTCTGGTTTTGGCTGGTTCCTTACTTGCCATCTGTAGGATCTGATGTGTGAGGATGGGGACCAGCATCCAGGTTGAAGACAAAGTTAAGACTCCCTGGGCATACCTGAAGGCTCTTGATGTAATTGCTGATAGCGATGTCAATCCTGGCAGAAAGCCATTTCCATTTTTCCACTGGCACAACACCTCCGCCATTATGAGTGTGTATACAATGACAGTAGCATTGTCAATGAGAGCTAATGCTCTTAGATAGCAGAGACTGACAGTGAGGCCCAACTTTCTTCCTGTAAAGATAGTGCTAGCTATGAGATTACCAAGAATGCCCATGAAGGTGATGATCGGCAGAACTGCTAGTACAATATCAAAGATTACAGGGTCTGTGTTCTTCCTGGTGGGCCTGGTAGTCACAGTTTTCGAGAGGGATGAGTGATTCATGCCTTTATTGCAAGGTTGTGTGGCATTTCTCCTATCGAGACCCAGTCCTGAGGTATTAGAGGAAATGGTCACATTTGTTGTGGCTCCTGAAGATGTCGAGTCTATGAATATTATCATAGAACATATCCATGACCATGCACATACTGTAATCAACTCCATTTCTACAGAAGAAAGTGTTTATGTAGCTACCTGTTTCACAATAGCCCCATTCATAGGCTCCATAAAGACTCCACACATAAAGGTACTCCACATTGATCTGCTGTAACATACCCAAGTGCAGTTCTTTTAGAAAGAGGCTTCTTTCAGAACTATAGCCTCTGCTACACACATACAGAATAAATGTAGAATACAAGGAAATGCTTGTTTCTGCCAGTTAGGCAATGTAGACTTACATGTCATATAGAACTCATTATTCATAATCCTAATCAAACAGAAGGAGGATGAAACAGTTGCCCAAGTCAACACTGCATTGTAGATATATGCTGCTGAGTCCACACAGGAGAGGTCAAATGATACACCACATATATCTACTGAGAATTATGCTGGTCTATCTTGTGCCTTGTCATCAATATCGCAGCATAAAATTAGATCTAAATAATATTGTATCTCAAAATAGAATCTATACTAGCTACTACAAAAAGTCGGCTTTTATAACCGAAAATGTGATATATTTTTTGTCAGTTTTCCATTTTAACTAACTGATGAAAGAAGTATGTCTACAAATTACAATATTAGGACCAATATAGGCTAATACATATATAGGCCTATACCCAACTTTGAATAATGGACCGGTTTTTATGGAAACCAGAAAGTGCTATATGTGTCACTGTTCCACAGAGAACATTCCATTAACAGACCAGGAGACAATCGTATTCTAAATAAAAGATTATCCTTTGGCATTGTTTGGCTTAGATAGGTTAATACAGAGCAGTATTAGAAAACATGACAAAAATAAATCATCTGGTCCTTATGGAATATATGTGGAGCATTTGAAATATTATAGTCAATGATTATTAAAAATGCTATCCTTATGGCTAACTGGATTTCTTTGTACATGGATCACTTCCTGATAGCAGTTTTTCTAGTCGCAGTTAAAAAGAATCAGACAGGAAATATTAACAGCATTAGGAAATTATCGGTCTATTGCCCTGACAAGTATCATGTCTAAGATACTTGAAATGGATCTTTTGTCTAAGCTGGAAGATTATTACTGGACATCGATTCTCTGGCTCTTTATATCTCTAAAGTCATCGATGCCCAGACCAGTGATACCAGTGGCTCATTTTGGGTGTTTTTGGCCTCACAGATTGCTTCTAACTCAAAATACTGACTGGGTGCCATTCTATTCTCTATGCCAACGTGTATTATGATGATAGAAAACACTGGATCAGCCTAAGTTAAAAGTTTTCCTGGTGAACAGTTTTTATGAAAATTAGGGTTTTGTGGCCTTTTATGTGTTTTTAGTACATTTCCTACATAAACCATGGTTGTCATCATTTCTCACTTTCCAGGTATTCATAATTAGAATTTGGCTTTTTAAAATTCGTAGTAAGATTTCAGAGTATAGAGCCATTCTAGAAAAGCAGTTTTTTGGAAAAAAAAAAAAAAAATTTGATAGTGTATTTGGTCTCAGAAATGGAGGGATTTTGTCATAGTTTAATTGATGGTTCACATCTATTTTTTATGGGAAATTAGGTTCAATTCAGTGCAAGTTACACACACAAATGACTTGCACTTTTTAACTTGACCTTATGTATACTATGTAGGTATTCACTATATGTATGATCTGCGGCTGCTATGCATTGGTCCATCCAGAGTCCATCAATTGGATCAAGCATGGATGCAGGTTACACAGCTTTTAGCAAGTACCAAGTTTAAAAATGCAAAAAAGTGATATGCCCCTTAATATGGGGTCCCAAAATTCCTTTCAGCAACGATCACTCTCTACTGAGATTTCAACAAACCCCCTTCAAAACGTGTTTTCATCAACATTGCAACATGAGTCACTTTACACTCCTCTAAGCAATGTCACTTTTCAACACACAAAAAAACGTCACCAAGCGTAAGGGTGGTCAGAGGTCAATATGATTGAATGACCCCCACCCCTTTGCATCAGATCGAGTACAGTATAGTTAACATGGTGATACGAGATGGCAGCACCGAGCGTAACTCACAGAATTAAGTAGAACATTATACTAGTAGTATTACTACAACCTACTAGTAACGCAATATCCGACCGTCCCTGGAGGGGTACCGAGAATTGAAACAGTGGCGTAGGAAAAGAGGGGGGCAGCCCCCCCCCCCCTCTTTTTTTTTTTTTTTTTTACTTCAATCACAGGGGAGGAAGGGCCAGAATATGTTTGGGCCCCCAAACATTTGCTAGGACCCTATAATATACACATTTCCCAAATTGTACCTCTCCCACAAAAAAACAACATTTGTAATCTAGCCTTCATGATGACGTAACTGTTGATTGCAGTATTCGATGGTATTAGCATAACCATAGCAACTTAAGCAACATGCATAATATTTTGCCATCCATTCGTCATATCAAAATAATTATCATGGGTGCATGGGTGTATAAACATAATTAACCGACTCCTAAAGTGGCATAAAGGCAACAGGCTATATGAAGGCCTTGCGACAAAGAGAGCAAGAACATAGGGGTAGATCTATGTATTTAGGTCCAAATGACCAACCAGAACGTCAAAAAAATCATGTGAGAAGGGGTTTGTTTTGTGTAAATTTGTCTAAAATTTATAGTATTAGAGTTACATGTGTTTGTCAATTTAGAGGGTGTGTTTTCAGCCAATTTTATAATAGGGGGCATCCCACAGGTTAGGCCCTATACAGGCACCGAAAGAGGCGTCGTTTCTTTCGATTGGACTAAATTGAACAGGGTCCCACCAAAACGACCTGTTTTTGGAAGTTTGTCCCGCTAAAAATTCTAATTTGATACCCTCTTGGTCTTTTTAGTAAAATGACCAAAACTGGCAAAAGGGTATCCAAGACCCCCCCCCCCCCCCCCCCCCCCCACCCAATACATGTAGCAGCTAATTAATTAGCCTACAGGGGACGTTAGAAAGACTTGAAACGCACAGGGAAACAGTACTACCATGAATATATATATAATATATTATGAAGTACTACCAATATAACAAGTAGGCCGTGACACTCCAGGAGTGCAACATACCTCTTTTGAATGTGGCGGGAAAAGTTTCATGCCCGGCGTGGGACGCTCCTGCGATCACATGACCATCCGTACGCGGAACCTTGATCATGTGACCGCAGATCTGGGTCACGCCGAGGTTGACCCGAGGAAACATGGCGACAAGAAGGGACGGGGCAGAGCTCCGACAGAGAATAGGAACTTTTCACTGCTAGCCCACCACGATGATTTCTACCGTGAACTTAACAGAGACGACTAGCAACAGGGCGTCATGGACGGTGTTGAGTTTGAACTTTCTAACAGAGACGGTGACGTTTTGGTCCCGTATTTGAGTCGTATCTCGGAATGTTTTGATGTGAGGATAGAGTGCGAGAATGCGGTCCCCCGTCCGAGTCGTGACCAGCCGAGCCCGAGGTGTGACGAGTTGGGTCCGGTGGAGGTGGGGGTGGAGGGGGGCCGGACAAGGCTCAAACTGTCAGCCAACTCAGAGAACAGTCTACTACAGGCCAAGGTGAGTACAGCCAGCTGACCACTTCATTTCAGAACACTGTCACGTTCTATATTTGATCATAGATATCTAGATAGATTAATTTTTTAAATCCTTGATTTTATATTCCTCATTTATTTCTGTAGGGCCTATTATATATGACATGATGACCGGGGTAATCCGTAATGTCAGTGTAGGCATAGTGGAGGTACCATATTCTATTTCTAGCTCTACCTCTGACAATTTTAGACTGCAGAGTGTGGTATGCAGATTACATATAGAGTGTTAATTAATGATACTAGGCCATGGACATGCCATTGCTACCGGTATATACTTTTACTATTCATGATTGTATTTATCAACTCACTATAGCATGACATAGATGTTATATGTGCTTAGATCTAGACCTAGATCTAGAAGTTAAAGGTAATGACAATTAATTTATTCTCAAAACATCCAGGAGATAAAGCTCATATAGGCTTCATTTTCACAATGCATGTCAATTGCTATTTTGGTAGAATAGCTAGATGGAGAATTCTAAAAAAAAAAAGGGGGGGGGGCGGTATACAGGGAATAAAGAGTTTTCTTCCAAAGCAATTTGACCAAGCCAATATGGTTTCGAGAAAGCCCCCTAATTGGACCTTAAAGAACAACCCAGAAGTTAATTCAGGCCCCAACCGGTACTACCATATGACCCTGCCTCCACATCAGGTAATAGATGACTGTCCCTAGCTGTGATTGAAAGAAAAGAAACTGTAGTGCTAGGCCTACCTTTGTATCGATCAAGATTATTTTATTTTTGAAGATACGACTCAGCAGATAGGCCTATATACACAGGTATTTTGATATTGTGGTACCGGTATGCAAATGTCCTGGCAACTGGTTCAGCTTGTCCATGCGAGCATCTAGATGACCTATTGTGCATCTCCAGGGACCTACACTTTTTCTTGGGATCTAAATTTCAAACTGGTCAGACAACCCATTGGTACTGGCTATCGTCTACTGTAGGCCTGCATGGCAAGACTATACTAAAAATGATCCTACGTTATTGCTGTCATCCAGAAGCAATGTCAGTAAACATCCAATGCTAGACAATGTCAATGACAGCCATGTGGGCTCAATTATAAGGTGTTTCAAGTAGGCCTAGGCCTACTACCAGGTACAGGTACCAATATATACTATTTGTCCGAGATTTTTTAATCTATTATAAAGGCATTATATCTATAACTAAATTAACTATATCGTGTATGTCATTTCGCTGTAAGACCCAAAACCCAAATAGGACTCTATATATGTAGGCTAGATTATCGATTTCAATTTGGAGCTGAAGGATGTGAACATAGCGCTAGCCTAGTTATGTCAGGGTAGGGGGCACTAGACATATACAAATTGTACATATCATTGTAAATAATTGCAGTTTGGAATATGGACTCTATTCCTCGGAGTTCTCCATTCAATCAATATCATAATTATTCTTTTCGTGCCATAATATGCATCATAGCCTTTCTTGATACGATCCATAGCGATGAATAGATGTATATAATGGACTCTTTATTGCCATTTTAATAGTCAAATGAGCGTAGCCTCACTAGCGTAATGATGAGAAAGGGTAGACTTACGGTATACTGGTCAAAGATGTAATTACTGACAGGTGTGTCAATGATACCTCTCGGGTAAATAAAACGCCACTATGCACTACAATAAAATGGCATATATATATATATACATCGAGAATACTGACACATCAGTAAGTTAATAGCATACACAGATAACGATGTCCATTGGTGAAAAGGTCAAGCATGCCTGCAACACAGAATTGACACAATATCTTACCCCTAGTGTCTTATTACCGTTATCTATAGGGTTTTACTAAACCTACTCTTACACGACTAGACATTAACCATTTTAAATATTAGTCCCAGATCTAGTTTTCCACATTGAACATTAGTCAAGGTGCTAATGTCCTCTAGACGTGTCCCAAAATGACACCCCAAGAGGTGAACCATGTGCCAACCAGGTAGATCCAACATGATGTGTAAACACACCACTGTGACGGCACGACTGTGGGGGCTACCCTACCTCCAGTCACTGGAGCGTGACAGGCAAGTCACGACCGTCCCACACGTATACTGTATATAGCGGGCCTGGGGCCTGCTCCCATAGAGCCCCGTGCAAACGTGATCTATTGTTTAGTATACACTTGGGGGAGAAAACATAAATGAAAATAAGTCCATTGGTTGTCAATGGGTGATGAAAGGAAGAATAGTGAGTGTAAATTAGCCCAGGAAATAAGCAGAGGGGAACAAAAGTGTTAAACAGGTTTGACATATCTACTTGGCAGATTAAAAAGGTAAATAAGACAATTTGTGAATTCATCTCAGAGATTTATCCAGTTGAAATCCTTTTACACGAGCAACTCAGCTTCGACCTTCAGGAGATTGATTTGATGTTAATGAGTAAAGGTTTCATTCTTCTTTTCCTATCAGGGGTAAATCCTGGTTGTCACACTAGGAAGAATAATTGGCCTCCCGATCAATTTAACCAACCTTATATGAATATGAGAAAGTCCCTCCCCCCAATACCCTAAATACAGACGCCACCGACCCAGAGCACCACCACATACTTCTTCTTAATTATAACCCAGCCTTCTGACAATGGATGACTTGTCTCTAAGTCTAATGTATGGATACCTGTGTATCAATCAATATAAGACTCAACATGAGACTGAGAGGCTTATTAATGGCCTTACACACCTATGCAAAGCCATGGGATCAGATACATGTTCATTCAATCAGGCCCATGTAGGATGCTTGGTTTTCTAATTCCGTCTTAAACAGGCCACATACTACAGGTGTATGTTAATGTAAAATATCACCTGGTGGATACACTCATTTTCGTGTTAAAACCACAGCAATACGACACCTATACCGCTCTATAATTGGGTTTGAGGTGTGATGTCGTGCCTCTGTTCATGATGTTTGCTGTTGTCATGTATAATACCTGTTATATAAACTACCCGGTAGAATACATTATGGTGCAGGTATGGACAACATAGGTTTACTCATATTTCTTTGATATTGGCCAGTGATTATGGTTATTTGATGAATATCGTGATGTATTGAATAATCCCATGCCTGGTTATATGTCTCGTTAGTTGACTTGACATGTACTAGGAAGCTGAGATTCTCAAGATTAACTGTGACGTCACAGTCTGAAAGATATTCAAAATATGCTCTGAAAAGGAGATGTGCTATGTTATAATCCCATTATCAAAAATAATAATAGAAAAAAAACATAGTTAAAACTGTGGGATAATACCTTTCAACCAGGATAATGTATTGGATAAGTGTTTGATTAGCGGACTTCTAACATTTAAACAAAGGGAGATGGGAAGTGGATATTGGGACGACCAAAGACAAATCACCGCATTTTAGCACGCATTACTATCCATTATTAAGACTGGACGGCGACAAATTTAAACCCTGTTGGGTGGGGCGGACCACAAAAATGTGCAAAAATCCACCACCCTCCGCCCCATGTCCATGTTCAATAATGACTGCTTTCTAAGAGATTATACATCCCAACAGCTATATAACGGGAGACCAAGCATGCATTATGACTCACCGGAAGTTAAATCACACTTTGAAACACAAATGAGGTGGAATTATTGGAATTTCTCCGTGCAGACAATATAGCAATGATTTATGCCGGCAATTTGATATTCAAAATCACATGACGAAATGACATCTAATGCGAGATTATAACAACATTAGACATACATAAATAGAATGTGTGGGCGGGATATGAAGTTAAATATATTGCACTAAATGTATCTGCCCTGGTTTACAATTGGAGTGAGATGATAGCAACCTTTAGCATAATTAAGTCCATCCAGTCTAGTGTATATTTATTCTACTCCCTCCCACACATGCTTGATAAGTAGGACGGAACGGTGACATAACCCCATGTTAAGTGACATAAGGACACAAAATTAAAGCTTTTTAAGATTATAACTATAATTATATATCACATTTGTCGTGATATCAGATTGGTCATGAACTATCTCGACACAAAGAAATGCTAAGTAATTTCATGTGTCAGATTAAATATAGATGTACTTGAACATTCGATAGGATATCACACCTGCTTTCTCATCTCTCACGTATCGCTTACCTGTCGATATATATTATATATGGATGTGAGCAGCCACGCAGTAAGGATAGCCCCTGTGGGGGCGCGTGGACTATCATTTTTCCTAACTCCCTGCAACCATGGAAGATGAGGAGTAGTCACGCGGAGAGAATAACCCGCATGGGGCATGAGGCATCCTTTCGGCGTACTCACAGACAATTTTCGCTGGAGTATTATAGATAAATCATTAGGAAGTCAGCCTGCCAGCTGTCTGTGGCGATTTATGAGACCCTTCAATGGTCATATACATGTACCAGATCTTTGATTTGTATATGCGTTTCACAAGGGCATACTGCTGTTGTTTCCTTTTGTCGACACACTGTCAGCAATACAAGGCTGATATAGGCAATAATCAGATGGTGATACATACATAATGCCTAGATAACAGCACGATGGACGAGCCTCGGCTATCAGTCTTATCTCACAGAGAGGCCAGTGTCGTGCTAAGTTCCCCAACACAGACTCACAGATGAGCATTATTTATAAATCCAATATGATAAGAACAATGTCAATGGATTGTTATCAAGAAGGAAGTGTGGTAGAAATTAGTGTACTTTTTTACATTTATAATTAGTCAGACAGGCCCCCTACTCTCAGTGTTGTAGCGATAAGCTGTACAATAAAAGAGTATAGTACAAATATAGTATCTCTCCCGATATCTCTCATATAACCATATGCAACGAAATAAGCACCCTCCCATATTTGTACATATTAAACGGCTCTTTCGGGCTGGTTTCTAGACAAAGAAAATTCAATACCTGTTCCACGACATTTGAGCCAATGTACGCTTTGTACAGCCTATATATATCTACTGCAGAAGAAGAAAGTGGAATTCTAATGAAGGGAATGGACTTTCCGGGGTATCAAGTAATGATATGATGATCGTTTTGGGAAGAATGGGCGACTTATAAAGATGAGTTGTGCATTGGCGACCTATGCCAATTTAAGAGACATGGTCGACCTATTCCTAACACAAATAAGGCAACCTAAAGCGGTAGTATCTATATTGTAAAGACAGTCATACAAACTAAAACATTCTAGGGGAAAGGACCCCCGGGGAAAGGGTTACCTCATGGGGAAAGCATACGAAGTAGGGGCATGGTATCAAGGTAAAATAATGGTGGGCGACCTATACAAATTCGGGCGTCCTCTTTTTATTTGGCCGACCTAAACGTATTAGGTGCCTCTTGGCGACTCAAAGCCTGTTTATGTTCTATGGGAATACCAATACTATTCAGGGAAGCATCTCAGCTGTTTAAGATTATATCGATTTCTTGTAGGCAGTTCCTTTATCGTATGTGGAGAGGAGGGAGTGACTGCGATTGGATGTATATATGGGACAAATTAAACTGAAACTAGCCTAACATCGGTCCGGCTGTGTTCATCTCTGCATGTCTTATTTAAAGCGGCGCCCTCACCATAAACTCGGTGCTAATTGAAGGACTGTGCTAGAACAGTGACGTGTATAATTGCCTCGGTGAAATCGCCGTTTTAAGGTAGTCTTTGTGTCAGTATTATGTAACGAGTCGTGCCATGGGCGTGGCTTTCTTTGCATGAGGTGGTTCATGCGCAACTTCTAATGATAGACACACAGAAGAAAAATCACATTAACTCCACGTAATAATCCTTGTGAGACAATTACCTCATAAGGTATGGCAAACATTTGGCTTGCCGCTCGTCATAGGGCGCCTTTTCGTGTTTCCATGTCATCTTAACAGCCCAATTACTACTTTAATTGCTAGGGAGAGAGATGATGCAGTGAGTGAACTCAACCCATGGCTGTATAGATTCATGCATTAGCCTCCTGTACGACATATCATGTCAATTGGAAAATCAATGGGGGAAAACTGACAAAGAGAGAGGTGTTGATAATCCAGTGCTTTATGTTTGACTATGGCTGGGCATTTAGCACACCCTTCGTCTCACTTTTAACCCTTCAAGGCTTTAATATGAAGCAATATATGATCGTCATGATGCACCAATACATCGAGGGCGCACAATTTGACACAGAACCCATATGTTAAACAAAGCTAAAAATGGACACCATTATCCAATTTGGACATAATGTCACATTTGTCTGGACATTAAATAATAAAGTGTTTAAACACTCATTCTCCCCAAGTGACTACGCCCCAGTGCACAGGGCACTTGGCAACCTTCCGCTTTCCCTTTATTCAGAGAACTCCCGTTCAGATGAACTCTTTGAAGAAGCCTAGAACTAGGGATTTTATGCCATTAGTTAACTGTTGAACACAATACCATGTAATCTGTTCATTTTATTTGCCAGGTCAGGGCAAGGATTTTTTGTGGGGCACCAATTTCCACTGCCAAGTGCCCTGTGTCCTCGAAACATTTTAAAAGTCAGGGCCACATTTATTTTCATGTAATTGTAACAAAAGAAAAGAAAATCGGTTAAAGAGGAAGGGTAATGTTGCAGAATTTGGATGCCCAACGACTACACAAACAGGACATTTCAGTGACTAAAGGTCCTTAAGAATGTGGAAAGCAATTAAAATTGTGATGCCATCAAAAGGTTGACTTGCTTTGTCTCGCTAGAAGATTTGTATAAGCAAAAAAAGAAATCAACAACGTTTAAATACTCTAATTGTAGGAGTAGAAAGGTATCACCCACCTGGCCACTATCACATTCTTTCTCTGTACGTTACATTGGTTTACTATTTGTTTCGGAAAGGGGTAAGGAATATCACTATTACAATAAGGTTATAAAAAAGAGGACGTAATAAAACCAAAAACTACAGTGCTGGCTTACATGAAACGATTCAACAAAACAGGATATTTTGAGATGTTCTCATATTGATCCTATATATAGAGCGGCTCATTCAGTTATGGAGTTGGTTAGACTTAGATTACATATATCAATATAAAAACGAAGTTTCAACTTATAAGTTGTTATTTTCCTTTATGGATGTTTTGGAAGGATATTGGTGTTACAAATGTAGCAGAATAAAACAGGAGATGTAACCCTTTAAGCGGCACTGTTACACGCCGTCTACCAGTAACATTTCTACTACTGTCCTAGTCTACTATGTGGTGAGTCGTGACTCATGAGTATGACGCTTTAAGGGCTGCATAGTCCTTCAATGTGCTATACCCTCGGTTGTAATGATGCGCGAATTCATTTCTGGCTACGACATTCATGTATCACGATGCATTGTATTGTACTATGCGGCCCTTAAATGGTTAACTTTAGTGTAACCTCCAAGATATCCAGGGGCGTAATGATACTTCCTTGTACACTATGTAGCACAATGAAGTGTCTTCTCTATACACATGTATTATTGACTCAGGGTTCCGCTGAGTCTAGGGGAGCAGCCCAAGTTTTCCATCAGTTGACATGTCCTGCCTTTCAAGGCAGCCAGGGATGTATTGAAGGCAGGGGCTGTGCAGGTAATGCCTGGAGAAAGTAGATGGGATCAATATGAAGAGATCAATACCACAAATGAAGCATAAAAATATCATATCGAAAAATAGAATACAAAAATTGTCATGAACATTTTTGATGGAAAATTTAAGTTTGAAGACCTATTCAGAGAAGGTGAATTCATGGTCGGCTGAATAGTGCGGACCTGGTCAGAAATTTTTTACTCGTATACCGTATTCGACGTAATAAGCGCACGGTGCGCTTAAAAAATGATTATGGACACCTTTTAGTAGTTTAGAGTTTAATTGGGGTCAAAAATTGAGATATTTTTGGTTATTTCTAGTGTAAAAATCAGCCAAACACGGGGTGTGTGCGCTTATTAGGGGGTGTGCGCTTATTATGTCGAATATGGTATGCCAAATGAAAGCAAATCACTGCGCTAACTATACTGTGATCAATATTACCTGCTGTAATGTCAGTAAATATTGCATTTCAACTCCTTTATTTTGACCATGATTCCTTTAGAATTCCTTAAAAATTCCTTTATCTTCAGGAAAAAGATTCCTTTAAAATTCCTTTAAGGTGGTCTGGAAGGTGGTGGGAGGCCTGCATACCTGATACAGGTGTTAGGAGGGGGGGGGGGGTAGGATCAGCATAGAGCAACCAGGGGCCAGTGTTGCGCTGCTCCTCCATACCGTGGTATACTCCGGTCACGACGCCTCTGGAGGGGTCAAATTAACACTCAGGTTGGTTACAGATTTCCAGCAGGCTTCTGGTGAAAAACGCTGCTTGATTCGTGAGTCGTGCACATGGCCTCCAACTACCCTCCCTTTATACATCGTACTAACTGTTATACAACGTGAACACTTTAAGGACGGCATGATGCCTAAATGCTTCATGTATATCTGTCTGCATGATGCACTAATGCAGCGGCGTGTTCTTTTCTACATTGCCTCATGATACCTGAATGCAGCCGGGCGAGGATCAGTTACTCGTCGAGGCTGTATTCATGGATCATAGTGACAAAATGTCATAGTGCATTAGAGAATTATACCGCCGTTTAAAGGGTTAAGGTACTGCCCAGGCACCTAGGTGGAGCTGAGCGATATTTTGATTTTGGTGGAAACAAGGAAGAAAGAAAGAACGTGTGCACTGACTTTCAGCATTTACGTCCATTTTGTGTATTAGGCGGCTGGATTTAACTAACCTATCTTGTCCAAAAGGAAGTTAGATGCAGAAGCTTAGGAGCAGTACATACTTGGGTTGAGTATAAAAGAAATACAAGTACTTTGGTGAAGGAAGAAGAAGGTAGACTAAACTATGTGCGTCGTAAATTCTCGCCTATATAGGGGTGCGGCTTGATATACGTGGGTGCAGCTTATTAGGAATTTACGGTAGTGGATATAATTAAGAAAGAGTGTGTACTCTAGTATAAGATTACGCCCGAAGATTCAAATATGCGAAATGTATAAAACGGAATATGTTGAGAATACCACCTATTGGACCATTTAAGGAAGAATACATGTGTGAATACTTGACTAATGAAAGTGTATTGGCCTTTTTCTACCCATATTTACCAATTGGAAGTGTTCTGCCCATTGGGCATATTTACACATCAGATGTGTTCTGCCTGTTCGACACATTGACTTATGGGCGGTGTTATGATGGCCATTGGCCATATTTACATATTGCAGGTGTCCTGACCATTGGACATGTTTACCTATTGACGGTGTTATGGCCATTGGACCTGTTTACCTATACATTGAAGGAGGTGTTACTTCAATAGACATGTTTACTGTTGGAGGATGTTATGTCCATTAGACGTTCTCACCTTTAGGAGATGTTATGTTCATTAGACATGTTTGCCTTTAGGATGTATTCTCTCCATTGTACATGTTTACATCTAACGTCTAACACATTCTGTTGCAAAAACATTGGGTCTATATTCCTAGAAAGAGACCGCGTTCTTGTTCCTATTGCTTGGTTGCCATGCAAGTGACATTTAAGTTACACTCTGGTCATAACACTTAAAGACATGGTGTGGTGCCTGGTGATGGTATTGCTCCCATGTGCTCCCAGAGCCACTCGGCAGCCCCTGCAGGCCCATATATGGCTATAGAGGACATGCTCCCCCTGGAGCTGCTCCTTCTGGTGAGCAGTTGGTTGCTGAGCACTAGGCCTCACCACACGTGGGGCAATCAGACCTGGCACCAAGTCACTTTACACACCAGGCCCGTAGCAAGCCCAGAATGTAAGTAATTCTGTAGGTATTAGTAGGTATGTAATGCATTACGCTTTTGAATCGCATGTAACATTTAGGATATATTAGTGTTATATCATACTTTGATATTTTGTGCTGTTAGTTGTATTGAAGATCATATTGATACATGTATACCCTTTGAGTGACACTGTGGAATAGGAGCAGGGGGAGGAATCTGGATTAAAAATCGTTGTTTAAACTTTAAGATGACTAATGATTAAATAGGAATGATTTGATTAACAAATTACTAATTGGCAAAGAAGTAGCGGCTTTAATTACTTTGTAAATATCACCGAACTTAGACAATTTAAAAGGAAATGATTCATGTCAATAGGGACATTTTATTTTTGTCAAAGAAGAGTTTATTCAGAGAAAAACAGATCCACCAATATATAAAACGGTCTTATTGTAGGATATGCAAATGAATTGGTTAATTCGGTAACCAGCCTTGGTTATCATATAGCGTAATGCATTCTTTCTTCATCTGTGGTCAGAAAAAAAGGTTGTTTTTAACACTTTAAATCAGATCCCTGTAATGGCGTCTACGGTAATGTTTTTAGTGTTAGTGTTTATAGTGTTCATGTTTATAGTGTAAAGGTTTGTAGTGAATTCAAAGGTTTGTCTCTGAGAAACTACAGCATCACGACTTTCGCGAGAGTGGGATAAAGACTAGGCCGTAAAGATAATTGCCTGCTCGATGGAAAATGACTATGGTAATGAGATATTTTCTGAAGCTCTTGGGACATAATTAACCCTTTAGGGACGGCATACTAGTAGTGTCGAGGAAAAGGAGCAATAGGGTCGGTACGATGCAGCAACGTAGCAAGTTACAGCTACCCGCAATTACGTTACTCACCGGCACTGTATTAGTATATAAACTATTCATTATGCCGTCCTTGAAGGGATAGAGCTCAGAAAACTATATTTCTATTTGCTTCATCTTAGATGCTTGTATATATAAAGCATTCTACTATGTATTAATGATGTGGACAGAGACCGAAAGGGATTTTGTGTGACACATGTATCTGTTGGCCCAGGATGCGAAACCCACAATTACATACCCCGGTAGTTCTGTTACATTTATACAAAATATTTTCCTTAGCCAGCCTAAAAATACGTATGTCGGTAGACCTGTCACTTATTGCCGCCTACAGATAGGGGAAGCTATTAGACCTGTAATGGTGAACAATATAATGTTATAGTATCGCAATAAGGAAATAAGTTCTTTTGAGATTGTTTGCTCTATCAAACGTCCATTTCTATATGTGGTACGATCTGCGAAAAAGGACCTTAGTGCAGGGTTCATTAAGGTTCCAGTATTTACATGTCACAATTATTGATTTAATTGTCGCAGTATTTTACCATGGCCTGGGTAAAGTTCTAGAAACGCCACCTCAGCTCCCGGCTGTCTCTGACCACATCCTTGATCCAAGTGGCTTGGGGCGGGTGATGTATTCCAGTCTCATTCATTTTCACTTTCATAGCACCTATTTGTGTTACAAAAATCACTCTTTGATTGGTATTGTGCTTATGTATTGACATGTTCCCATATGACTATTAGGTATCATTATTCATTTGTAAAACGTATATCTAAGAACCAACGCTGTTCACACGTATACCCTACAGGTCATATCAGACAAGAGTTGTTTTCAGGGCCATACAATAGCATACAATACTTGTAAACCGATATTTGCACAATCCATAGCTATACCGAAACAGATATTGGAAAGTCCTCTGGGATTTCCGTAAGATCTTCCTGGTGTAGATATGGTCCATTTCCCCTGTAGGCTGTAGGAGGTGGACATTATGTAACAACAAGAGGTTTGTGAATTCTAGGGAGGGTGCAGAAATGGTATCCCCCTCTAGGCTGCTGAAGGGGGGGGGGGGGGGACCCAACCCCTTTTCAGCAACAACGTCTGTGTACGCTATTTTATCGAGATGAAAAGGGGTGGTTGAGATAGGTCAGTCCCCAAAAGTCATGCTCCAACTCTACACCCCCTCCCCTATTGTTAAAATGACCAGCCCTCCCTGAGGCTGGGGTTCTTAGTGTTGGGTGCCACTAAGGCCATTGTTAAAGGTAAGCCACCTGGAACGTCAACTACACCCATTACACTTCAGTTATTGTAGCTGACAAGTGTCGTTTTCTCCTATGGCTATCACATCATGTTGTAAAACTTGTTGCTTAAGGCCTACATAATGCTTTACTGCATTATGATGCATGAATGCAACCCTGATAGATAATAAGCCAGTGCTGTATTCATGCATCACACCAACCCCAATGCAGCCTTCATGAGTAGACTGGCCAGTGCTGCATATGAAGGGCATACCGGTAGTAGTAATTCAGGCACTATTCCCTTGAAGGGCCTACTAACTCATGTCTAAGTGGATGTTTACCGGTTGTTACACATTGAGATCAGATGTCCAGATTCTGAGTATGACCCTATGAATAGCTGAGTGTATCTAGAGATTACAAACAAGGGAGGTACACAGACGACTGTCCAATTTATTTTACTTCCTTCTCTTAAAGAGGATTACAAGGTCATGACTATTTTCTTTTGCAGTAGGATCTATCTTCCACCTCCCTGGGGGGCCATGATCAATTGTGAATTGGATAGATTTGTGTTTGATAAGTCGTTTTGAAATAAGACAAAAATACTGTTTTTAAGGTGCTGACGTTCCTGTTCAATGGTATCCGCCATATGTATGTTGTAGAAAGACTTCCCTAGAGAATCCTCATCATTGCACCTTGTATTGCCTTATTAAAGTTTGGCTCAAACCAATGCTACCCTCTCGCCATGAACATGACATTTGCAGTCGAAATGACGTTAAACAACCATTACTCACCCACTCCAATGCCACCCTTCCTTCCATCCCCAGAATATCGAGATTTACGTATTAATTTGCTAGTACTGGTACATATGATCTTGAAGTATGTACATAAATTACGGGCTTTCTGATTAAAAAGTACTTCCAATAGGGATTCGGCCAGCGGCATCACAAGACAATAATGTTAAATTGCTCTGGGATGTGCCCTGTGTGCCTAAATCGTGCCTAAATCGTGCACGCATTTGGTCCATTTCGTGGAAGTGCTATAGCAACTGCCACGATTTCTGCAGAAAAGACTGTCATAATTCTTGCGTCGTGAGTAGCTTAAACTGGCCCCAAACCTCAGCTATATAGACATAGCCTCTCTCTTGTGCAGATTACATGTACTAAGTCACTAAGCTAGTAGTGTTAGGATTCCATAATATGCGTGGCAGTTGTTTTTCCCAAATTTATATTTACCAGTTTAAGCCAGGGGAAGTATCTCAGTCATTTTCTCTCGGACATGAAAAAGTCCTAAAATAGGCGACGTCATTTGTGAACGTTCCCTAGCCTTACAACAGGACTACAAGAAACTTATAGTATCCATATATAACCATCCATGATAACGCGAGCTAGACAGCCAATTAATATCCCGATTCACAGAGGACTTTATGCTACAGTATACTTGTTCCATCAATGGGACAATGCTGATATGCGACGAAAGTGTACGATGTATTGTGCACAGTTACGCTCCTATTACTATACTAATATGTATAATATGTATATATACATGCAGCCAATAACAGCATTCACGACACCGGGCAAAGCAATGAATCGCTGTATCGGTTGACTTAAGAAATAATCAGATCACCCCTACTCCTGTGTTAAAATGCGTCTGATTGTTACTAAGGGAATGATATATGGATCAGGACGGACAAGTGTGGGTTATCCATAGCAGCCTCGTGCCTTATATCAAAGAGCAATTAATACTTAGTATTCCTTGCTCTTTGCTTATATATATAGGCATGTAAAACCAGCCTCAGTGCTGGGTCATTCCATAATACCACACTTCTAACATTTGAGAAGAAATCAGATTTATCCTGTTACAGCATGTAAACTCATATAAACTTACCCTGCGACGTCATAGCAGTGTGGATATCCACTGCTAATTGACGGTGGTTATCCAGTTGAGGGTATGTTTTTGAGTGGATAAGGGAGTATTCATTAATTGATAACACGGAGAGTGCTGAAAGTGCGGAGGCACACACTCCTTTTACGCCTGCCTTCCCCCACCTCTGGAGCGCGGAATATTTTGCATAGGATATTTTGCACCCGCCCCCTATGATTGATAAATGAACACTCTCTAACCGCGGTATACTTCCTTAAACATTTCCCACTCCAGAAGGATATACGGCACTATCATTTTCCAGTGACAAGACAATTAGACACCAGAATAAATAAGGACACCGTGTGCCTACTTTGCTGTGCAAGCCAATCAGATTATTAGTTGACTATATTTAGATATACATGTATATGACATAGAATTGAGGCAAATCAGTCATACTTGCAGATTTATTAGGAATGAAATTGGTTGAGCATGAAACCGTACTGGAATATGAGGTATGTTTTCCTGATGTGTTTTAATCGCTTGATGTTGACTTTTACATGTAAGTCCCTTTTAATATCCATTGGGAAGTATACATGCGTTACTTGTCCACATAGACTCCAGCCATAATAAAGGCTGGGAATTAAGTGTCATGGGGCCAGCAGTCAGGGGGCTACCAGTCTGGCAGTCAGGGGGCCAGCAGTCAGGGGGCCAGCAGTCTGGCAGTCAGGGGGACACCAATCAGGAGGCCAGCAATCTGACAGTCAGGGGAACATCAGTCAGGGAAACACCAGTCAGGGGGCTAGCAGCCAGGGGGCTAGCAGCCAGGGGGCTAGCAGCCAGGGGGCTAGCAGCCAGGGGGCTAGCAGTCAGGGGGCTAGCAGTCAGGGGGCTAGCAGTCAGGGGCCTAGCAGTCACGGGGCTAGCAGTCACGGGGCTAGCAGTCAGGCGGCTAGCAGCCAGGGGACCAGTACTCATGGAGCCTGCAGTCAGGAGACTAGCACTGTGACATGTTAGTCCAGGGCATTGTGGCGCAGGTTATTATGGAGGAGCTCTAGTCAGGCTTCTCACTAGTCGTGATAGGAGAGAGGTTAAAACGGTTGGGTGATGTCACTCCTGATGATGGTCAGTGGCTTGCTAGAAGAGCCACACCTAGTTATCCCACCTGCTACCTCTACTATGATAAAATAGGTCCTATTATTCTGTTACCTAGCCACCTGGCCTTGTTTTTATTTCATACCTCCTGCCACAAACATATTTATCTAGACTCACTCCCAGGGAAATTTAATCAGCCGTCCACTCTTGTCCCAGCAGCATCACTTGATACATCCCATGCTGTACCCGGCCCGCCGCAGTATACATGCAACTGGTGCAGAGGGAAAACAGCAGTCAGACCAGCTGCATGTATTAATAAATATAGCTTTCGCCATATTCTATATGCAGGTGCACGTGGTAGGAATATTGGTTATTTTAGGCATTGGTCTTGTTGTTGTTGTTGGGGGGGGGGGGGAGGGGGTTGTGGGACGGAGTAAAGGCACGACCTGCGTGAGGCTTAGAGAGTCAGTGAGTGAACAACCTCAGCTCAAACCATCCCTCACATCATAACAGATGCCTACACCAGCCCCTGCTTGTTGGCCACCATTGTCATTAAATCTGCCCCTCCATCCTCCCCCATGGCTGTATATACATGTACATCTATCTTCATCTCTATGTGATTCCATGATGGCCGTTTTGAGTTGTACAACGTCCAAGCGATGGTGAGTCGTAGTCGATTTCAAGATCTGCCACCTTATAATGTTCATCATTTCCCTTCTGATTCACATTGCCTAGTAGCTCGCGCCTTTCCCCCATACTAATAAATGTACCACAATGATATCAGTATAAAGCACCCAGGGTCTACCTCTTAGGTGGTCGGCCTCGAGTGTGGCAGATATCAGTACATCCATCTGACCGTAGCTAATACATCTGCCTGTCCGGCCACTTAGTAGTATTTACAAGTGGACCCACGGTTCCCAATACCCTACCTAGGTCGCCCCCTTGTACCCCTTGTACCTGTGATCCAACACTGATGAGTATCCTGACAGGGGTAATGGACACGTAGTGACAGCAAGGGGGTGGCCTGTCCCAGGACTGCCCATGGGGGACTTAACAATCAGTGATACCAAGACTGGAGGACTAACAAGGCCAGGGCACTCACCACAGGAACATTGGTGCTTATTGCGTAAGGCTCCTGATGAGTATGTTTTTGCTGCTGTTGCTAGACACATAAAGTACTTGAAGATATATGTACATATTACAACTGTGACGTGGCCATACCAGTTTACAAAGGTTCCTCCTATTTTTTCCCCTTTTTCCTTCTCCCCCCCCCCTCCCTCTCACCAGGAAGATGTTCCGCGCTATAAAATGCCCCACTTATCGCATTACATTGTGTAAGGAACAACGATGGATTAGACCTCCATTAATGCTTCTCAAAACTTGTTTCATATTAAATCAAACCCAGTGACTCAACTAGGATTGGCTACCCGGTATGCACATTATAATGGAATATGTGGGAAATGTGGTGGGTAAATTGATAAGTAGTTTCCCATGGGATACAACATATCGATAAGGAAAGTAGCAATGCAGTATAAAAATGAAGATGAATGTTGTTGACAGCAGTGTCCAATTATCAAATATTACCACGACCATTTTTTGTTTAGGCAAAACAGAACGTGTCTTTCAGAATCTAGTTTGGAGAAATTGAAACAACGTAGGCATGTAGAATATCTCTGAAGCAGAGACGCTTTTGACTTAAAATATGACAACACAATCGGGTGCATGTATATAATGTTTACCCCTGGCTATTTACAGTCCGTATTGTCTCAACGTGACTTGTCTATATCAGAGGGACAAAGGCAGTCAGGTTTTGGTGTTAAAACAGCCACTATAGAAATAACAACAAAGAGAAGAGAGAGCTGCGAAAAATAAATCACATGAATCAATCTGATTATGATACTAGTTTTATAATATGTTAAAGCGGGTCATCGACCAAAGCTGATTTGTGGCCGATCTATAAATCGGGAACCGTGGGAGAGCTGACCCATCATATAAATTAGGTTGAGATTTTAGAGCCTGAGCACCCCCTCCCCCCCCCCCCCCCAAAAAAAAAAATATACATGTATATAAAAAAAAATCCCGAAAATTTATAGTGGAAATAAATCCGTCCGTTTTCATTAGCTTTGATCGAAGACCTGGTTATCGTACAAACACGGGATTAACTTGACACTATAGTCAAATGAATACGGCAACGTCATCTGATATCACAGCGAGGGCAGCTGATAACGGGAAACGTATCAGTAGTTTATATCAAATATGAGGTACGACACATGAGATGACTCAGCAATATGACTCAATGAGTCACTAGTGGGATATCAGCCATACACACTGTATCATCAGTTTACTTACAATCTGATCCTCCGTACACAAAGGTCCTACAATATGCTGTAGAATTATTTAAGTGTTGGGCCTGAAATAGCATACATCATGTGTATAGGGATTTTCTTATGCTACCTTATAACGCTGTATGTATGTGAGAATAAGTAGCGTACTTCGGATATTGGTCGCAAATAATGGGCACGTAAAGGGAACGTTCATAAATGGCACAAACATCACTGGCTAGGGGGTGAAGAGGTATTGGGGTTTGTGTGACGAAACGTGACTTCACTGACAAAGGGATGCCGATGGACAGGTCTTGATAAAGGTCTAGAAATAGATGACATCATTTGTGAAATTTTCCTATATGGGTAAGGTACAGTTCTCGAGTACACTGTTCGTGTGCTGATACTACAATGATAATATTAGTTGGGGGATGTATTTACATGTCATTTTAAACTTCTGGGCCCGATTGGGACACGAGTTGTCACTTATAATCCGTATTGAAGGCACAAGTGGGCCAGGTTGTCGTTGTAAGGAGGGCCCAGGGTGGTAGCCTTTATTGTAGCCCCTATATTATATATCCAGATAATATAGGGTGCTAACCCATTAAGGGCCGCATAGTGCATAACGCATTAAAAGCATTAATCTAGTACTCTACACACGGTGCCCTGATATGAAAAAAAAAAGTTTAATCAATACAGTTACTTAGTATATGGAAATAAATGTAAATGCACCTGTTAAAACCCAACACGGGCGCATTGCCCAACTCCCGCTAGGATCTCTTGTCATTGCATAGATTTCTTGGTACGTATTGTCCACGTATGACATACTCACATAAAGTTGTTATGAACAATAGTACACGTTGAGTAATTCTACGGTATGATTTTATATGATATTCACTATGGGTCTGATGAGATGAGAAGAGATGATGTGATAATTTCTGAGCGGTGGGGATTTTCCTATTCAAACCCCAGTGCATAAACACAAGCTATAAAATGACACGGCTACTTTTGAAGAATTGGAAGGCCAACATAAAAAGCAGCCATGGCAGAAATAGAAAGCATAATTGAAGGTGACATGGAAGTTTCAAAGGTGTTTGAGGTCTGTAGACAGTGACAGAGACTAGCAGCTAGAGAGGGCTTTTACTTCTTTTGAATTCGTTCTGATTGAAGATAGTTGCCATGTCTTATTCTCGGATCAATTATAATAAAATGGCTGTTCAGGCCAAGAAATGGCTTGATCACTGGTCCATATGGGCTTCAGCTTCTATGGGTTTCGAAACTTTCTCTGGGCAATCAATTTAGTCGCATACTTGGGCCGCATTGTGCTTGAATTTGTAATTCCCTTTGTTGCTGTCATGATGCATTGATGAAGCCCTGGTGAGCATTTGTCAGGGCTGCATTCGTGTATCATGACAATAAAGTGGATACTGCATTAAAGAGCTATGTAGCTCTTAAAGCGTAAAAGGCTGAATGGACACTATCCGAACTAAGAAACAATGCCCTCTGAGATCACTTTCCATAGCCTAACCTAACCTAATTTTGTAGGGAAGCTTAAATAGATAAATGCATTTGAATAGAGGATTTCTACTAATGATGTCCATTTCTATTACAGGCCTTCATAGAGGGGGTGACCCAGCAGGCACAGACTGAGCCGTATGAGCGTCACCTCACGCTGAGCCCAGACCAGTTCGAGGCCCTGGTCGGCATCCACCATGGTGTGCAGCAAGAGACACAGACCATATTTCTCTTTAAGCATGAGACGTTCACAGTGTCGATCCTCGGTCAGCCGACAGCAGTGAAGATGGCCCAGTCACTGGCCACTCAGCGCATCCTTGGTTGTGACAGCACTGAGCCAGCACAGGGGTTATTACCACAGACGATGCCTTGGGTGGTGACTCCCGGGACTCTCGCGGCACCGACACACCAGAAACTCTCCCCGACACGCCAGCGTAAGACGCGTCTACAGAGGCGTTCTGGGCCCGGTCTGAAAGTGAACATGGGTGGTTGTCAGTGGGTGACCGGCGGTCATGGAAGGAACGCCGAGGGTGAGGAGCTCGGGGGAGAGGAAGAGGAAGCTGGGCGTATGAACGCATTGAGTCTGAGCCCGGGTGCCGAGAGTGCGCCTGATTCGTGCTACGACTCGGACGGGTCGCGTTCGGGCAGCCGGAGAAGTAGCTGCACCCGCTCGGACTCTGACCTGCACACCGATGTCAGCCGCACTGTATCCGACACACTCGCTGCCGAACTACTTGCTGACGCAGACACTATCACAACCAAGGATACCACTTCAGAAAACCAGTTACTTCAACCAAGCCTACCTGCCTCAAAAAATGCCCTTGGGAAGCTGTCAGTTGATAATGGGAGTAGTAATGATACATTGGTTAAACAAGAGACGCAGGAATTCAGTGTCTCCGGAACTGAAGCCGAAGCAATGTTAGGAACAGATTCTGCCGCGCAGGTCACAGCAGGTCTTCTAGCAATGAGCCTCAATGCTATCACTGGTAGTAGTAACACTGAAGGCGCCCAGGGGGAAACCAGGCTAGTAGTAGCAGACAATGGGGAACAGGAGCAGGAGGAAGATGAACAAAAGGTGCTGTATGGCATCCGGCTTGGCTATTCCCAAGCGCTTACCCAGCGGGTCCTGGATAAGCTGGGGCCAGACGCAGGTAAGGATGACCTTCTGCAGGAGCTGATCCGCCACACGGAGGTAGAGAAGGACGAGGAGGAGGATGAAGAGGAGGAGGAGAAGCCTGTGGTGTGTGCCTGGGTGCGACCCTTACCCGCTGCGGTAGCACCCTCAGTGGGCGATGACGAAGATGCGGTAGACGGCAGGCCACAGCATCAACCACCTTCACGGGCTACGGGGGAGGTGCAGGCCACGGGCGACAAAGACCTCACTAATCTACGCTGCATTATCATTGATGGCAGTAACATAGCAATGAGGTAAGGCTATCTCCAGTGTATTAACTGGGCCTATAATATAACACCTGACCAAATATGACATCATGAAAAACTACTTAAGTGGGTTTCTCTGTTATGGCCACAAATATTTGATATCTAGAACAATATAGAATAGAGTAATGTACTAACTGAGCTGTTGCTTCACTCAAGAAGTCCAACAGTCCAACCCATATGATCTTTGAAACCTATGAATATTGAGACAGAAGTTTTATCTTATTTTCTGTTTTTTTTCTCTAATCAGCCACGGCAATAAGCAGGTCTTCTCCTGTCGAGGCATCAGGCTGGCGGTTGACTACTTTCGAGAACGCGGACATACAAAGATCACCGTGTTTGTACCGTCATGGCGTAAAGAGGCGTCGCGCCAGGACACTCAGATTATTGGTAAGTAGAATACAGATTGTGTTCCAAGTCAGACTCATTACGACTTGAATTGATGTTGGTTAGCTTTATAGTATATGCATATATTTGGTAGGTTAAGTAGACACAATTTGCCTAGGTTTGGTCCAGGGGATAGACTGGAGTAACAAGTACTGTATTAACTAAATGTGCTCTACAGCTTTAGAATAAATATACCTCTCTTGCGCCCTACGTAGATATACACATACATAGAATATGATATCCTATCTCTCTATCTGATCTTTAGACCAGGAGATCCTCTACGAGCTAGAAAAAGAAGGAACCCTGGTTTTCACGCCATCTCGCTGGGTGAGTGGGAAGCGTATTGTGTGCTACGATGACCTCTACATCATAAAGCTGGCAGCGGATGACGACGGTGTGGTGGTCTCTAACGACAACTACCGCGACCTTATCAACAAGAGTCCAGAGTATAAGAAGGTCATAGAAGAGCGCCTTCTCATGTACTCCTTTGTCAATGATCGGTAAGCTCAAAATAAAAATTCCAAATTCAACTCTTGAAAACTCAAGCTATCTTTACCCTACTGTATAGGTATGCATAGATCTAGGGTCTGATTATATGGGAATTTTGATGAAGTAGAATGTTTCCAAATAATTCACTACAGTATCTAAGAGCTGTCATGATGCGCCAATGCAGCACTGGTAAGTTACTCGTCAGTGTAGTGTTGATGTATCAGTACAACAAATGACATATGAACAATGCGGCATCGCGCTGTCCTTAAAGGGTTAATAACAAATGGCTGGCTCGCCATTTTACCCTTCTTTCCTTCTTCCTGGTCTGTCAGGTGGGATACTATAGACTGGTATAGGGACAGAGGCTGTACGTGAGACACACTTCCTTGTCTATACACAGCCAGGCCCAGGGCTCATAAAAATAAAGAGACATATTGTTGTATCTAAATACTACCTTATAGGGGAGATCAATCACTATCGTGTATAACGTATTACTGCAATGGTTTAGTTAAGATTATAATAGTTTGAAATTATATAACGTTTCGCAATACATTGTACTATTAAATTTGGAAATTTTATTATATCATATCCGAGAATGACATATCATTCTGGCTGCAATGCAGGTAACATGCCTTCGCTGATGTACTCATTTCAAAGCTGATTAATATGGTATCAGGTTGAATTTACACAAACCGGTACATATGATACATGTATGTATACATGTATGTATACCAAATGGGCATATAAATAGATTAGATTTCATCATTTGTCAGGTATAGAATACAATAGCACATGAAGTTAACAACATCACGATATGTGGGCGTGCCCATGGTTGCTATGGAAATTGGCAATAACTGCAACTGATTGAGATAAAAGGGATGACATGATTTCTGCTGAATTGCAAGTAGCGTGTCGCACCACTTAGTGTGGTTACATAAGATATCATAGACTCATCGTTGTGGAACACTAATCTGACCCTCCCTCTTTCTCAACAAAAAGGCTTTGGCTCACCGACTCATGATGTTGTGAGGTAATTTATGGTAGATCTACAGCCGAAATAAGAATACCATCGTGAAACCATAGCTCTATTCCCCTATAAAGACAAAGAGTGCCGGTCCTCGTTCGGCTCCGACTGCTACTGTATGGACAGCAAGCGTTTCGCCTTTAAGGGAATTGCAAGCAGTAACCCATTAGAGGATAAATGTCAGTTTTATCTTTTTCTCGTTATTTTAAAACATTATAGGGTAGATTTGATCTTTCAAATAGGTTTTCTCCCAAATTTCATCATAAACGGGTTATCATTTTTAGGTATAACATAGTGTGTATATTTGGTACATAGATACATACCGTAAAACCTCGCCTATGAGTATGAGTCGACCCCACTTATAGGTCGAATTGCAGTTTTGAGTGAAAAAATCTACTTATAAGAAAATGCTTTTAACTTTTGAAAAACCTCACTTATAAATCGAATTGGAGTTTGAGATTTTCTTGGATCCCCAACCCCCAAACAAAATCCCCAACAATCACCACTTTCCAGGGCCAAAGTGTGTATTATTTATTCTAGTGTGCCCTTAAAGCAACCCCATAAGTCATACAAGAAAAAACAGTCCCCGACAAAAGGTATATTTAATAGCATTAAAAATGTATTTTTTTGGGTGTTTAACTTTTTTCTTAACACCACTTATAGGTCGAATTGGACTTTTGGGGATAAAAATCGATTATAGCAAAAATAAATTCCAAATTGAAATCGACTTATAAGCGAGGATTTACGGCTGCCTAATAATTCCAGCCTAATTTGCGAATTCCCCTAGCTACATTACGAATTCTTAGGTTTTTGGTGAAGACCATACATTTGTAAATAGTGGCAAGGGACGAGGGCTGTACACAACTATATAGGACCTTTATTCAGCGGCCTCAATTTGAATATTTCAAATTGTTTTTAGATTGGTCACTTTTATCCCTGGCTCTGATGCATTGTTCCTCATTCTGTTTCAGGTTTATGCCACCAGATGATCCTTTAGGTCGACACGGCCCCAGCCTAGACAACTATCTCAGCAAGCAACCAGTGGTAGCAGAGCCCCTCCCCCCGGCATGTCCCTATGGCAAAAAGTGCACCTATGGAAATAAGTGCAAGTACTACCACCCAGAGAGGGGAACAACCCCGCGCAAGTCAGTTGTAGAAGTGCTACAAGAAAAGGAACGGGTTGAACGGGCCAAAGTACGGTCAATTACGCAAAGCCGTGAAACTTCTCCAGGTAATACTAAATCATCATATCACCTAGTGTCATATCTGAATATTCAATTTCAACCGTGTTTTAATTGCATTAGTATGGCTAAGTAAAAGATTGAAGTGTAGAAGGAGAGATTACTTTATGATTCTTTTACACGTCAAGTATATCGAGCATTGTTCTTGTCGTGAAGTCAGATTATGGCTGTCTCTGCTGTACTCATAAGCATACATTAAAAATGACACTTCATTTACATTTCAATTCACAGGTGACATAGGATCCAGGGGTAAGAGTCCTACTCCATCCGGGCCAGTGAAAAAAACTTTAACCAAGACGCAGTCCCTAGCACCAGGTCCCAAGCCCGGTCCTGCCAAGAAGGCGTTAACCCGTACCCGGTCTCTAGTGCCGGGGGCCATGGGTGGTGCGAGTATCCACGGCAGTTCAGCTGTACCGCCAGACTTCCTGCAGCTCAAGGTGAAAGCCGACAAACAGCACAGCCACACACTGACAGATGATGTGTCCACTGGCTGCAGGGTAACAGTCACTACCGCCACTCCCACTGACACTCCGACCACGACCGCTGCAAGCGAACTTAGCCGGAAAGAATACGACGCCCGCTTGTCAAAGTTCCGCAGAGAGGTGGAAGTGGCCGAGTCTGAGCAGCAGTCTAAGCATGAGATGCTCAGTAGGAAATCCAGTGCCACAAACTCTGGTCAGAGTCTGGAATCCCTCCAGTTGCCAGGTAGTTGGTCTTTTGGTGGTGCGCCAAGAGCACCGGATGCGCTCAGACCCCGGCAACCAGCACATGCAGAGCCTCAAAGTCTAGGTTGTGGTCATCTAGCACTGGCCAAGAAACTTTCAGATGAGGGGAAGGCAGAGGAGAAGCGTCGTAATGTCCAGCAGGGAGCTACCTCTGCGGTTGACGCGGGTGCACACTCCTCCCCACCACGCCAACACCAAGAGGAAAAAGTGAAGAAGAACAATAATGGCCACAGGCAACTACAGCGCCAACTGTCTCTGCAAGGGTCAGATGATCCGCGACTTCTACCCAAGGGGTCATCACGAGGCTCCAATAGCACCCAAGGTGGACAGAAGTCAAAGATAAAGGATAAAGGTCCTGATGTCATCTTTCATGGGGGAAGCGGGCCTGTACATAAGGGTCCTTTTCAGCATCGTGAGCAAGAGACTATGGTGCATTTTGGTCAGCCCGGGTCTGGCGTGACATGTACATTCATCGGTGACCGGTCTGAACAACAACACCAACCACACCACCAACATCTCCAACACCACCAACTTCAACATCATCAACAACACCGACCGTTAGTCGCAATGGGCCGTCGTCACGAGATTGCGGGTCACAGTCAACTCGCACGCCATAATAGTGATGGGGAAAACCTAAGAACCGACCGGCGTTATCTCTTACAACAACAACAGCAGGGTATGCGTGCACCTCCCGAGCGGAAACAGGCATGCAGGATGGCCAGTGCGCCCGGGACATACCCTTACCTTGTTGCCGGTAGCAGTGGACAGGGTCCACAGCGACGCTCATCGGCTGCCATGCCAACCATTCACCGACAAAACAGCACCTCAGATCCACAGCTGCATATTCCCCCAGACAACAACACCAGCCATGGCAATGTTCTAGACACCATAATGCTAGGCATGTACAACCCTCAGTCAGTACACCCTGGTTTCGGTGGTTACAGTGGTGCTCCAGAGCAAGGTAACAATAATATGGTGTGGGCTCAATCACACTCTTTCGACGTTCCTGCCGGTGGTGGTATGAAAAACACTGCCTTATTCGATGGCCACCTGAATCTCCCAGGGCCTGCTATGGATGAGAGAATGCCACGCGGTGGCTCCTTTGATGGAAGTCTACCTGGACATCCACCGACAAGCACCTTCGATAACACCGTCCACCCGTCTAGTTCATACGAGGATATATCTGCCAACATCAAGTATGCCGGCTTGGATGGGGCCATGTCCTCCATGCACCCCTTCTACCAGCAGCAGCACCACCAACAGCAGCATGAGAACCCCATCAAGCACAGCCCTGAACACAAACCCTATGGTTCTGATCAGTCTCTCTATATGGCTGGTAGGATGCATATGCCTGGCCCCGGTGACAGTTTCGGTCTGCCGCCACCACACATGATGGCCCCACGTAAGTCCTCCCCTGACATCTATAACTTCCTCTCACAGCCCTCCCCACCACAGCCCTCCCCTTCTGCAGTACAGCAGCAGCAAGGTTCTCTCCAGTCATCCCAACAGGATGCGTACGGTGGACAGATGGGGCATCGTATTGTCAACAGCATCTCACCCGTGATGATGGTTGGGGGTGATGGCCGCTTGGCCGCGGCTCCCAGTCCACCGCACCCGGATGACCAGACTCCAGTTAGCATGCCCGATCTTCAGACCAATCGTCAAAAACTCTTCTACCATCTGACAGCGCTTTTCCCCGAGGCCGAGGTGCGCGAGGCCATGCAGAGGTTGCCCATGGAGACGCAGCCGGATAAACTGGTCGCATGCATCATGACTATCAGGTGCCTCCACTCAACTGCCTGAGAAGCTGAGGCCACCTTAATGGAATGTGGTATTCCTGTGCTGAAAATACATAGAATAAATACACATAATATGAAAAGTCCTCTATAAACCTTACCTATTCTTACATTGGTTTGATACAGCACTTACAAAACCCATGGTTGAAAGAACCAATGTGCAGTATATTCAGAGACATACTTATGTGGTTCAGAAAGGGTAGACATTTATTACATTTAGTGTCATTTCAAGCTAAACAAATAGAAAAAAAAGAAGTACCGGTATTTGTGTATGCTTTCTTCATTGGTATAATGGGTTCTACGTTATAGTATAATCCAAATGATTTGGAGAAATAATGATAGACAGTAGTTTCCATTTCACAACATGGATATTCAGGTGTTGGTGGCATTATTTACTGTTAATGTTGAACGCCACCTTCTTTGTCGAAGTCCTCAATTTTAAAGTTGACATTCGACTGGAGTCTGAAATTACCGAGTTTCTCATGGGAAATAGTGGATACTATACTGTGTCAACCTTACCTTTTTACCAGTAACAATCGGTATTTACCTAATACCTTAAACCATTGAGTTAATATGATGTTTACTGTTAAACCCCCAGTTCTTTCACTGAAATGTTAAGATTTTGATAAGACTTACCTAGAAGAATGTGACACGTTATAACACACTTAATTGTATGGTGGACATATTTGATATTTTAAAAGTGCCCTGTAAATGCTATTAGTATTAGAAGTAGAGAACGAATGTTTACTGAATACTTCAGCATAATGGTCTTTTTGGTGAAGACCATAAAGATCCGATATTTTCTGTTTCACCATTTTCGAATGTGTAAATTAAAGGATGTAAAGATTTAACGTAGACAAATGGTATATTGTAACGATATTCGTGGTTAGTATTTGTTAATACAAAATACATAAATTGTGAAACATTATGAAGAGGCTAGAACAAGAACCATGGAATACCATTAAGATTGTGATGGGTGTATCTGCCTTTAACGGTCAAGTGATTAAGTAAACAAAAGTAAATATGTGTCATGTAAATATTAACTGTGGTCATGGCAGGCCAAATGGTATTGACGATGATGAAGAGAGTCTCAAAATAAATGGTTAAAGGCAAATAGAAACCATAGCACTGTAATGAGTGATGTGAAGTGTTGCTGGAATAGCAAACGCAGGTAACCCAACCAGGCAAGGTAGTGTACTCTTCACCGAACATGATTTGGGTAAACTAACAATGTAAGGTCTTGGTTCTCTAAGACAAAGATTAACGAATGTCATGCACGGTTTTTCGTGGTACCGGTATTCATTATAAAATTGCTATATAGTTATAAAGTTGTGATAATCTGAGTAGATGGTCAACTTTAAAAATGCCTTGGTTATGATGAAAAAGGAATATGATCAAGTAGACTCCATTGTGTGTAAAGCATAATTATGGGAATGTGATAGGTTCTGATAGTATGGACGTATAACCTGTGCAGGGCCAATAATGGTCCATTACAAGCACAGAAAATATTTCACCAATTATTCATGCTGTTTTCAGATTTAGACTAAAGTCTGTGTATAATATATCAGGTGGTTAGTGTCATATTGGTTACATTTGTTGTGGCTATTAAACCATTACCTAAAACCAATTTATTATGACAACTGTTGTAAACAGATGAAAAGTTAACGTGCCAGTAAATGACGAAATATCTCTGACCACTCCAATAGACTCTGTTAGCCTGTTCAAACTGGCCACGTTTTCCTCATGTAACCTATCATATTTTAGGGGATTGCATG
Organism: Harmothoe impar; assembly: GCA_947462335.1. Taxonomy (NCBI): domain Eukaryota; kingdom Metazoa; phylum Annelida; class Polychaeta; order Phyllodocida; family Polynoidae; genus Harmothoe; species Harmothoe impar. The sequence goes on along the minus strand of OX381708.1, from coordinate 47,372,649 downwards.
GAATATATGTATGTTTATTGGTCTATTTATCATCACAATTGTATCACCTTTTTCTTTCATTGATCTATATGGAGAATATGAATGCCTGTATCATATATACTGTTATACAGTCACGGGGGTTGTAGTAGCAGTATTGAATGTATACTAATGTTAGGATTAAGAATCAGTTGTATTTTGGGGTTGGTTATGTGGAGGTATCATGCACAGGCTGGCCTCAAGTTACGAAAACTGAATATATAGGAAAGTACCATGGCAGTTTGCCTAAAACGTCCATGTCACATTCCATCCTTGGTGGTGTGATCTTCGGAAGTATGTCAATTTTTGGACATCCCAGCATTATATGCTTAACTTTATTATCTAACCATATACTCGCTTATATTAACGCTTTAGGTGCTGTGTTACAGTTTCATAATGGCGGCTTGAGACTTATACATAAATAATTATATATAAACATGCAGGTCAATGCATAGATGTCAAATCCATCAAGAAAGGAATCATTTGTATCCTTCAAAAATTAGTGGCATGAACGGTGCTGTATTTCCTTTCATTGCCTTTTTTGGGATAAATAATTTACAACAATTAAACGCCATTGTAGGCCTCAACAACTGCTGGAACAAGCCGTCCAGTATCTCTCTTTTTTATATGTTTCAAGACTAGCAGGTAAAATCAAATCTACTTATTAACATCAAGTCTACAGTGAAGATAGTATCGTTACTTTCAGGGTAACGTGAGTCAAGAAAACCTCCTAAAGTAAAACTGATGATGTTGTCTTCCAATATTCGTAATGTTGCTGAAATGCCTTGCAGTGCTCATCCTACTAAATTTCACAACGGCTCTTGCATGCTTCTATCATGCTCACAATGAAGGGATGTCCCATAATCAGGAAAACTAACCGTTCTAACCCAAATGAACAGTCAATATTTCAACAACAATTCATCTATGTGATATGTATTGTTAGGAAGGAAACTGTCTATCAAAACCTGCTCTGTGTTGGTCGGACCTTAATAGGTGAAGTGATGTCTAGGAAGACTCACCCCAAGGGGCCTTTTTCATATATATACCGGTACATGTAGAGGGTTAGTGGGTATTTCAGATACTAATAGAATAACATTAGCTACCTGCATATTGTGTCATGTATTGTGTGCCTACCTGTGTTTAACAGATACGTAGGTGGCATTGGACAAAGAATATTGATGTGACTATCATTAGGACTTAAGAGTTGCCATCAAGCCAGGTAGATACTGGGTTGAATTGGTCTCATTAATTGATAGTTTTTGCATAATCAATTGTCAAGACATGACACAATTCATTTATTGTTTTTCTTTCTTCTTGATGCATATTACTTATAGGACGTATTCAACATTTTTCTATTCTTGTATAATATGCTCAGCATTTCATCGGTGCAGATTCAGCAATGGAGATTGCACATAACTGCTGAAACTCTTTATTGTTTTGTCCTAATATGTAAACAATGCTTGTTTGTAGCTTAGTGAGGAGGTGAATCACATGTCTATGAGATTGGGAAGGTAATACTACCATGAGGGAGATTACGTAGGTGACCATTAGGGTAGCAGTCTAGGCTGTATGTATCAATACCCTTCATATATTATTATTGAAACAAACCGAACCTGTATGCTAAGTGTTGTATGAGCAGAAACCGAAACGTTGACCTCCGCAGGAACGGACTGTTTATTTTAATGCTATGTTTTTGTAGTTAATTCTCTTTCTCTGAAGTGACACTAGTTATCTCACGAAGCCTTATACAATCTATGGGATAGAGGATGTTCATGAAAGCATACACAATGACAACATTTGTATCATGGCATGTTGAGATGATGGAAATTATACAATGTGTACTTCATACTATTCATCATATTCCTCTGAACTGCAAATGTAGTTTCAGATTTATTATTGTTAATTGTTGAAAGGATAGGAACATAGTAGAAAGTTCAACTAAATAACCATTACAAGTGATGCAGACAGAGGAATATCTGAAGCACCCACAAATAACCATTACAAGTGGTGCGGACAGAGTAATGTCTGAAGCACCCTCATATAACCATTACAAGTGGTGCGGACAGAGGAATGTCTGAAGCACCCTCATATAACCATTAAAAGTGGTGCAGACAAGAATAATTATTTAAAGTACCTAATAAAAACCATTACAAGTGGTGCAGAGAGGAATATCTGAAGCAGCCATACATAACCATTACATGTGGTGCAGATTGAGGAACTCTGATAACAATGATAGATATAAGAACATAGTTAGGTCTGAAATAAAAAGCTTCCTACTGTCCCGATTCACATGTACCACAACATTAAAACACTGCCTTTTGATAAGGGGTTATGAAGAACAAATGATGAATAAGTGCAGTTTATTATAATTAATACTTATCAACCGGTAGGCATATAGTGATTAAATCACATTTTTATCAGATGTCTACTGACTGAGGAATAATGAGGAATCCCGTTTTAGTCAACATGTGTGGAATAGAAAGTATAGTGGAACTGTGAGTAGAGCGAAACTATGAAGATAGAGCTGTACACGTATATATTATTTAGAAAATATTGCATCTTGATTTACAGCATATAGAACAATTTGTAAAATTGCGATTCAAAACCTGCATTGTTATTGTTGTCTGATCTAATTGACATATCTATAACATTACTTTTGCTTCTAACAATAGCACATACTGTTTATGATTAAATCTTATGAATATGTGAGGTCCTGAGTTTGACCATCTTGAAATGTGAGAGACCCTGCAGTAATAAATGGATGCTTAGTTGTAATATAATGGCAGGTAGGAATTATGTTATGACTTTATTCTCACAATGATATTGTTATGATTATGTATTCTACATGATTTCCGGAATAAAAATCTCTTGAAAATCTGATATTCTTGTTGATGCTGTTAATTCACAGAATTTAAAAGGTCGCAGATGCTGAGCTTGATAAATCTTAGATATTTTCATAATGATCTAAATCTCTTTATAATTGGGGCAATATCGCGCACCTGAGTTATATCTCGCATTTTTGCATCTATGACATCACAGAGAGCGAAAATGATCAAAGAAAAATGTAAAAATAATTTCTAATAGCATTATATGCACAGAATACGAGCATTGAAAAAATAATTTTGTTAGGCATTTTTTCTGCCTTTTATGGGGCACTGAAGTGGTTAGGCCACAATGTACCGTTTTCTCTTCATTTCTTTGTAAACATTTTATTTGTTTCCATTATTTTTGATGAAATAAAAATCATCATCAAACTCAAGATAGAAGATAATTATATAAGAAACAGATGGTTGCATATTGAACTTTACTTCTACTATGCATGGTATATGCCTTTAATATATGGCAAGAACATGACTGAAACTGTTTCTCAAAAAATATTCGTAAAATTGGGTAGATTTGGGTTATATCACACACATATAGGGGTTTTATTCCATGGTAAATACGGCACTCCCATTGACTTAACCAAGGAAGGCCGTATTTAACACCCCACGTGAAATAACCCTGGTCCGTATTTTACGGCCTCTCAAATGATCAAAATTGTTGATTTAATCACTATAAATTAGCCTTTTCAGAGTAAGTATGTGGAATCCTGACTAATATTGTTAATAATGGCATGAAATAAACACATGTCTATATATCACACAGTTTTGTATCTGTGACGTCACAGAGAAGGGCAAAGCACAGATAAAATGCTAAAGTATGTTTTGAGACTAAAATTAGTCTATCACCCACAGAAAAAAATAATTAGGCCTATGCCATATGTTGTGGCCTATATGGGCCATGGTAGCACTAAATAGACAAATGCCAACGCCCATTGATACCATCTCTGTTGTATTTCACAAGTGGGGGCTGGGGCCATATCCCACGAAGCCGCAGGCTGAGTGGGATATGCCCCAGCCCCACGAGTGAAATACATCAGAGATGGTATCAATGTAGTTGGCATTTGTGTTTATTTTTTATTTGAAGATATTTAATGAAGAAAAACAACCTCTTCCTAGCCCATTGAATACAACCACATTGTATTCAATGGAGGCATTGAATACGGCCCTTCAGTGCTAAAGCATAGGAAGTCTTGTATTTCAAAAAATAAAAAGCGCAATATTAGCCTGTGATATAAAATTTTGACAAGTATATTTTCATATTAGATTTTTTTGAAAAATATAAAAGTGCTTATTGAATTTAATAATCGTTTTTGCAATAAAGATATTGAAGATCCAATGACAAACACTATGTACACATGGAATATGGGTTCAATTGATAGTAGAAATCGTTGCATTAGATTCTGCCTATTTTATTTGTGGAATTTGGGGTTATGACCTTCAGATATATGATATAACCTCTATATGTGCGTGATATAACACTGTGGTGCATGGTATAACCCCAAAGAAAAATAAATAAAGACCATATGTTCCTTAAACCACAAGAACATAAAAAAAAATAGACAAACAGAAATCGATTTTTCTGTTTTCATAAGTAACGAAACATCAAATGTTGGAAAAACATCAGAAAACAGCTATCAATACTATACCCATCAATGGAGGCTATTGTAATTAATATTTAGCCTTGTTTTTTAGTGTTAGATGCGCGATATTGCCGCAATTTACCCTACATCTATGACTATAGTACCCTACCCTCAACGGAAATGCATGTACTTGGCAGCTGTTGCCACTTTTACATTGGTAGAGGATGGTTACGTCGTAAGACTGTCTCCCAAGTAGGTAGTGGTAATCACTTCAGAAATACTGGTAGATCTTAGCTAGGAAAAATTACTGAAATCCATGAGCTCCCATCACCATGTTAGTTTTGTAAGATTAGGCATCAGCCTCTCCAGAAAAGCATCAAAGTGCACAAAAATGCACTATTTGCCTTATAGAATTTCAACGTTTCCATGTGCTGGTAAGGGAGGGCGTTGATTTTGCCCCCAGACCCACCTTGAGTTTGAGTTTGAGTTTGTTTATTGTGCGAGTAGTCCCAAAGGGACTGTGTTCGTCGCACACGTATGGGATTGACATTTTGTATCCATGGTTCACCATACGGTGGTTAATACCTGTACTAAACTAACCAACCTCTGTTGTGCCAATGAGCTAACATGTAGAAAGAAAAATAATTTGATACTGAATAACCGTTTGACAGTGACTATATACAGTATAATGAGCTATACATTATTGAATATGACAGCGGGCTGTTAAGGCTAGTCTGGCGAGGGTCCGTAGTATCGGCAGTAAGGGTGATATAGCAATTAGAAATGTTTGCAATTTTTCACAGGTTTAGTCTGGTAGAGGGAGCTTCTCTATTGCATGTTTGAAGCACCTTTTGGTTGGCAGGCGTTGTGTGGCATTATCTAGTGAATCCCATAATGTAACCCCCCGGTAATAAGGAGACTTCTGGTAAAAGCTAGTTTTTGCGCGTCGTTTGGCGAACTTAATCTTTAAATCACCTCTAGTCCTGACATTGATTTGCTCCAGGGCCTCGCCAGAGTGGGCATTCTTCCACATCAAAGCTAATAACTTCCTTTTGATAATACTGCATCCCAGTAAACAAAAAAAAAGTTATCCAACATTTTATGACGTTATATAACGTTTCTCTAAGGCTCCTTACTATGGCATAACGTTATATAAAGTTTTAAAACGTTATTTTGTCAGCTGGGATTCCCTCAGATGTACCTTTTTTTGGTACTAGCAGATATGTTCCTGCCACCTTTGGTTAAATATTGTCAAATCAATTGCCATAGTTATGGCCATTTTGAAGTCCTTGAATCCACCCCTTCCTGGATTGATTCCATCCGTCCATGTTGAATACTGACCAATGCATTAGACGGTATATTTGGCTGCTGTGCCACCTTCAAACTAGTCGAGCTCCCAACACTATAATTATTAGTAGGGCCTGCACGAAATTGCCACTAAATGGCAGCACTGAGCAGCATACACTGATATTCCTAGGCTCCCTATACGACCAATCTCTCAGTCAATAGTACCTAACCTAGTTAGTCATTTTTTGGCTCCCCATACAATCAACCTAGGTAAGTTAATATTGTCAGGTTGGTCAGTACTGACCAACCCACTTTAGCCTTTCAATTTCTAGGGGGAGCCACTGAGTGGTCATCATAGTATCTTACATGTGGCACCAACTAGTGGTATACAAATACAACAACTAAGGTACACACCAATGAGGTACCTAGGTTACCCAGCAAACAAAAAACGTTTTCCAAACGTTTGCAAACATTTTGGAGGAAAACCTTTACTGTACAAACCTAAAGAAAAAGTTTGCATCGAGACGTTTTAAAAACGTTTGCAAACGTTCGGAAAACGTTTTATGTTAGCTGGGTAGCCACTACTGACTGACCCCCTCAGTCATTTTTGAATATAACTTTGCCATTGTGACTAACACACATATGACAAACCTAGGATAGTGAGTACTGACTAACCCTTTCAACCTATGGATTTTCAGTGTATGGTAGACCATAGTATAAAAGGTCTAGCTACGTAGGCAATGTACTAGGGCAAAAAAATCACATTTTTGCTATTTTCTCCGCAAATAATGGTTTTAGAACTTGATGCATCTTAATCTTAAAGGGTATTTTGAATATCCTATATATCTTTATTGATTATGAGGAGGGGGAACAAGACGAGGAATCAATGATGCGTCTTGGGCCTGTGTGTAGAAATGGACACCAGCCTATTTATTAAACATTCAAACAAAATTCAAAAACATTTACAAAAGAAAAAATGACACAGCTGCCTGCCTGCCTGCCTGCCTGCCTAAGACCTCTGGCCATTGACCCAGTCACATGGGTACAACAGGTGAGGAGGGGAAGTGGTGCCCCCTATGAACCAATAGCTGAACCAGGCATGTCTGGTTCTACACAATAACCAATAAAAATGTACAGGCCTTTGCTTTAACAAACAGAAAACAATGTTGTGTCATGAAATGTGATACTGTACTCATTCCATGTTTAAGGACACACTGACACACCAATAAAATACTTTACAGCGCGTTCCACTGTCATTCTCCATTCGTAAGATAAATATCTATGATCGCAACAGAATTATATCCAACAGAATACCAAATACACTAGGTTTGCACGTGCATGTTATACTACCCTGTATTGCAATGATTTTCTGCATATTATTTTAAATCTTGGTTCGTCTTCATGACATCCTGGGAACAGGAACATATACATAACATGGGACGTGCCAATAAAAATATATAACTATAAAAAAAAAGCACGAAACCACCAGGATTCCCCAATACACAAAGATATAGATAGAACTCCACTTATCAGCCAAATACACGACAACTCACACAAATGTATCACAGGTAGCTCCAGGTAATAAGGACGCTGATTGTGAGTTCTTTTATATGAAGTAAAACCTTATTCATGTATCAGTGGCTGACGGAAATTAAAACTATTTTACGACATTTTGATTCAAGAGTGTCTGTGACCTGAGGAAATATGATTTGTTCACAATCCGAACACGACAGGTCAGATGAGTATTTATACGAGGTAGGAAACATTATCATAGGCGAACTGCCTCGTTGTTAGCCCATGGCATATGTATCCTAACTAAACCCCTTATCTATTAAGGAGCCTTAATTTCAAGCACCGATATATTTGGAAGTGGTTATTCACTGATAATTTGGGCAGGGGCGATGTCGATTTGTGCATGCACCGCATCCCTCCCCTAGAACCCCTGAAATACACATAGAATACCCAAAAAAAACAGAACCTCTCCCCCCCTCCCGATATTCAAAAATGAACACTGCCTTCGTATCATACATCTATACAAATTATGTACAAGAATATAGCTGGGACTCCACTACCCGATTTTCTCATCTGATCGGACCTATTCTCACAAATCGGACCCAAACAGATTGTAAATATAACCAAACCCTGCAGCATAGGGTTCTTTATATTTACATCTGTTTGTGTCCGATTTGTGAGAATGGGTCCGATCTGACAAAAAAATCGGGTAGTGGAGTCCCAGCATTAGTCTCTTAGGAGGAGATCTGTCGTGTATAATCTTACTTACTAGATGACAAAACGGTTCTCTAGATGCCTGTCAGTTCTTACAATGTAAGGTGAATGGATGCCTTCAACTACAATTCAAGTGTCATTATGAATGACTGCAGTAATTCATAGAACTAATCACCAATGGACAATTGCATGTATCATATTACATTAGACGATCAAACTTCAGATATCCTGCTTCTAAATTATATCACATATATGGCGGTTTCATATGATGTTAAACCCCTTTCCCCTTAAATAATTATGCAACGTCCATAGATCAGCCCGTCCAGTCGCTGACTGGGATGTGGCCCATGTCTCCCAGGATGCGGACATTGAAGTGGCTGTCAGAGGTGATTTCATACATGGATATACTGCCTTGAATGACTTGGGTTTTGAGCCATCTCTCCGCTGGAACTTGTAGGCCTCTGCAATAATGAAGAATGTGATTGATATTTCTTTACTACTGTTAGGATGTGTAGGCTCAGAGAGAACATACCATAGAAAGAGAGGGAGAGAGAGAGAGAGAGAGAGAGAGAGAGAGAGAGAGAGAGAGAGAGAGAGAGAGAGAGAGAGAGAGAGAGAGAGAGAGAGAGAAGGAGGAGCAGACAGACAGACAAAATAATGGAATGGCACTCTTGATATAATGGGGGGATAATAATTAGCTTCCATGAAAGAATTAAGCCAGTCAAAGTACCTGTAACTCGTATCTAAAAAATCCTTTAAATGTAAACCTTAGAGGATGTGAAATTATATAGATTATATTTTCGACTTTGGCGATGAATGTGTCGCAGGTAATTGTGTCCATTATTCTAAGGGAGTGATCATTTTTTAACAACAGGGGGGGGGTGGTGGGTTTCCGCGCGGAGCGCGCGAAATTTTTTACACCCCCCCCGGTCAAGGGGTCAAAATTTTTTACCCCCCCCCCCCTTAGGGTCGAAAATCGGCTCGCGCGCGGGCCCTTTGAAGCATAGTAACGCGCGGGCTTTTTGGCTCAAAACAGGTCAAATTTTTTTGCCCCCCCCCCCAAGAGGGGTCCAAATTTGTTTGCCCCCCCCCGGTCAAGGGGTCCAAATTTTTTTGCCCCCCCCCCCCAAACCCACCACCCCCCCCCCCCTGTTGATAATAAATGATCACTCCCTAAACACTTCTTAATTTTTATAATAAGGTACATTGTTCATACAAGTGTTTAGGTAAAAAGTGGCTAAATGCTCATCTATAGCTGGGATCGCACAACCAAGGATTGTAAAAACACCCATTAAGGTTTAAGGTTTTAACCTTAAGGTGAAGTATCCAATCACATTGCCGTGGGCAACGATGAGGTCATTTGTTGTGCCTTTCTTGTCGACATCGGCTCTATGGATGAATTTCTTGAAGCCCATTTCCAAACGCACAAGGTCATCTTGGAATGTCTGCAATGTCATACGACAAAAACGGATCAGGGACATGAATTAGATCATAACAGTGTCCTTCATCAATGAGTTAGGCACGCACATAATTCGGGGGGTGGGGCCTATTAGAATTAGGTAAAATTCCTTTATTTTATATCAAAACATCAGTTATATACAATGTATTTGAGGTTACATGGGCAGACCATGAACTGACCATTTAGCCAAGCCTATGGATCAAATAGCGTGCAAACTTCAATTAGACCAAACTATGCAGAACTAACGTACGCTTAGGGAGTGCTCATTTTTTAACAACAGGGGGGGGGGTGGTGAGATTTTGCGCGGAGCGCGCGAAATTTTTTCACCCCCCCGCTAGAGAGGTCGAAATTTTTTACCCCCCCCCCGGCAGGCCGAAAATCACGCGCGTTCGCGCCCCTTTGTAGCATAGTAACGCGCGGGCTTTTTCCCTCAAAACAGGTTGAATTTTTTTCACCCCCCCCCCAAGAGGGGTCTAAATTTTTTACCCCCCCCGGTCAAGGGGTCCAAATTTTTTACCCCCCCCCAAATCCACCACCCCCCCCTGTTGTTAAAAAATGAGCACTCCCTTATATGTGTTTAAAATATTCCGTTCGAATTCTGTTAAATTTGACATTGTATCACCGTAATTGTGATTTACAGTGAGAGAGTGTAAAAATCATTATTTTTACATTTAATGAGCATCCGTAAACCAGTACAGTGCAACATCGTTTTTCCATTTACGGTGAAACTACCGCCTGACGGGATTGCTTAAAGTTGGTATCCCAATTGGGGTGACTAGAATTGCCCCCTCTTAATAATTACCTGAAAGTCCTGAATGTATACTTTTCTTCTGAAATGGGTGCTTAATTCTTTTACCAAGAGTCTGAAAAGCTTTAATGTAAAGTGTGTAATAACATCTAGATCTACAGCTTTCATGGAGAAAACTCAAGCATTGGCAAACCATCTGAGATATGCTGCCACCTGTGCAGATATCAATGCACTAATGTGTTCATGAATGGAGTTGAGCTACCGGGTCTGCAATGGGAATATCTTGTAAACACTATACACAGCTGCCACCTTGTGGTTTAGAAGAGAGGCATGCTAATTGCTTCATTTTTGACTGCTCAGTGAAAATTCATTTTTGCTACTGTGTGGGGAATTTTGTATGGAAATAGTTCTCAGAGAGCTTTAATATTTTCACATATGTCTTAAAACTTCCGCATGCTTAATATCCCCATGCTGGAAGTGGAAATTCGTCACCTCAACAGTTGGGATACCAACTTTAACCCCTTCCACGTGGTAAGCCAATATATTGCACAAAATTGCATTGAGTTACAGAAAATCCAGTGGTGAAGGGGTTAATGTTTGGCCATAGCATGTCCAATATAGTTGGATAAAAGGGATATACCAGGGTTCCGTCAATTTTAATCTACCCACAATTTCTCTTAACCACTGTGGATTATATGAGTTTGATATGCGATGATCTAATATATAAACAAGGAAACCAATACCCCATAGTGCTAGATCATGATAATATATTGACATTTGAGGATAGGACACAGTCACACCCTTAATTATAACTACAAATGGGTAAGCCCCTATCTCTTTAATATTTTTCAATTTTTTGAAAGATTGACCAATAGTATCTTAACTAAACTTCTTAGATACCTAGAGGAGATTGTATGCAACATAATCAATCCATGAAAATGAGTAGTCATAGGTGAAAGCAAAGAGCCATGACCGATTCAGGGAAAAACACAAATTAAAATTTAATCTAAATTTTGTAACACAGAAAAGAATTGGCCAACATTTTGTAGTAAAAACAGTGACAATATGACATATTGTCACTTTTTTTCTCTAAGGTTTTTACTACAAAATGTTGGCCACAATGGCATTCTACACATTGTGTAGAATGCCATAGTTAGGCAACTAAAGGGTCAATAACGGGGGGTTAGGTCATACACTGTAAAAAATTCCCGTTGAAACTCCGGGGAATCAGTGTAAAATTTAACGGCTTATCCCCGTAATGTGATTTACAGTGAGACAGTGTAAAACTTTTATATTGAACATCCGTAAATCAGTGCAGTGAAACCTTTTTCATTTACGGTGAATCTCACATGGGAGATATGGGGACTTTAGTGAAACCTCTCACTTTAAAAGGAATCTAAATGTGTTAAAATATTAGCAATGTCCAATATCCTCATGAATCACAGGGTCAATCTTGAAGCCTTTACGCTATAGATAATAAATATATAATTTCCCTTTCTATATCAGTGGGCACAACCAAGGATTGTAAAAACACCCATTTTGTGGTAGAAAGATTAGAAATATACATATTCACACTGCTGTCAGAGTTGCTTTGTAACAATCCTAGAGTATCCTTTGCTCATGGATTGTATACTTGCATGATACTGTGAGGCATTCGATTATGTCTCTCATGGCCTAATATTTACAGGCCTTAAATTAAGTTGATATTATGAAATATACCAATGAATCAAGAAAGATGAGAATCATCAGTGAATAGCAGAGAATCATCATATAATCATGATGAATCACTGTTAAATGACAGCGGAAAAGCTCTGTAAAATTTATGGGGATTAGGAGAATACGGTGACCGTTAAAAAAAACGGGGAAAGCTTGGCATTAATTGTTGCCAGTGAATCACTATAATTTTTACAGTGTATGCAAGAGGGTGATATGCTTTTATCATGGCCTTAGGGAGTTTTTATTTTTTGCCACCAGGTGCCGTATGTGTATCTATAGACCTTGGTATATACCTTGAATACATCAGACAGTCATAAAGCTGTGTCTTATAATTAACCAACTGACTACCTTGGTATGAGGTTGATTGAATGGGAAGCCCGGCTCGGGGTAGCCTGGCTGCCCCTCTCTGAGCAGCTCTGACCAGGTCACCCTGCTGTTGGGCAGGTAGCGACTTATGATCTCTGTTGACTCTCTCGCACGAACAGATGTAGAACTCCAGAAGGAATCAAAGTGGATACCAAACTCCTTCAGTCGTTTTCCTGTCTTCTCCATCTGCGCCTTCCCTGTAGAATGAATTATGATAGTTTTCTACTGTTTTTCACAAGAAGTAGTTTCTCATCTCCATGTACACTTATGAATAGAACATGATTAGTTCTAAATGACACTCAGAGGCAGAGAAGGTTTGCATATAGCTGGTGAATATCTGCATGTTTACATTGTGCCTCCACCTGGTAGCAAATATAAACTTCACAAGAATGTTCAGGTTAACTAATTGTCATAGTATATAGGCATTGCCTGACTCTGTTGCGAGAGTCAGGCTGACTTTCTTTCCACAGTCACGCTGAATCTGAAAAGGGAGTCGCTTGACAAGACTGTTGAAAGAGTGTCAGCCTGATTCTTCGTAAAGGATAACGAGACAGCCCAGCTGACTCTTTCCTGAGTAACGTAATGACTGACCCAGGGGAGAATCCAGCTGACTCACCCTTTTCTCTTTGTTGGTATTCAATGCATGTTTTTCTTTTTTCGAAAACGCAGTGAACATATTCATTGTCCGACAATTAAAATTGTTCTTGTTGTTTGACATTTTCTACTACATAAAAACACCTAAAGATTTAGAATTTCTTTTTGATCAAGCCTTATAAGTAATATTACTATAGGACTAACCCATGTCGGTGAGGTGGCCCTGGTTGTCCCCCTCACGGTGGTAGTCCCCATGTCTCACCAGCCAGAGTCTCCTTAACGGGCCCTGGGACAAGCCTCGTACCACGGCTGCTGCCTGCCGACTGGAAGTAATAAAATGACATGCATTACTGACATTAGTAACACGAAGTAATATTAAAATAATATTGAAGGATGGTAATTGAAAAAGTTACATACATGGAAGACAGACTAAGGGAGTAATAATTCTTTGAACAAAATATGGGAGGGAGATTGTTGGATTAAATGGGATGGGGGTGTCGCGGCTCTGTAGGAGGGGGCGTGTCAGGTTTGAATGGAATTAATTCATGAAAATTAAGTTGATAATATACAGCATTAGATGCCTCATTTAGTATGTGAGGGCAGGAGCAGCAGTTAAATGTTATATCAGGTTTATCCTTTTTACCAACCCATTTATACCAGACATAGGCTATATATATCCCAGTAGACCATACATATGCACCATGACGTGTACAAACACATACTTATCCCAGTCCTTGTCCCAGACCGTGGAGACTGTGCTCTTGTTAAGGTAATTGCCCGCAGGAATTGCCAAGTTCTGCCGATCCTGCTGTACCGGTCTGCGTTCAGCTGGGGCCGCCCCCAGCTTACCCTTCACAACATCTGCCTTCACACCAACAATCTCCACAGCAGAGGGTCTGTCCACTCGACGTGGAGCAATCTCCTGTATGCTGCTGTCCGCTTGAGGTTTATGCTTCCCAACCAGGCTTAAATTAGTGATTAGAATGAGGAGGTTGATTATCAGAAAGGCAGCATTGAAGGCGGCCTTGGACCAGAAGGACTTGGCCATGTTTTCGTATAGAGCTGCAATGTTATGAGAAGCTAGGTGCTGGGTAGCATTAATGCATGCCCCCAGTCAGGCTGGAATAGCACAGGTAGGCCAACAGTCACACCTGGCTGCACACCACCCCTCCCTCCCTCCCTCCCTCCCTCCCTCCCTCCCTCCCTCCTGCCCCCAGGACACTCAAAACCTTAATACCGGTTTCCTGCAAAGACAAATAGCGGGACAAATAGACCTGCAGGTTAGCACAGAGAAGGCACCTGGTGACAAAATTCGGAACAACCGAAGTTTCAGATTTCAATTACATTTGTCTCACATCCGGTCATCATAGAACTGTACTAATGTTCATCATTTCTACCTGTCTAGGCACCCATAGAATTTAGTAATACATGTAGCATGCAGTTTAATTTTAAAAGAATAAAAGTTCAAAACGTTTTCATTTCAACTGTTACCACAATTTTTATGTTTTTTTATTAATTCTGAATGGATCCCCTTGGAACATTTACAAAGCCTAGTTGATGTGACCGCAGAAGGGGATTACCTGGTCTGTTTTACATTTGTTTCACATTTGTTTATATAGTTATTGCACGCTTTGCCCATATTGCCATATCATAAATAAATGATAAAAGCTACCGTAAATTCTCGCGTAGAAGCCGCGGCTTGTACGCGAGTCAGACTCAGCTTTCTTTTGATACCAAACATGCCTATATAGGGTGCGGCTTATACGTGAGTTTTTATTAGTATACTACAGTACCAAAATCGCAATATTCAGACCCCCTCTGCGGCTTATATAATTTGTCAAAGTTAGGGGTGCGGCTTATACGCGAGTTAGGCTTATACGCGAGAATTTACGGTAGTACCGTGATATGGGGATTTATCTTGCACTTTTCTATTAGGTAATACTGTTATATCAAACGGGTGTATTGCAGAGTGATACAGAGAGGGATAGGGTCAGAGATGCAGGATTATTTGTTTCCTTTAATCAAGACGTGGGCGGCTCTGAGTTAATCTCTATTTACCAGAGGAAGCTGGGCTCATGTATACATCCATGCATCAAACAACCCCCACCCCAAGATAAGTCACTATCATACATACAGCCATGTTATCCTATTCCTAGGGTCAGTCCCTACACAGATGGTCTATGGCGATTTAGAATTCTATTTGCACAGCACTCCTACGCTGCTACCAGCACATTACATGAAGGAAATATGATGCTTGGTCAGTTCCGGATGTCTGTATCAGGATCGAATCAACTGTGAGTAGGAAGTCACACAATATCATGAATCACAACAGGCTTCCCGGCAGTCCACCCACCTCCTGCCCTCAGTCACAGTACCAAAACCATAGACATGTTGAACAATGTAGCCGCTGAACATCAGTAGGTCAAAGAACCTAGCCAGTAGTGACTAACCCAGGTTAGACATAAAGGTGTTGAGCATAATGACTAATTTCAAAATGATGAACTGATATTCAAAAATGAGTAATTGCCTGACAATTTCAAACAAAATATGTCTAATGCTTGGTCAAAACGACTGACCCTATAATATTCCTATTGCGGCTAGAGATGAAAAAGACCGGGATGGGTTAGTCAGCATTGAATAACCATGACTAACCTGGTTTGGGCGTATAGAGTGATAATGAATGACTAACACGGCTGGTTACTACTGACCTGGTGTTAGTCACTGTTTACTAAGTTCTAGAGCATAAAGATGATCAGTGTACACCTCTCCTCCCTCTATGCCTACTTCACAACGTCCGCCACCCACACCCTTCAGTGCATATTGGGCATTGTATTTTACTTGCTATAGCCCTTGTCCAAACAATGCTTAATCGATGACCAGAGGGTTGATGGATGTGAAGATTTACATTTCTGGAGGGTAGATCGGAGTGATTTGTTTCACTTTACATCCCACGTGGCATTGCCAATTCAATTGAAACCTGCACAGTTTAACAAACACTCAATATTCCGAATGGTGCTGCGTCAAAGATCCAATTTCCACACGTAGACTTGCCGCAGACCAATGTATGTACAAAATGTACCTTTTGTTAGAAACGTTATTTACTTCAACCATCTAAATAAATCGACAGTTCTCTCATGCACTATTAAGTGGACCTTCCATTTATCTGGAATTTATTGTCGGATTTTCTGCCAAAAAATAGATAATATCTAATTTAAAAGCTCCACTAAAGGGGTTAAAGGTATAGCCCAGGGTGTACGCCTATGGCACCTGGTGGCAAAAAATGAAACTAACTAAAACCATGATAAAAGCATACATCCCTTTTGCATATGGCCTAACTCACCTTTATTAACTCCCAGTGGACACAGAACATTGAATCAACATTGACAAATGATTGTCAATGTTTGAATTTTGCACTGGGCTATACACATTCAACGTATCTTGCCACTGTTTTTCTCTGTTTCAAAAAGCCATGTTCTAATATATAATACTTTAAAAAATGTATTTTGTTGTTGTTGTTGTAAGATGTATCTTTTGATCCTATATACAGTATTACGTTTTTCCTGTGTTACAAAATGTAGAGAAATAGAATTTTAAAAATTTCAGTTTTTTCATCAGAATTGGTCATGGCTCTTTTGTTTCACCTGTGACTACTCATTTTTATTGATTGATTATACTGCATATAATCTCCTCTAAATATCTGAGATATTATGGGCCAATCAAACAGTTGGAACGGTTGAAAAATAGGGGCTTACCCATATGCGGTCATAGTTAAGGGTGTCCTATCTTCAAATGTTGATAATTATATAATAATCTAGTACAAGAGGTATTGATTTCTTTGCCTATATTGCATCATTACATATCACACTCATATAATCCATAGTGATTAAGCGAAATTATGAGTAGATCAGATCTATACCCTGATGTATACCTTTAATAATTAATGTACAATAATCCTTCACTATTTGTCATCACTGTGTAGCTGTTGTTGACTATGATTATGTGTTTGAGACTACTTGCATATGTCGAAACCACATTTTGAAGAGGAAGACTACCTGAACTATTGTGAAATAATAACATGTCCCCCTATGCCCTATACCTATATCATTTACAGGCACAGCATCCAGATTTAGATGCAATGTTAACACCCCATCGATGCACCTAGTTTTCAGCATGTTTCCGTCACAGTGGCACCTTGGTGATTCACTGTCCCAAAGGCCTCTGGGCTGAATGCTGGGCTGAATGCGAATTCCCAACCTCCTCGGTACTTTTTTGTATGTGAATACATGTAATGAAAATGCAGTAATTCCCTACTAGTTATTGCCCGCGTCTAATGACCAGCGTACAGAGTACCGTACCGTCGCGATAAAGCGCCTGGTCTTGAATGAGCGCCGGTCTTGAATAAGCGCCGGGGTATAGGGGCTTCCAAATGCTTCTTAAGCACTAAAATTGTGACCTTGAATAAGCGCCTGTCTTGTATAAGCGCCTGTGTAAGAGCCCCGCCAAATTGAAGAGCGCCCCGGCGCTTAATCGCGACGGTACGGTACTCCATAGACATACTTTTCCGATCCAAATTGTGCATAGAACGGCCGAGTAGAGCCCAGTGGACTCTGGCCATTATGTGGACGGTGTACTTGCACTGGAGAACTTATGCCGATTGCGCCCGGGATTGCTGCCATATCCAAGCTAGTAAAGATGCATGACGTGCTTTTTTGGCTATCCATTTTTACGCTTTGTTAACGACGCCATTTGTCCAACGTTGACCCAATGTTGTAGGCCTATATTGACGGTGCCAACGTCGATCCAACCAATTTATGATCCACAATATAATGAATACTACTACAGCAATATTCATTATTTCAATCACTTATCATTTATCAAAAATTGGTATTGGCAGCTCTGAGGACGAGACATTTAGCAAGAATTGTCCCTAAGGACGAGGCTTTGCTGAATCCCATAGAGTTTATAATGACTATAGTCGATGCTCGCCCTGCCATGGCATCAACTATAGTCGATGCTCGCCCACCCATGGTATCAACTATAGTTGATGCTCGCCCACAAAGGGTCTGTGAATGGCCTAAGAGCTATTAAAGAAGTCATACAGTCTGGTATCCCATCATTGAGACCTTATCCATCAACCATTAGCCACAGAATGGGTGCCCTCAAGACAGTATTGCTACAATTCTGTTTTTTTCATAAAGAACGTTTGTATTCAAGCATAGTGTAGCTTTGAAAAAGGGGTAAATCATGTTTCAAAAAAAGTATAACACAGATAGAACCCAAGTAGTGGTACATTAGAGGGACATGTGATGAGGTCAAAATCTCTTGATATAGCATGTATAATGTCCGGTGGATATTAGAGATGCATCGTTGGACCAACGTTGGGTTAACATGAATGATCTGATGTTGTACCAACGTTAGCAGATCACTAGTAGCTTTGACGTTTGTACAACATTGTGTTTCCTAAGTTGCTAGAACATTGCCACTTTGTCGCAAGCAGTATTCTAACATTGTGCCAACTTCAGTGTCAACCATTGCCAATGTTGGCCCAACATATTGTAATGGGAATGTGGTCGATCGCTTAGGTCTAAGAAGAAGAACGATAAGAGTAAGGTACAATAAAAGGTTTGTATTCAAGCAAGTAAACAGTTACAGAGTCTTCAATGATATCAGTTGCAGGAACACCTCCTGCTCCTTCAAACCCTGGAGTAAGACTGGTCCTGCTCCGCAAGGCGCCCCTATATATAGGCCGCCCTGCGGAGCCAACGACCCCCTGCCGGCGAGTATGCGAACTAGGTGCTCCGCAGGCTCCGCAGGGACTGCGGAGCCTGCGGAGCCCCCCCCGGCTCCGCTACACCCTCCCCTCGTTATCTTAAGACCCCTCCCCCCAGACTTAGACGGTGGCCCTCTCCACCACATTGTGAGGGAATCCATAATTAAAGATGAGAATCCCCTAGGCTGGTAGCAGTCGCCTTACATTATTATTTATGATACCCAACTTTATGATTAAACTTATAACAGTCAGAGTAGACCACCTGTCTTATGATTACATGCGCACTTATAATAACTAAGTCCAGTAATAACTCAGTCGAACTGGCTTGCCATGCTTGGTGCCTATATGGTCCTTAACGCTACGGCGAACGGCCGGATGGAGTCAGGAGCAGGGGTACAGCTCGGGCCTAACAGGTCCTGACGAAGGATGGAGTGAAGAGCGTGATGGTGATGGTAGATGGTTGGCGGGCGCCCAGCTGCTTCCGGGACCCAAGCCTTGGATCCCTTCCGCAGCCCCCCGCAGGGTGACGGATGACGATGGCGATGATGGATGGCGGTTCGGTCGGCGGCCTGCGGTCTCCGGCACGACCCGACGGCTGGGGCTCAGGGCAGGTCTTCACCTGGTTCCTCTCCTCCCTGTAACACAAGTTGAACGGTAAGTCACTGCTTCTTATCCCTCTGAATCAAATTGTGCCCCCCCCATCGCGCACCCGGCCGGATTCCTCTCCTCCCGCTAGCTATCCCTCTCTGCCGACTTCCCCTTACGATGCGCAACGCCTGCGTTGCTCCTTTCCGCTACCCTCCTTTCCCTACTGGTCTCCCTCCCGGCATGAGGCCCGATTGATCCCTCCATGATTAGTACGTCCCGTATCTTTCTCAACTCACCTCTGGTGCAGGCGGTTCCTCTCCTCGTGCCGCTGGAGGGTCCCCTCGGCGGCGACGATGCCGTACCAGGCGGTACTGTGTAGTTACCGAGGCCACCACCTCGTACCGGTCCGGACCCAGCACCCGCAGCCGAGAGCTGAGGTCTCCGCCCGTGGTGATAAAGTTCTCCCCCATGGAGAGTGGGGGCAGCAGGAAGGCGGCCCACCGCTCCAGGCGGTTGGGGTCCCGGTCGGTCACCAAGAGCCAAGGGAGTCGCACGGGTAGTGGAGCGTCCAGCTCTGCGGTCCTGCTGCTTCCGGAGGCGGCGGCGGCGGTCGGAGCTCCCCGTCGCGGGCCCGGACCACCTCCGGCGCTAGGTGGGGTCCTTCCGAAGGAAGACCCCGGCCCTCTGGTGGTAGGGGAGTGATGTTGTTGCGTGTCGGTGGGTGCTGCTTCCCCGGCCTTCTCCTTATACTTTTGAAGGGGCTGGTCCTTCCCCCATTTGCTCGCCCCCTTCTTCTTGGTGGGAGGCGGAGGCGGGTTGCGGGGTGAGCGCCACTCCTCCGGCAGGCTTTCCGACCTTGGCGTCTCGGCCTGCTTGCGGGTCGTGGCCGAGGCCGGGGTCCCTGCACTCCTCGCACCTGCACGGGTGCCTCTGGGTCATAAGGCCGGAACGTGATGTCCACCCGGGGGTCATCCTGCGGCACCATCACTGCCAGGGAGTGGTCCCATTCCCCGGCGGCGTCCAGGCCAGGACGGAGACGTAGTTCCCCGGGCTCCTGGCAGTGTCGGAGTGTTGCCGCCATGACCTCCGCGGGGAGCACAATGTCCCCGCCCTCGTTGGCGCCGCCCTCCGGTGGCGCCGCCTGATGGTCGGTCTCTCCTGCCTCGGTCTCCCCGTGCTCCGGTGTCGTGGAGTGGTGGCTTTCCGTTAGCACTGGGGGGTCCGGTGGCGTTTCTCCTTCTCCCTCCTCAGCCGCCATCCCCGTATGGGACCCGCTGAGGTGGAGGGCTGAGAGGGGCACCCAGCAGCCCGTTACCGGGTCCTGCACCGTGGCCTCGGTGTCGTGGTGTGCTACTCCCGGGGAGCTAGCTCGAGGGGGGGGAGCTCCTCATCCACCCTAATGGTAAGAATGGGTGCTGCCTCGTCGTCCGAGGGCCCGTCATCCAGTATGACGTGTGCATACTGCACCGGCTCTGCTATGTCGGGTTTGGGAACTGAGCCGGACTCGCATTCCGCCTCCTCGGACCGGAGGTATTTCTCCAGTTCGTCCATGGAGCCTGGGGTAATGGGTGGAATAGTAGGTGTAGTTTTGGGACGGGGTGGGGTGACGGTGCACAGTACCAAGGGTGGTCGCGCTCGGGGGGAGGGCGCCAAGTGCCGCTCCGGCACCGCGTGCCCTCGCTGCTGTAGGAGGGCCCGCTCCTCCCGGGTCTCCCCGAACGACTCGAAGATGGCGAGGCGCTGCTGGGTCAGCACGCGGCGCCCCTCGGCCAGTCGCTGGGCGAGCCTAGCCACGCTCTCGTGGTCCTCCCCCGGGCTGACCGCCCTGGTTGTGGTCTCTTCCGGTGCGGGGGTCCCGGTGGCCTGCCGGAGGGGGTCTCCTGTAACCTCCAGGAGGTTCTCCGCCGCTGTCGCCGCTTCCGCCTGGGAGTCCTCGGCATCCTGAGACTGGCAGGGAAGGAACCCCGGCGAGCCCAGGCTGAAGGCCGGGGAAGACCCGAAGAGGTGGGGGTACCGGCAGCGGGGGTGGGGCCTTCCTTTCCGCCTTGGTGGGTATGCGGGCCACCTTAGCCTTGTGCCCCTCCGCTTCCTCCACCACCTTCCTCTTCTCCGGCCGGGGGGGGGGGGGGTGCGGACGGCTGTGCCGGTCTCTGCCTCCCGGGAGGCGGTTGTTGCCGTGGCGACCACTGTTACCGGGGGGCCTGTTACGATGGGGGCGTTGTCTCCGACGGGGAAGGTGGGGGCCGGGGACTGCAAGGGGCCAGTGTCAGCTTCGTCCACACGGCGCACCACCAGCCTTGCCTCCGGGAGCTGCGGCCGTCCGCTCCCTTTACCCTTGGTTGGCCCACCCTTCTTACCCGGTGACTCAGGCGCGGGTGCCGAGGGCGCTGACCTCTTCTTGGCCACCTTCTGTTCCTTGTCAGGGGTGGCTACTGTGGCGTCGGCAGAGGAGGCGGCGGAGGACTTCCTTTTGGGGGTGGCCACAGCGGTCTTGGTGGGGCCGGCGGCGGGGGCGGTTTTCCTCCTAGCCGACTTGCTGGCCACAGGGGACGGAGTATGTGCCCTGGCAGCGGAGCCCGCAAGGTCCTCCGGGGCCTGGCTGTGCCGCTCCTCCCTGGTTACTGGTGGGGCTCTGGTCTGGCTGGTAGAGGGCTTGGCTGCCTTACCTGCGGACTTCGACCGCGACCGTCCTCTCTTTTCCGCCTCACCTCCCTCACTGGACTGGGAGCTCACGGAGCCGCTCCTCCGCTTCCCGCTCGGCACTATGGGGTGGGGTTCGGGCATGCTGCCTCCATCCAGCACCCACTCATGCTGGGCGCCCCCGTCTTTGACGTGGAAGCCTGTCAGGTGACGCCGCATATCCCCCTTTCGGACTGAGGCAAACCGTATACCCTTCTCACCCCCCGTGCAGACCTCCTTGGGGCACAGCCACCCCGTACTGGGACCGTGTACCTCTGCCAGGTGTCTCGATAGGTTGTTCTTACGGGTGAAAGAGCGTTCACAGCGAGCGCATTTGAACATTTTGGGGTTTCTGCTTACTCTTGCGGAGCTGGTGGAGCTTGCGGAGTCTGCGGAGTCTGCGGAATGTGTGGAGTCAGTGTCCGCAGAGGTCTCGCTGCCTGCGGGGGAGTGGGAGTAAGAGGCCCGTTGGTTCTTACCGGTGCTCCTACTCCTTTGCTCCTGCTCCTCCGCTGATGTTCCTCGAGCCACCCTTTTTTTTTCTTTGCTGCGGCTCCTCCCTGCTCTGCGTGGGGGGTTGGAGCGGTCATCCAAGATGGCGGCCCTGTGTTTTGGTCTCGCTCCCTCTCGCTCCGCACGAGAGCCGCGAGACTTGAGCTCCGCAGCAGACTCCGCAGCGGCCCGCTCCGCAGCCAGCTGCTCCGCAGCGGACTCTCGCGCGGGGCGAGAGCCGCGAGATTTCGACTCCGCAGCCGCCCGCTCCGCAGCCGCCCGCTCCGCCATGCCGTAATCTACCCTGGAGGGTGACGTTGCCCTGGCCCTCCTGGGGGGTGTGGGACTCCTGTTTTTAGTTCTAGCTTCTCCCCTCTGAGACTCACCCCTTTTGTTTTTCTTTGCAAGGGTTCTTGGGCTGCTCCTATTTCCTTTCTTAGCCCTTGGGAGAACGAAGGCAGCGCAGGGATTTTTTCGTTTGCCCATTTTGCTTCCCAATCTATTCCACACAGATGACATTGGCATTGACGTCATGTAACGGCACCACTGCGGAGCAAGCGTGCCCGGATGTTCCGCAGTGCCCGGATGTTCCGCAGTGCCCGGATGTTCTCTTGCGGAGCCGGCCGCTGCGGAGTCTGCGGAGTCTGCGGAGTCCGCGGAGTCCCCGGCGGCGGCCAAGTGAGGAGCCAATGGCACTGTCAAGTCCAATCCGGGAGGGGCCTCCGCTTCCGGCCGGTACCCCACTCTCACCCTGTTAATTCTATCTTCCATGCCTGGTGGTGGCTCAGGTACCACTTTGAGCTGGTCGAAGGGGACTATGCGTACCTTCCTTTCGCTTTTTATCTCGTAGATGGAGCCCGAAATGCGCTTTGTTATTTTCCAGGGTCCCGTCCACAGGCGTTGCAGCTTGGGACTCCTACCCACCTTTTTGCCGGGGTGATGGTAGTATACGGTCGCTCCTGTGGGTATCTCCCGTAAAACCGCCCTACCGTCATAGTTCTGGGCCTGCCGCTCCACGGAGACCCCGATGTGCTGTCGTGCCAGTTCGTGCGCCACTGCCATTTGCTTCTGGAGATTCGCCACGTACCCTTCCTTGCCTCCCCCCACCTCCTCTTCCAGGTCCGGGTATAGGAGGGAGAGAGGAATGTTAGTCTCCCGTCCCAACATCATCATGTTGGGTGTGAGGCCGGTGGTAGAGTGGACAGAGGACCGGTAAGCCGACATTACCATCTGCAGGTGCTCGTCCCAGTCCAGCTGGTCCTCTGACACCACCGCAGACAGCAAGGCCTCTATGGTCCGGTTGGCTCTCTCCACCATGCCATCCGACCTCGGGTTGAAGGCGCACGTACGGGTCTGTTTTATCCCCAAGAGCTGTACCACTTCCCTGAAGAGGTGAGACTGAAAGTTCCTGCCCTGGTCCGAATGCAGACTGGTGGGGGTGCCGAAACGGCATACCATAGTGTCCACCAAAGCCCTTGCCACCGTGGCTGCTTCCTGGTTGGGCATTGCTATGGCCTCGGACCACTTGGTGAAATAATCCACCACTACCGCTATGAAACGATTGCCCCGCGGTGTCAATGGTAGAGGTCCCATTACGTCGATTGCGATGCGCTCCATGGGGAGCCCTACCCCAACATGTCCCATCGGCGCCCTTCGGGGGTGGGGGGGCGGCTTCCTCTCCAGGCATCTCTTGCAGGTCGCCGTCCAATAGGTGACATCCCTCCTAAATTCTGGCCAATACCACCGCTCCTGTAGCTTGCGGATAGTGCGGTCCCTTCCAAAGTGCCCAATTAGGCCTCCCCCGTGCGCTGACTCCCACGCCTCCTCCCTTCTCTTCTCTAGCACTATTATCTGGAAAACTCGGCTGCTTCCCGGGACCACCACCTTCCCAGCAACTCTTTCTTGATCTGTAGCCGTCCCAGTTGGCTGGCCAGTGACTTCAGGGCGTATGAACCGTCTGCCAGTTCCTCTGGGGGGGGCGTCGTCTGGTCCTGAACCCACTGGTACACCCGCCCCACCACCGGATCCTCTCTCTGATCCTTAGTCCACCCCTGCCGGATGCCCTCTGCTACCTCCGGGTCCGCTGAGCCCGCTCTAGTTATCATTCTGACAGCGGCGGGGACCTTGCCCTCTTCCCCGTCCGACCGACCGCACTGCCTGCAAGGGATCCGGGAGAGCCCATCGGCATTTCCGTGTAGGCGCCCCGGTCGGTGTTCGATGGTAAAGTCGTATGTGTCCATGATCTGCAACCATCGAGCCACCTGTCCCTCCGGCTCCTTGAAGGCCATCACCCACTTCAGTGCCGCATGGTCGGTTCGGACGAGTACGTTACGTCCCAGGAGGTAGTGCCTGAACTTTTTGAGCCCAAACACCACCCCCAGCAACTCCCGCCGGGTGACGCAATAGTTGCGTTCCGCTCTATCGAGGGTTCGGCTGCCGTAGGAGAGGACGATCTCTTTCCCCCCTTGTCGTTGTGAAAGGACAGCCCCTAAGCCGGTGTCGGATGCGTCCGTGTCCAAAACCAATTGTCCCTCCTCTTCCGGGTATCCCAGGATGGGGGCTGACATGAGCAGTTCCTGCAGTCCCGTAAAAGCTGCTTGGCACTGCTCGCCCCACCGGAAGACGCGGCCCTTCTCCGCCAACGAGGTCAGTGGCTTGGCTAGTGATGCGAAGTCCGGGACGAAGGAGCGGTAATATCCTGCGAGTCCCACGAAACTCCTTACTTCTGTCAGGCTGTCAGAATGGCATAACCGTGAACTGAAACAGCCCCCGGTGTGTTGAGAAGGCGGTCTTCTCCCGGTCCTCTGGGGCCATGGCCACTTGCCAGTAGCCACTGACGAGGTCCATAGTGCTGAACCACTGGGACCCCGCCAGTGTGTCCAGCGAGTCATCGATCCGAGGCAAGGGATACGCGTCCTTCACCGTTGCCTCGTTTAGTTTGCGGTAGTCCACACAAAACCGCATGGACCCATCCTTTTTTTTGACAAGGACGACCGGTGACGCCCACGGACCCTCTGCCTCCTCTATTATACCGGTCTCCAACATTTTGTCCACCTCCGCATCCACCAACGCTCTCCTGTGTGGAGCCAAGTGCCGTGGCGGCAGGCGAATGGGGGCCCGGTTCCCGGTGCGGATATGGTGTTGAATGGAGTTCGCCCGGCCCGTATCTCCCGGGCGTAGTTGGAAAGCGCCTATATGCTTACGGAGGAGTGCCGACAAGTACTCTATTTGGTCCTCCTTTACCCCCTCCGTGAGCACCTCCAACACCGCTCGCACCTCCTCTTCCGTCCCGGGTGGGGTGTCGGTTGCCAGTCGGCACTTCTCCCCGACCCCTCCCGGATGGCCCCCGGGGGGGCTCGGCCGCCCCTACCGGCTCCAGGGACGCCAGTGTCATATCGCGGTATACTACCACTGGGTCCTGACCGGGGTTGAAGATCCGGACTGGTGTGTTAGATTCCCGTGTATCAATGAGGGCCCGCCCCACCAGCAGGCCCCTGTGTTCCTCCATCTCTCTCAATCCTTCCACTAGGCCATCGTCCTCCCCCTCCCAGTCCCCCACGAGGTATCCGTCGATCAGCCTCTCTTCTCCCGGGGGTATCACCGTCGTGTTGCAGCTGATGACCCGACAGAAATTTAGGCCCTCTCCCATTTCCTCCTCTTCTACCCACGTCCGCCGGAGCAACCGCTCCCCGGCCAGGTCCACCATGAACCCAGATTCCCGCAGGAATCGGCAACCCACTATGGCGTCCGTGGGTATCTCCGACAGTTCGAAGGTCATGGGCCACGCGCTCCTGCCCACTATTAAAGCAATTGTAAGACTTCCGTGTAACCTCAAGGGACGTCCCTCGACCGAGTAAACCACCTCCTTCGTGGTTTCCAGTGTGCCCGGCTCGCCGTGGGACCGCCACCACGATCGGGACAGCATATTGACAGTAGCACCGGTATCCACCAAACATCCGATGCTCCTGCCCCCCAGACTGCCCTCTATGAGGAGGCCGGCCCCGCCCTTCTCCAGGCGACCCGCCACTATCTCCGTTTGCCCCTCGTCCTCCACGACCCTGCAGTGGCTAGTTTGCAGGGTCGATTCTAGTTTTCCGGAACCGCAGCGACCGGGCCTGATGCATTGGGTGCCAGCGGTGCCTGCACCGCCGCCCCTGCTTTGGCATCTGCTGCTGCCATCTGAGCCGCCCACGTAGGGCAATTACTCCTCCGGTGGCCCAGCCCTGCACAGTGGTAGCACCTGGTTTCTGACAAGGGAATGCGAGGCCTGTCGTCCCTCGGTCTGGAGGGCCTGTCTCCTGGCCTTTCCCCCCCTTTTCCTACCCCCGAAGCAGGACCACGGCCGGATAGGGCTGTAGTGACGGTCTGCCGGAAGTGAGCGTTCTCTGCTCTCTCTTTCCGGGCGTCCTCCCGCAGAGAGGACATCTCCTCCCCCATCGTCTGTCCCGTGGCCCGTACGATCTGGGCTCCTCCGTACGGCCGCATACAGGCCTCCGCGTGCAGGCCCACCTGCACCGCTTCCAGGAGAGTGGCTGCGGTGGACTGGTGTATCCACAGCTGTAATTGCTGATCCCGGAGGCTCTCCACGAAGCAGTCCTTGGCCATTACGTCGACGGTAGCCATATCCGCCTGTGGGTAGGCCAGGCGGGTGTACCGTTCTACCTCCTCCGCATGCGCCTGCAGGCACTCCCCCTTTCCTCGTTCTTTCGACCTCAGCAGCGCCTTATACATGGCCGCCTGGTTGGGAGGTTGGAATCTCGCAATGAGCGCATTCTTTAGGTGGAGGAATCCTTTCTCCGATGCAGGTTCTATACCTGTCAACAGTCGTCGAGCCCCCCCCGTTAGGCTAAGCCCCAGGAAGACGCCAGCCGTGGCATCATCCCAGCCACTGGCCTGTCTGCACAGCTCGAAGTGTGCCAAGTATTCGGTGAGGTGTCCCGTCCCGTCAAACTTGCCCGGCATCACCACTGGCTTCTCCATCCTATCCCCATAGTTCTTTCTTGTTGTCCCCCATTTGTCCCCAGTGGTTATCCTTGGGTCGAGGGGTAGCTGTGCCGGTTTGGTAGGCCCCTCCCATAGCGGTCTCTCCGCATTCCTTGGCCCCCCCGCCGGGCCAGTCCTCCACTGCCCGTTGGGCGTCATTCCGGTGGCGCCCCCCATTCCTTCTATCCTCCCCCCGCTCATGAGCGCCGGGCTTGGGCTGGCCACCCCTTTTTCAAAAACCTTTGCCTCCCTCTCGGCCGTACCCCACTCTCTCTCTGCTTCTACCCACGTTGTGCCTCCATTGGTGGGGGCGGCCTGGGCCCTCTTCACTGCCGTTTCCATAGCCGCACGGTATGCCTCTTCCCTGCGGCTCACCTCCTCCCTTGCCGCGTCTAATCGGGCTATTTCCCATCGTACTGTTTCCTCCCGGAGAGCGTCTTCCTCCGCTCTCTCCCTGGCGTCAGTCCGGTATGCTGCCCTCTCCTCCTCCTCCTTCACCTCCTGTAGGGCCCTTTCCTCCGCCAGTCTCTGCTGTCGTGCTCTATCCAGGCTCTCTCTCTCCTTCTCAGCCTCCCGTAACCGGGTCAGCTCCCTCTGATGCTGGTCCCTCTCCCAGCGCTCCTTCTGCGCCGCTGCTGAGCGGGCCTCCATCTCTCGCCGGGACGCCGACTCTCGGACCTTCTGTCGGATTATTTCCACCATTGGATTGGGCTCCTTCTCCCCTGGTCTGAGGACTCTCCCCGGCGAGCCTGCCGATGCCCCCAGAGCCATAGCCCTGTCGTCCCCCCAGGGTGCAAGGGTGAGAGGGGACGGCCCCCTGGTGGAACTCCTTGCGGAGTCAGCGAGGTGTGGAGCTGCGGAGTCAGTCTGGTCAGTTTTTTGTGGAGCTGCGGAGTCAATTGGCTGCGGAGCTGCGGAGTCCGTCAGCTGCGGAGCTGCGGAGTCAATCGGCCGTGGAGCTGTGGAACCCCCTCCTGCGGCAGCCGTGGAGTCCGCCTGCGGAGCTGCGGAGTGAAGGAACGTTCCTGCTCCCCGCGGCTGCGGAGCTGAGTAGCTCGCCGTCCTCCATTCTACCGTTTCATCCAGCTCTTCGCTCCTCCTGCCCACTCTAGTGGGAGAGCTCCATGCCGACTCCCTCCTTTCTCCCTCCTCTTTTTCCTTCCTTCCATCCCCCACTGCTCCTACGGCTAGAGATGTCCTAAACTGGTTGGAGAGCTCCTCCCATTTCTTCTCCTGCTCCTTCCTGTTCCTAGCCATCTCGTCCATTCTCCTCGCCTCCTCCTCCCTCCAGTCCATTACCCAGGCCTGCTGCCTCTCTGCCTCCCTGGCTTGCACCCTCTCCTTGTCCAGGGCACTCACCTGCGATGCCGGTGAGTTGAATCCTGGGGGAGGTCTCCTATCTCCCATGTCCCCTCCACTTGCCGTGGATCCTTCCCTTCCCTGCCAGCCGTGGCATCATCCCAGCCACTGGCCTGTCTGCACAGCTCGAAGTGTGCCAAGTATTCGGTGAGGTGTCCCGTCCCGTCAAACTTGCCCGGCATCACCACTGGCTTCTCCATCCTATCCCCATAGTTCTTTCTTGTTGTCCCCCATTTGTCCCCAGTGGTTATCCTTGGGTCGAGGGGTAGCTGTGCCGGTTTGGTAGGCCCCTCCCATAGCGGTCTCTCCGCATTCCTTGGCCCCCCCGCCGGGCCAGTCCTCCACTGCCCGTTGGGCGTCATTCCGGTGGCGCCCCCCATTCCTTCTATCCTCCCCCCGCTCATGAGCGCCGGGCTTGGGCTGGCCACCCCTTTTTCAAAAACCTTTGCCTCCCTCTCGGCCGTACCCCACTCTCTCTCTGCTTCTACCCACGTTGTGCCTCCATTGGTGGGGGCGGCCTGGGCCCTCTTCACTGCCGTTTCCATAGCCGCACGGTATGCCTCTTCCCTGCGGCTCACCTCCTCCCTTGCCGCGTCTAATCGGGCTATTTCCCATCGTACTGTTTCCTCCCGGAGAGCGTCTTCCTCCGCTCTCTCCCTGGCGTCAGTCCGGTATGCTGCCCTCTCCCAGCAAACTGGGGTGATCCCTGGCCATGACTGGTGATGCATGGTGACTATTATTTGAGTGATCACACACTGAGTGACAATACGCCACTGCTGGTGAGTCTCACTCAGCATGGCGACTCATCACTCATCTCGCCACTGTGGGGATCACACGCTGAGTGACAATGTGCCACTCCTGGTGAGTCTCACTCAGCATGGCGAGATATCACTCATCTCGCCACTGTGGTGATCACACGCTGAGTGACAATGCGCCACTCCTGGTGGGTCTCACTCAGCATGGTGACTTTTCACTCATTTCCCAACTGTGGTGAGCTCACTCAGCATCACCAGGATATTAGCATTGGAGGTATACTGCTTGTATTTTGCAGAGGGGGAATAGAAGTTGATGTTGATTTCATTGATATTATCGCACATATGGACCAGATTTTTACATGATTATAATCATTATGAAAATGTGCACATCATGATAGCCAACAATATGATTTTAGATTAAGATTTAAGACAGAAAATACAATTTCCCTTTGTCTATGGGACTTAACACTGAAATGAAATTGTCTACATTTTACATAGTATATAGACATTGATCAGCCTTGCTCTAACAAGAATAGGAAAGTATGATATCCAGTGACCATCATGGTATCATATAATCATGAGTAACAAGTAAGGATTTACAACAGTATTGTAAAACATTCTTGCATTGAGTGATAAAAGGGGAACTTTCTTTGTCTGACCAGCATGGCAGCTCTCACTCAGCATGGCACATCATCACTCACGGTCGCCAACATGGTTCTCACTCACTGAGTGACTAGGCGCCACTCGTGGTGAGTCTCACTCAGGATGGCGCATGATCACTCACGGTCACACACATCCTGGTTTCCTGAGTTCTGATTGGTCCATTTCAAATTTCCCGCCCTTTCTTTGTTCTCAGTGGAAACTTCTAGCATTCACAACAGACAGGCAGAGACTGGCAAGGAGAACAGATGTGAGGTGGGTTGTCCTATATAAGTCATGGTGAAATCTCAGCCATCAGCTGATTGTGAATTCTACAGTAACTGTTCTTGCCTATTTTATGTCTCTATTTTTCTCTAATATATTCTACTTTGCTCTTTATATAATTATAGGTAGGAAGTATATTCACTGACTGGAATGACACATTTATTGATAAGTTCTATGGTAGTTTTTGGCACTTTCTTTACCTTACTTGTATTGTTATATTCTTATATATGTATAACATGATTGATTAATGATGGGAATTTCACTTTCAAAGTAACATTTAAACAGTTTTGTAACCTTGCCATGTACACTGTGTTCCTCCATAATAATCCATTATGTTTGCTTATATTTAAACAGACACTCCCACAAGGACTTCAAGTACTCATGCCAAGAAAAGAAGAGATTTTGTATGAACAGCTTAAATGATGTTGTCAATGTTATGAATAAAATACCCCCCCCCAGCCTCAGTGCTAATTGGTCAATGTGCCATCCCTGGTGATGCTGAGTGATCACCAGCGTGGCCACCCCTGGTGATGCTGAGTGATCACCAGCGTGGTCATCCCTGGTGATGCTGAGTGATCACCAACGTGGCCATCCCTGGTGATGCTGAGTGATCACCAACATGGCCATCCCTGGTGATGCTGAGTGATCACCAGCGTGGCCATCCCTAGTGATGCTGAGTGATTGATGGCGACACATCACTCAGTTTAATTTCATCTAGCACATTGAGTGAGGACCTCACTCAGGATGGCCACGAGTCACCCCAGTTTGCTGGGCTCCTCCTCCTCCTTCACCTCCTGTAGGGCCCTTTCCTCCGCCAGTCTCTGCTGTCGTGCTCTATCCAGGCTCTCTCTCTCCTTCTCAGCCTCCCGTAACCGGGTCAGCTCCCTCTGATGCTGGTCCCTCTCCCAGCGCTCCTTCTGCGCCGCTGCTGAGCGGGCCTCCATCTCTCGCCGGGACGCCGACTCTCGGACCTTCTGTCGGATTATTTCCACCATTGGATTGGGCTCCTTCTCCCCTGGTCTGAGGACTCTCCCCGGCGAGCCTGCCGATGCCCCCAGAGCCATAGCCCTGTCGTCCCCCCAGGGTGCAAGGGTGAGAGGGGACGGCCCCCTGGTGGAACTCCTTGCGGAGTCAGCGAGGTGTGGAGCTGCGGAGTCAGTCTGGTCAGTTTTTTGTGGAGCTGCGGAGTCAATTGGCTGCGGAGCTGCGGAGTCCGTCAGCTGCGGAGCTGCGGAGTCAATCGGCCGTGGAGCTGCGGAACCCCCTCCTGCGGCAGCCGTGGAGTCCGCCTGCGGAGCTGCGGAGTGAAGGAACGTTCCTGCTCCCCGCGGCTGCGGAGCTGAGTAGCTCACCGTCCTCCATTCTACCGTTTCATCCAGCTCTTCGCTCCTCCTGCCCACTCTAGTGGGAGAGCTCCATGCCGACTCCCTCCTTTCTCCCTCCTCTTTTTCCTTCCTTCCATCCCCCACTGCTCCTACGGCTAGAGATGTCCTAAACTGGTTGGAGAGCTCCTCCCATTTCTTCTCCTGCTCCTTCCTGTTCCTAGCCATCTCGTCCATTCTCCTCGCCTCCTCCTCCCTCCAGTCCATTACCCAGGCCTGCTGCCTCTCTGCCTCCCTGGCTTGCACCCTCTCCTTGTCCAGGGCACTCACCTGCGATGCCGGTGAGTTGAATCCTGGGGGAGGTCTCCTATCTCCCATGTCCCCTCCACTTGCCGTGGATCCTTCCCTTCCCTGCACGGTCGACCTACCTTCCATCGTCTCGAAAAGGCGTATGTTCCAGTTTTTAACCGCTTGTCACCACTGTAATGGGAATGTGGTCGATCGCTTAGGTCTAAGAAGAAGAACGATAAGAGTAAGGTACAATAAAAGGTTTGTATTCAAGCAAGTAAACAGTTACAGAGTCTTCAATGATATCAGTTGCAGGAACACCTCCTGCTCCTTCAAACCCTGGAGTAAGACTGGTCCTGCTCCGCAAGGCGCCCCTATATATAGGCCGCCCTGCGGGCACGCACGGGATAGCTCTCCCACGTGAGAGGACAGACGTTCAGAGCGTTATCTTAATAAGACTATTAAGACAGTCTTAATAGTCTTAATCTTAGTCTGAAGTAGCCACCTTACCTTCTACATAATCCGACAGATGGAGCCACCCTTACTTCAAGTGCCACTATTTGTTAATATCATGGGGGGCTCTGCCCCCCAACCCCCGTTTTTGTTTTATTTTCTTCCTTCTTTATTGATGGTGAGTACTATTAAGCCTTTAAGACTAAGACTTATTAAGACCCGAGCCTGAAACAGTCACAGGATGATCCTAGTACACAAGTATAACTACAGGTGGCGCCCTAGCCCTGACAAGCCCTGCCCCAACTTAAGACACTGAATTAAGACTTTAAGATGTCTTATTAAGATAACGCTCTGAACGTCTGTCCTCTCACTTGGGAGAGCTATCCAGTTTTTGCGCCCTGCGGAGCCAACGACCCCCTGCCGGCGAGTATGCGAACTAGGTGCTCCGCAGGCTCCGCAGGGACTGCGGAGCCTGCGGAGCCCCCCCCGGCTCCGCTACAATATCCTTGCTAGCTGGGATTTCCTGTATAGCTTCATCCGATTAGAGCTGGCCATTACCAGCACTCTGACAACCTGCTTAAAATCAGACATGATGGTGGAGGCTAAACAGATCTGATTGTAGGATGTAAAACATAAGAGTGATAGTATACAACCAACACACAGTACCATCACTGCTACATTCTGCATCTGGTGTATAAGAAGGACACAAAAACACCCTATGACATAGCTATGGTGGCGAATATTCCAGGAAGGTCTGTGTGTGCCTAAGGGAAGGACATCAGTAGTCTTGGTGTAGATATAAACAAAAACAAATATTGTACATGCAGGTACTTAACTGCTTGGTCAGGTTTCAAAGGCTCTATTCCTGTGGTCAGAGCATCATTACATCCAACTGGAATACACTCTAAGAACAGTGTGTTACGTTTACACACTTATTAACACGCTTCTCTGAAGCCACTTTTAACACACATTTTGGAGTAACACACTACCCACTCCACACTCTCTCCAAAAGTGTGTTATTCTCAAAAGTGTGTTGCAAATTTGTGTGTATAACTCCTCATGCATGTTCCCGCAACACACTGTTCTTAGAGTGTAGCTAGGATGAAACCACTGACCTGGGTATACATGAAACAGGAGATATGAACTCCTTATAACATACTTTTAACAGTGGCTGTTGAAAATATTACATTTCTATCCATTTGCAGTTACATGTGCAAATTGAAGAGCCGTGTTTGATAAAAATAATATTGGGTTCATTGCATGTGAAAGCTGAAATGATTGTATGCATGTGAACTTTGGAAATTGGAATATTTGGAATCAGCATTAGGGGACGGTGGCAAGTCTACACTTGTATACAAGTCAGTGCTGAGGTCCGCAGTTGGCCGTGTTCTCAGCCGGACATCAGAGAGAGCGGTGACTTGTCCGGATCAAGCCATACTCCAGGGTCTACATCCTCCAGGGTTTACTCCCATCCAACCACCCCAACGGAAGCTACAGGGATTAATACGTTGAATACTTCATGGATTAATGCATTGGATACTACATGGAGGAACCCAGGACGTGAGGGCCTTCTACAGTATTGGAGTCAGAATGGTTTGGGAGGTCTTAGCAGATAGACCACTTGCCGTGTTTTTCCCAACAACTAATTACATGGAGAGAGCTCATGTAAACATGAACTTAAAGATATGAGGTTACATTTCCTCAAGACTGGAAACTGCAGCAGGGAGAATTCACTGTGTTATAGCTTTGGACCTAACCACACTACTGCGTTTATACACTACAGTACACATTATTCTGCCCTTTTATTGACAATGGCTCTAGAATGCAACGCAGCTTTGTGACAGAAAGGGAATTTGACGAGGGATGCTTCATTTATATATCAAAGGAGTCTATCTGAATGCCTCCATCACTATGGGCGAGCAATATGAGGAGTGTGTGAACTGTGCAGCAACAGCTTCAAAACATTAACCGTGTAGCTCTGTAGCGAGCAGCTCAACGGTCTCAATACATTGAGTGGCCATTGAAGTAGCATTCGCAATGAGTAAGAATATAAACCAAGATAACCTAATCAAGAGCTGAGATGATGATTTTGGTGAGACACTCATTCATACAGATTCACATGGATGTTATTACGAATGAGGCCACACATCTACCTATAGAGGCATGTCATATTATACATGTAAACTGAGATACGTGTACTCACACACTACTGATATACTTTTTATCTAGTAACATGTTCCAAAGTACACTAGACCAGCATGGGTTAATTTACACAAAAAAATAGTTATTTCAGAGTTAACCCACAACATGGGGAGCGATTGCTGATATAATATGCAATTGTTTTGGACATCGGGAGAGACATCGTTATCGACTACACTTATTTTGATTTTGCTGTCATCATTGTTGCCAAAAGTGCAGGTTGAGCACTAGGATTCGAATTACACAAAGGAACAGTTACACCCAGAAGCTATATGCATTTGCTTCATTGCATTTGTGATGTATTAGATATTGGTGTCCATCTCCTCATTGATGAATTGAGACTTTGTGTGTCTCCACTTCATTCCTTATGATTCCAGGAGAGTCCATCCAGAGCAAGTAAACTGTAAATCATGTTAGCCTCATGATGCATCTACATGGCTTCATCTGTTGCTGCGGAACTAGATAACTACCTATAGTGTTGAGATAATAGAAGTGGCTGCCAACATGTGTCATAATGATCACATTACTAGGCTATATAGCATGTATAAGAGGCATACATTGACAACCTCTACTACAAATGTATAAGTGTCATGCTGACCACCAGCTTACATCACACCTCCCACTCCACCACCTCTACCACTATACCACCCCCTTCAACCTAGTGTGTACAATGAGGTAACAACTCTATGGATCTTTGCATCAGCTGGCCTTGTTGATAGGATAATATTGCCACCCCACAGCGTCACTGAGGCTGATGTGGTGTGGGGGCAGGAACACACAGCATTATGTATACGCGAGCGAAATCAATCTTTGATTAACACTAAAAGCTGAGTGGCACACAGTATACTGATCAATCTATGGCAATATTATTGGGCACAGCCGCCCAGGGTTGTGGTGGGAGATTGATGAATGATGCAGGTTGTGAGGGAGAGTGATGATGCGGGTTACTGACCGATAGTAGGAGGGCTAGGAACACATCAGAACCGGAAGTGACAGAACGGAAGTGACCATTGAGAGGGTGTCTGGGGAACCTGACGACGCCAGAGGCAGGGTGGCCTGATATTGGATTACAGCCATAAACCGCTCTGCCCCTCCCTGGTGTCGCTGGCATGCAACTTTATTGCTTTGGGTTAGTCTCTTTGCAAGCACGCCCATACAACTAATGTAGTTAGAACCTGTAATGAACTGATGGTACTGCATGTATCGCCATTATGTCAATCTCTATTTAGATACTATCTAGTATGGCGAGTTGAGCCAGCTTGGGGAGCAGATTCCCTGCTGTGCAATATGGCGCTGGGTACACCGTTACAGACTCCGGTTAGGACCTGATGTCCCCTGGTGTCCAGGGAAGGAACTAATACTCTATTGCCTTAGTCGGTAATTAACTGCTTTGCCACACATGTGGCTTCCCATTTAGGTTGTGGCTTCATGTTCTCTGCTATGTGGCTTCTACCAGTTACAACGGCGTTATTCTGTTTACTGCTAGCCTAATTTGGTAACGACCTCTGAGAGAAGTGGTCAAAGAAAACGTCCTAAATTGAGTGCCCAAGACAAACTGCAACGATGTGGTCACATGGCCAGGATATTTATTGGCTCTCACACGCACCTGTCAGAACGTAACGATCTGTTCACGCTCATACCCGTATAGATAATTACCACTGTTATCTAACTCAACGGGCGATAATGGGAGCTATTGTATCCAGCATCAGCGATATTGATATGTGGTGGCCCTTGTGATAAGCACGTTCACTAAGTGCCTGGAACACCCCCATAAATCATTTGTAAACCCACATAATGCTCCTATAACCGTGGCAATAATGGTGAGTGTTAAACTACGCGGCGTGAACTTGATCCTTGAACCATCTACGTATCGGATAGTGTGGGCACTGTCAAATGTTTCTGACTGAGCCAGCACTGCATTAACTCATTGTGATGGATGATCCTCTACGCGGGTAATATATATAATGTCCTTTGAACCATGGATACTGCAGATGGATAAAAGGCGAAATTGAATCACAGGGATGAGGTCTACTTAACCTGATGATGACGGCCATACTGACATGGGAATACCGAGAACAGATAAAGCTCATTCTTCATTTTGTATTTCCGCTATTGGTGAAAATCTATAACTCTCAGTAGGCAGAACCTGACCGTCATCGTCATGGATACCACCCTAGAATATACCACGTGGCCTGACCCTACTACACAGACTCACGGTCTCAGTACCCCGACAGTAATGACGTCATCGTCGACGGTATCCAAGATGGCGGCCGGATGTGCCCTGTACGACCTGCTGGTGTGTGGGGTGATAGTGGGGTTGTCCTGTCTGCTGGGGCTGGTAGGTAACGCGGCGGCTGTGCTGGTGCTGCGCGCAGACCGCCACCACCACTCCCTCACCGCCTTCCTGTTGACGGCGCTAGCGGCCGCCGACTCGGCGTTTCTACTTCCGGTGGCGGCGCTGACGGTGCCGCCGGCCGTGTGCCGCTTCCGGCCGGCCTGGTGCGCCGGGGAGGTGACCCTCAAGGCGCTCTGCATCGTCGATCAGTACGGCTGGGCGGTGGCCAGTACGGCACACACCCTCACCGTCTACGTCACCGTCCTCGTGACGTGGCATCGCTACACCGCCGTCTGTCGGCCACACGCGTCGGCGGCGGCGCTGCCCGCGCACACCCTGACGGTGGCCAAGCGGCGTATCGGCGCGGTGGTACTCTTTGCTGTGATTTACAACATGCCGCGCTTCTTGGAGTTCCATGTGGACGTAACTGTTGAACACGAGTACTATTCACCGTCCCGATGGAGAAATGCCACAGTACTATCCGAGTCTCCCACCAGCCTTAGTTATAATGTGTTAAACCAGACAAGCGAATCTAATGGCAACTATTCAGAGGATAGCTTTAGCGATACGTCATTAACAGGAGATGGGGATTATGGATATATTGCAACTGATGCTTCCCCAGTATTACCGAACAGTTCATCATCAAAGTCATCCTTATCATCACCATTGCCATCACTAGTATCTTCATTATCACCAGCGTTATCGTCATCATCTAATTTGACACCGTCAATGTCATCATCAACTTCATCTTCGTCATCCGAGGAGATGCCTGTGTTAAGTACCCGGATGCGGACTACCCGGACGTTGACGGAACTAGGACGTAGCGCCTGGTACCAGGTGGTGTACAAGAACATTTGCTTCTACGTCTTCATTTACGTCATTCCGCTCCTCACTCTCCTCGTCCTCACCACCCGCCTCGCGCAGGCGCTGCGCATGCGCAGCCGCCGCTTCCGGTCGCGACAGGCGAGCGTCCGGTCGCGGCGTGAGGACGGGACGACGCTTGTTCTCATCGTAGTCGTCGTAGTTTTCTTCATCTGCCAGACACCGACGTTATTTCAAAGGATGTTCTACGCGATATTCGGCGATGCCGGCCTAAAGTGCGGCCACTTCTTCTTCTACTTCGAGCGGCTGGCTGACTACTTCGCCGTGCTTAACTCGTGTGTGAACTTCGTCATCTACATCATGTTCTCGCGCCAGTTCCGGCAGGTTCTGTGGACGTCGATGAGGAGGAAGAGGAAGGGACAGACGGCTGTGGCAATGAGTGCACGAGTAGCTTGGTATAATAACGGGAAGGAGCAGCTCAGTAATGGACACAGTGCTGAGTGTGAGCTCTCTGTGGTTTAGGGTGAAATCAAAATCCCATAAACTTAAACGTTAAAATAAAAGATCATGCATATGGTATAAGCTCTGATAACATACCAACATACCACACATGCATAGGGCTAAGTGGTGATAAATGATGTAATAAGTATATTCAATCTTTATGTATATTTTCGCAATAAAATATGTACATTTTGGTTACTCGTAATACGATTCACTTATCCAATGTTAGTGGGAATAGGGCTGAGAGTATCTTATTTCATATGTACATTTACGTAGATACAATTAGACTATTCACCACATTTTGGGGAATAGTTTAGTAATTTTCATGTGAAATTTAACGAGTTTGACACTCATCATGGGGTCATCATGGGACAACACAGTAACATCAAACGCAAAAGAAAGGAAACAAACAAGAATTAGAGTATGCTGTTTAAAAGTTTATTGGGAAGGCCACTCTATGATGGCAAACAGCCAGAGAATTCCGTATCGCCATCGATGGTTCACTGCAGGCCTACGTCACTGGCGGTAGTCACATTCTTATAGTTGTAGCTTGATTAACATAATATTCAATTCTAAACAAATATTCCTACCAAGTTTAATTAACATTATAGAATAGCATTTGACTTATTTGTCATACGAGGTTTTACAACGGTGTTAAGTAATTCTAGAACCACCTTGTTAGCAACCTGAAGTTACATCCTAAATTACCATGCAGATATCTGTGCAGAACATGTGGTTATAGGGATGTGGTGTGTTCCTCCACGGTGGTTCCTCCAGCTGGGACTGCAGCAGGCCTTACACATTGACAGCCCCAGTCCACACCAGCCTCCCCTGGCCTGCAGCCAGTCGGTACACGCAGGTTATTGACAGACAGGGGCGGTTGGGTTTACCAACGGATTCAGCAATGTAATCTAAGACCAGCCCACGTAAACATGCCAATTACCCTGCGTGGGATGGGCAACTGCTCGGGTTTACGGGTTTGTGGAACACCGGAGCAATTACCTAGACCTGTGCCATTCCCAGAACTGGTGATGTTTGATAATAAATACGGATGTTATTATTCCGAGAATTAATCATTGATGATGCTATTATGTGTGAACGGGACACGATGGATATTATTCTTTTTCTCTGAGCTGACACCTGGGCAGTCTTGATTAGGAGCACGATTGTAAATCAGAGGCGGTATCATATATATTGCGCACATTGACAAACACGAAGATCAAGGACACAGTAGATCTATTGGCATAGACCAACACGCTTGTGACGTATAAAGCAATGCCTCCAAAGTAGACCCAATGGATATGAGAGAGAGAGTTCCCATTACTATAGTTGCTACATCAGCTCTATAGGGAGCTGGGAAAACAAAATAGAAAATGTTTGTGCCAGGGAACCCGCCCATACCAAGTACGTACATGGTAGCTATGCTCTCTGTGGTTGCAATATGAAATTGGATTTTTATTCATATCAAGTTTTAGAGCATTATAATATTTTTTTAACAGTCAAAGCCAGGGGACTTGAGAAATTTCGTGCGCACATTTCCTACGAAAAGAAACAATGCAAAAGTATCATAAGGGTACTAAAGGTACCAGGTCTTCTTTGGCCTCTATTGGTGGTATCGATTCGCTGACACAGAAGCTGCAACAACTATGGATCCCTTGTCTCTCCTCTTATCGTGAGTTGGGGCCTGGACGAGCAGCTCTGAGCAGATCCTCTATCAGTTGGTGAGCTGCTCCCAAGGGTTCCGCCCAACCACTCAGGGCTTAGCTACATTAGAAGGCGACAGGTCACACCACTCACCCTCAACCCCCGATGAAGCCTCCCGATAAGAAGCAACCCACCAGTACCTCAGATGTCTATGTACAGTATATATATACATGGGCACTACATGCTTGAGGGGCTTTGTGGGCATGGGCTCTGATATACATCGCCCTTGGAACAGGGACCTTTTGAGCAAAGACCCCCTGATTCAGGGCTACCGATCTAGGCCCTCTGAACTAATTCTGCTTATATGAATTACTAATAACAGTATGAAACATATGACTCTTCAGCTCTTATCTTTTTTGAATGTCTGACCACTAAGGCAATACATGAATGACGAAACCAATGTCACTCGAAGACTAACATATACCGGCAATGTGTAAAACGTTGCATGCATATTTTCTGAAAAAGAATGATATACAGAGTAGGACTGGGTGTTATCTGGTTATGTACACCAGAGGGCAGTATAGAGGTAGCATTAGAAACGTGTAGGTAAAATTGACAATACCCACTGCCGTTGTTATGTATAAGATCAACGTTATAACCGTTTGAGAGTAAACGCCGCCTTTAATTGGTAAGTAAAATACAACCGTGAATTTAAGGCTAGAATTTGCAAAACATCTCGCTATAGACGATGGTCATTCAAAATTTATGAGCAATATACAGCAGTAACTTACGACAGACATTTGAGAGAGCCCTAAAGTTCACACCAAACTTTGGTTACATATTTAGACACAGATGGTATTTGGAGATTGCCTTGAATACGTCAAAATACATGATGATTGGTTATCCCTTTTCATAAAGAATGCTTACATAAAAAAGTGATTATATAAATGCAATTCTTTATCATCTATCCTCCCATACATACATATTCCGATTATATAGATTCAAAGATAAACAGTTCCACCGGCAACATTGATTATTTCGCTATCGGTGCTACGTTCACAGTATTCACTTATTATTTCGCTATTGGTGCTGCATTGGTGCTACGTTTACAGTAAAATTGTCCTACTGATTATTCTGCTATTGGCGCAACCTTCACAGTATTACTCCCACGATTATGAAACACGCGAGTCACAAGACTCTTCAACTCCATTCTGAATGTCTGACCACTAAGGCAATAAAGGACGAAATTGATGGCACTGTTCATCAAGTCTAATGCATAGAAGGTTACAAACATGATATCTGAATAAGAATGGTATGCAGGGTAAGACTGAGCATTATACACCAGGAGGCAGGAAAGGGGTAGGGTTAGGAAAATGTAGGTAACATTGAGTATAACCAATGTCACTGCAAGACCAACATTATCAACATCTGATAGCCAACGTAGCCTTTTAGTCAATAAACGGTACAATAGGACATTTGATATTAGTATCAGCATTGATGGAAGAAGGCTGTAAAATACCAAATTGAACAGATTTGTTATCCTTATGGTTTGTAGACTCATGTCTGACATACCACATTCTGTCATATTTCGGCGCTGGAAAACCTCAGAGAGGATGAGATTGTAGGTATATGTCAGCAGTATAATAGCCAAGATGGCGGCAGTGGCAACGCGAGCCCTTTTTGCAGTCAAATAGGACTTGGCCTTCAGAGGCAAAACAACGAATAGTAGTCGCTGAAGATTTACAGACACCAATATCCAGGAGCCATACGCCTTGGCTACATAAACAATATATATCAGTAACTTGCAGCTGAAGTCTGAGAGAGTTCTGAAGTTCACATCTAATACTTGATCCAACCAGGCATTGGTTTGTGAATTTGTAAGAAGGTATACAGAATCTGCCACAGCTAAAGCCATTAGGAACACACTGGTAGGGTTGTCTTTGAACTTCATCCTAGTGAGAATGATGACAGATAGAATATTACCCATTACACCAATGGGAACTATGAGAGGCACAGTTATCAGAACAATCATCTCTTCTACGGAAGTCATGTATTCTGTCACATTGTGAGTCTTGCTAGAGTCCATTGTGCCTGATGGTAAAGCTGTTGAAAGGAAGGGCAGAATAATATCATTATGATAATAGACACATGCTTGTTCATTTCCTAGGATAGGACATTTATACACTAGATGGTAAACTTGCTAATGTGATGATCATCAATAATTAATAATAAGCAACAATGAACATAAATATAATTGTGGAGCAACTCCCGAACAAACTATTCAAATTTATGAATGACAATATCGTAAAAATCCTGGATCCTACTTACTTGCTCACTCGCCCAAAGAACTCCTCCAAAATAAATATTTCAAGTTAGCTAGAAACCAGCAACTGATACAGCCTATCCACATCCGTGCTGCTAGGCCTAAATATTATGATTCAGTAAGACCATTTACTGGTTGCTCCGCTGAGGAACATGGCACAGGCCTCTGAGCTGTTGAGAGTCCCGATCGTTTCTATCAAATGCCTTTCAGGAGCAATGTCCTTTTCATGAGCCCAAGAATAGGAATTCATAACAAGAAGAAAAGAGGTGTGCAATCTAGGGTACTACGATAATTTCTAGAGTAAGACATGCAAGAAGCAATTTAGAAAGCACCCCAAGTATTAGCAAATACTTGGTTATCTTGATCCAGCTCTCATGTCTTAGCAACCACCAAGAACACACGTCAATGTCCCATCGTGAAGAAAATGATAAGGCCCATAAATCATGCTTAACCCTTTGCTTGATAGATATATATCTCTGTTGGTATTACACATGAACCAGCTGGCTTTGAATCAGTATGAATAATTATAAGATGTATAAGTATTATATCTATGGATACGTTTACGAAATGTGCTGGGTAGGAGAAAGAAGAAGAAAACCTAGGTTGTGACTTCATTGATTTAATCACAAATGAAACCTACTGTTGAGCAGAAACAAATCAGCCTATTTGATATTTC
Organism: Harmothoe impar; assembly: GCA_947462335.1. Taxonomy (NCBI): domain Eukaryota; kingdom Metazoa; phylum Annelida; class Polychaeta; order Phyllodocida; family Polynoidae; genus Harmothoe; species Harmothoe impar. The sequence continues at coordinate 47,329,663 of OX381708.1, read as the reverse complement.
AATTTCAATGTTCACTTTATTCTATCGTTTCATATGTAGATGATTTCAATGGCATCTGGATTCACATTATGGGATTATACTGATGTACTACAATACATTTTGGTAATTGATATGGTATCAGATTTATACATCTTGTATGCAATAATTATGTACATTGCGAGCTGGCCATATAGACATAAAATGTGCATTTGGACTGCATGGGTGGCCATTAACCATAAGGAATACGTATTGCAGAACTAGACGACAATTCCCAGCTCACATATATATTATGAATGACAGATTTCTCCACGAGTGGCACCTTGGATCATATCACATGAGGCGGAGCTGAGTGTGATATGATCCAAGGTACCACAAGTGAAGAAACCAGGAATTCAGACTGATTAGAGTGGATCTCTGTGTTTATTTCATCTAATCATTGATATTATAATATTATTTCAAAATAACATTTACAGATTGGTTTCATAGCTATTTTAGCGACGTCATCGTGAAGAAACACTCCATGGAGAATATGCATCAGTTTGTCCACGGGGTGTGGAGAATGGCAATTTTAGTACTTAAGCATAGTAAGTAATTTTGTTTCTCCACATGAGATATATATACTGTATAGACATAAAGCAGACAATCACTTCATGGGGAATGGGTGTCCAGGATATAGCTTCCTTCCATGACATACTATGATTATTGATGATGCGGGAGTGTGAACATGTTGAATGTTTGATTCTCTTTTTGTTTGATTTACGATATTATCCCCAACAGAAGCTTTGCATTACACTTATTTTTATAGTATACATAAATCAAACATGTGATTAGTATCATAACACATTATTCTAATGAAAGTATAAAATCCAAATATCCCATATCGACCATATCTCTTATGATTATATGCATTCTAATGCAGCACCATTGTGAAATTCTACCATCCAGTGATGGGTCTATTTAACACAATATTAATATATGTAAGATCCATCGCTGCATGCCTGTTTCTATGCGCACCATGTTGTTATTTTTACACTTAACATCATTCAGCTCCAGATCACCACTTGCATCACCACTAACCTTGTACATATTATGCATTGTGTTCTCTGATAAATTCAAATCAAATAAGAAAATATTGTGCTATGCCACATGAGAGAATGCTTTATTTGCTGTACCTGTTGCTGGTGTGTTGTTTGCAGCAGTTGTGCCAACATGAGTTTGTGGCGTTTGATTCCTTTTGGAATATTTAAACCCAAAGATAACAATGACGGTGATTAAAGCAGCAAAAGCAAGTACCCCAAACAGAGAGCCGACAATGACGCCAGCCTTGTTGTTGCTACCCTTTCCTTTAAATGCCTTCATTCCTGCTGATGCTGTGTTAGATGGTTCACTCTGTGCCTGGCGGCCATCCAAGTCATTGCTTACCATGCTGAATATGTAGGTAATGTCTCCTGCACGTGGGGAAAAGGTACAGAATGGATGGGTTAATACTCATATTGAGGTAGATACAAGGATGGTAAAAAATATATCTTATTGGGTTGGTGTTGATAATATTCATTAAATACGCTATAATGTTATCCTTCACTCCATGGATAATGCACTTTCTCATGCTGTTAATTGACGAGTGAAGACTTCTTTAAAGCTAGTTTTCAGTGAAATTACATATGTCTCACACAACCACGTAAAGGTTCTAGTTTTCACATTATATACTCCAATTAAATAAAGCTATGCCGTGTGCTGAGCTCCTGCCAAGTACATTACAAAGTTTAAATCAAAACCAAAGTACCAAGTACATAAAGGTATTTAAAATTATAAGAGCATTTGAAGTGGTTGTCTGCTTCTTATTCTCCTAAAGTCATTATTTCAAATTATTAGGCAACCTACCGGCTGAGGGCATTTTCACTTCAATGATTTCTGTCTGTCCAGGAGGAGAGGGGCCTGTGAGGTTCCCTGTTATCAACATACTCTGTGACACCAAGGTTTGTTGTGTGAAATTCCCACTGATGCTGTCAAAGTCAGTTGCATACCGTATTTCATAGCTGGAAACTGATATACCAAATATTTTGATTGAATAGAATAATTCTGTCCAGAGGGGGAATACATCTTATACAACACAATCAACCATGTAAGAAATTATGCTATGTAGGTTCACCATATCAACACCAGGTGACTCCTACGTATGGCCAGCCTCCAGGTCGGGCTGATGACACATGAAGATTGTATGATACAGAGGACGCCACATACATTGGTTGCCCTGTGCCCATGTGATTGTGCTACTCTAGATAAGTCAAAATACCCTACAATGCTCATTAACACTGATCAAACCAAATCCTGTCAAAAAAATGAGTTAGTGCCAGGTCCATGAAAAAAATCAATAATAATTATGCATGTCAGTAGATCTACTTGGTTGTATACACATATGGATACCCCACATAGGGCCTATAGTCTGAAAGATACACTTGATTATGAACTTATCATCAGATGCACATACCTGTCCCTTTGGTTAATTCAGCACCTGGAGCAGTCCAAGTTAACTTTACTGTCCTGTCCTGTAGGTTAACACTATTTACCTGAAGGTCAGTCACCTGGCCAGGCTTATAGAGCTTTCCGACTGAAAAAAACACAGTGCTTATTAACAATGGTCTGATCAAATGAGTTGATTATAGCATATTTATTACTGCAACCTGTATTCAATTGATCTAGGGTCAAGCATTCTTTCGGTGAAGTATAGAAGTTTGAAGTTGACACAATAGTATACACTATCAACAAAGTTGTGCAAGCCTGTGTTAGAGAAAATAAAGGCCACGTGTGTGTGTGTTTTAATGTGCAAAAAAATAGTTTCTGTGTAGAGAAACCATGCCAAAGTTACAGTAAAGAATCGAGATTTAAATAGCCCCCACTTACGTTATGTATAAGGCTCATTAAACTCGATGTACGGTATACAAATCATATTGAATGAGCGTGCTTACATTGTATTCAATGTATCCCACTGTGTACAAAACAAAGACAACTTACCTGGCAGGACTACAGAATTGGTCATCTGGAAGGATCCTCCTGATGCCACACGCTGTAGGTCTGTGACTTTCACATCAGGATCCGCGTGTGTGTCGGGGTGTGGGGAGGCAGCACTCCGCCCCACAACACGGATAGAGCTGATGATAGTGGCAGGGTTACTGTTCACTATAACCTGTGACACAAGAAGATGTTCTCAAACTCATGATGTTATTCTCATGTGAACTAACCGATACCCAGTGGCTACCCGAATAACAAAATAACGTTTTCCAAACATTTGCAAACATTTGCAGGGAAATCTTTTTTTTATACAAAACTATAAAACAGCCGGTTAGCTTCTGAATGTCCATGTTCCCTACCTTCATCTCGCTAAATAGATAAGAAGGTCAATGCAATTTCATGTATTTTCTATATTCAGAACAGTGTGCTCACATTAACATACGAATGCATTTAAATTGTCAACAGTACTATACATAGCTATTGTCGGTGATTTTTACCTTCACATTATATCTGCCATCTACAAATTGATCCACGAAATATTCTGAATATATCCCATCGCCCTTGGTTTGATCAGCCCCTGTAAAACGTAATATGATAATTATAATCTTTTATTTGTAATTCAAGGGGAAAATGATAAATTAATAATGACATTAAAGATCTCTGGCTTAAGGCCACTACAAACGGAATGTCTCGATCAGATGTCTCGATCATCTGATCGGATCAGAGCATTATCAAACATGTTTGAAATGCTCTGATCCGATCAGTGGGGGGTACCGCAAACAGGAGGTTCCCTTAGTTACTGATCGAGTCAGCTGCTCCAAACACGCCATTTGCGGTGGCCTTTACCTGCTTCAAATTGCAATACTGAACGTTTCATCGATAATAAAAACTCTTGGAAAATGATGAGATACTATATCAGCATATATTTAGATACTGCCATTGACGAATAAGTTTTAAGAAGGATTCTTCCAGGCCTTACCAGCACCATTATCTTTGAGTGCCAATTCGACTGACCCCCCACGGGGCCTTTCAATAATTGCCTTAACATCAGCGTTAAGCACAGGTTTATATCCTGGAAGATTAAAATCCAAATAATGATTAAATCTAATGTATCATGTTAGTTACTGTAACGATGAATATTAATGCATACATTATGATTGATTTATTACCATTATTATTAGTATACCAGTGCATTTCAACTTTGGCTAGAATGCCATAAAAATATTTTCTGACAATGTCTTTGAGTTAGACCTGACCAGCACACATGGATTTGGAATGCACTTATTATCACCTACCTTGAGACACAGCAGCATAAACTGCCTGTTTCATCATCCCTCCCAAAGCATCCACTTTCCGATGGCCCCAGAAGGCCTGAGCCATGATAGGGTAGGTCCCTGGCACTGCTGCCTGAGATACCACTGTAACAGCCACCTTCTGTGCTATTATGTCAGGGTTAGAGATCTTATATGACCATTTTCCAGTCTGAAGACAATTAACCAGTGAGAAAATGTATAACTTTTTTTTTCGAATTTTCTGGATTAAGATCTAAAGTAGGTTGATGTTGTATATACTAGTATATATAAGTCCCAGGGAGGTGTCTTAGATTGTTTTCACCGGGATGTGTGGTCATTGGATTTAAATCTGACCCATATAGGTGTATTGCCATTGCTAGAAATATTACCCCATTCCTGTGTAAATTATGCGAAGAGCATACCCATATTGGTGCAAGGCCTCTATGCATAGGTCCTGACACCAAGACTCTAATCCCAGCCTGACACGTTAGGCCTTTTCAGGTGGAACCTCAGCTGACTCTGACCATAGGGAGAGGCAGGCTGTGGTGAGGTAGGTTGGATTTAAATCTGACCCATATACAGTGTAGGTGTATTGCCATTGCTAGAAATATTACCCCATTCCTGTGTAAATTATGTGAAGAGCATACCCATATTGGTGCAAGGCCTCTGTGCATAGGTCCTGACACCATATCCTAATGGGACTGTAAAGGGCTAAGTATACATTTTGATATTTCTGATCAAAGAATTATACCATATACTGTAGTTCAAAGGGGAAAAGGGAAGACTTAAGCAGCTAAGCTTGTGAGTCAGTCCTTGATATCACACCCATAAAGGAATAATGGAGGTTATCCCTAGAAAAACATACCCATATAGGTGTACACCACTCCACTCCCTTGGGGTGGAAAAAGGACCCATATCACTCCAAATTATGACCACTCCTCCCGGTATGGTTGGAGCTGAGACACCTCCCCGGGATATAAGTGTATATCTATATGTATGAAGAGTTTGGTTCCAAAACGCAATAAGCGCCAAAAATACAAAATCGGGAGAAAACAGGTCAGGGGTATTGGGTAGGGTAAATTGAAAAATATTGAATCCTCTCTTTTAAAAGCTACCTGTTATTTATTGCGTTTTGCAAAAAAAAAAAAGGAAATTGAAATTAAACCTTTTGCTCCTTGAATAAAATTCAAGGATTTCAAAAATCGATTTCTAGGTATTGAATTTTGTTTAAGTATCAAATATCTACACGTATAACATTAACTAACATTACCTAAGGACTCAAAGACGTAATTTCCACCCTATACAATGACAAACCCATTGTTCACATAGTCTTCAACCTGTCTCAATCACCTACCCACCCACACCTCATATTCATTATTATATGTGTTCCAATTACCTATTCACATTAATAGCTGTACTCATGTCTTGTACATAATATATATAGTGTATACTGTAACATGCACTTTATTTCTCATCAATACATAATTATCATCTCAAGGCGGCCTTCCATGCTCTTTCTGACAGAGGAAGCATTCCTTTTCATCATTAATTTAGAGCAGGGAATAGTAGTCATTTGAGTATGACAGAATATGAAAAGAATAGAATGTGCTCACCTTTCCTGTGCCTGTGAATTTGAACCTATATAAACCAAATTGGATATCATGGTCGACAATTGGAGAGGTTTTCTTGTACACATCACCATTGGGAGAGGTTAGCTCTACATCAATATCACTACCATTGTAGTCAAAGAGGAATTCTGTATTCCTGCCCAGTGTTGAATCTATGGACACATTCCTAGATATGACAGCACCCCGAGACACCATTTCAGCAGTGCTACTGATAGGCAACTTCTTGTCCTGGACATCTGAACAATGAGAGGGAAGAATAATTGTTATACTCATGCGATGCGAAGTGACACAATGGCAAGTTCAGACATTATAAATTATGTAAAATGGTTTCCAAAGGTAAAATAAAGTAGTTGTTTATGTGTGTATAAAAGGGGTTATGATGTTGAATGTGATTGCACTGTGGTTACAGAATGATGTAGGGGAAGGTTGCCAAAATTGGACCCCCTAAGAACACTTCGCTGTGTAGCGTTTATTTCTAGTAATTTGAATATGAAAACTGTATGAAGTGTAAGCCTAGTCAAAGGCCTTCTAATTGTAAAAAAAAAAGTTTGAGATTTTAATTATTCTAGCTGCCACAAGCCAATGAAAAAAGAATGCAACCGGTCCAATTTTGGATACCGGGTGCCTAAATCGGACCACCGGGTATCCAAAATTGGACCAATCCTTAATTCAGTTAGTTTTCTCACATATTCTTAGGGTCTAAATCATTTTCTTTCAGGTATATGTTCAGATGTGTAGTTCCTCGTTATAATTATCTTTCCAATAACCTACACATTATGGGTAGTACCTCTGTGAAAAAAGGAATTTGGGACATTTAACAAAAAAAGAATTGATATAATTTTTTTGTTATTTTCCTCCCTAGATTCATAGATAAGTCCTGTTAATTACAGCAAGAGCTTGTATGTGACTCAAATGGCCTAAGGGAGTGCTCATCTTTTAACAACAGATGGCAAGATATTCTCGGGAGAATTTTTTCGGGGTCGAATTTTTTACTCCCGCCAGTCAAAAATTGCCAGTTTCCATAATTGGACCTGGTCCAATTATGGAAACCTCTTGTGGTCCAATTTAGGCACCTTGTCATATTTATCATCAACTTTCTCTCTCCCAAAGCCTATCAGTGAATTTTAATTTTTTTAATTTTTACTCAATAGCAAAATATTATTGCTTACTATCTGAAGGGATTTTGGTCCAAAAACTATTTCCTAGCAACGGGGAAGGCTTAAGTAAACAACTAGAAAAATAAGATCAGAAGGTCCCAAAATCATTTACCCTAAAAAGAACCATTTTACTGACCCCAACACACAAAAAAAATTACTTGTTGAGAATATACTTGGAATTACCCAAAATGTTGCACAACTGAAATTTTGTTCCATTTAGTGTAACTAAGGGAAACAGGGATGGTCCAATTTACGAGCCGGTCCAATTTTGGCAACCTTCCCCTAACTCAGGTGCGGGAAATTGCTGTATTGTTATACATTATAGTTCCATTTAATTATGGAGTCAAAGTTGTTTTGGTAGGATAGTTTAATAATAGTGCTCTGAACAGAAGTATGCAAATGTAGGGTTGGGCTCCGTGCGCCTCGGTGGTAAACCCGCAAGGGGGTATCACTCGGGTAATCCTGCTCCCCTCTGTACCACACCAATCAAGTAACGTATGGCACGGTCAAGTTGTCAGACAGGGAAGTACTCTCGTTCCCAAATCCTTCCGAAGGAAGGCTCTGGGGACAGCCAAATGACCTTGAACTTGGGATTTTTAGGTAGTTTTAGGTAGTTTTACCATCAGCCTTTCTGGTTCCATTTCCTGTTCCTGTTCGCTGGTTCCAATCTACCAGCAGGGGTTGACCAGCAGTATCCCAAAATTTGGCAGTTACCAGAGCCTTCCTTCGGAAGGATTTGGGAACGAGAGTAACAGGGAAGTAGCTCAGCGGAGAAAGCGGTACTGAAACCCACGACCTTCAGATCCATGGAGCAGCTGCTCTACCGCTGAGCTACTTCCCCGTCTGACAACTTGACAGCGCCATACTTTACTGGATTGGTATGGTACAGAGGGGAGCAGGATTACCTTGGTGACACCCCCTTGCGAGTTTACCACCTAGGCACAGGGAGTCCGACCCATACACAATTATATTATTGTGAATTATTGTAACAGTATGAAAACCTAACGTGTACATTATCTTTAAAATAGAAGACTTACTTTGGTTCTGCTCTGCAATTGTTCTAAATCCTTCGTTCAGTGCATTAGAGTTGGCATTATTGGAATACAGGAAAGACAACCCTCCTGTTGCCTTAGCTAATTTGTCCATATTAGAATCCGCTTTATTAGTAAAGGCAATCGTGTGGACAATTACCTTCTGGCGGATAACCTAGATATGGGATTGCAATATCAGACATCATTATGTCAGGTGGAGAAGGGACAAACAAGAATGCCAAAACATAATTGTCAATTCCTGAACATTATGATTGAAACATTGTTTTATGTTGTTACACATTGAAAAGTGCATAATAATTACCTCATTCCACACATCGCGGATTCTAGGATTGTTCCTCTCAGCACCATCGGAAACTATGATTAGGTTTCCACCCTTGGCGGTACCTCCTGGTCTTCCCCCATTATCCTTCAACACTTCCATTGCCTCAAGGAGACCTGTTGGTCAAGGAAACAATTATGATAACCATTATATGCTATCGGGTATCATTGAGCACTTGGAATGGCATACGATTTTCCCCAGGTAGAAACCTGGTATCAGTCTGGGTATTGTTGGTGTAAATGGAATCCAACCATCTTTAACTTGTCTCCACGAATGCAAAAGCAATGGTTGCAAATCACCGCGATCGGTTTGTGTGTGTGTGTTTCATAAAGGATCACTGTTTTTTTGTAGTTTGTAGTTTAATATTTTTATTTGACCATAATGTCACATAGCGAGGGGCGCATTTCATATCAATATAGCCAACATGTGAACTACTTTATTTAACTCTATGATAAAGACGTAGGGTCTCCGCCATCACAGATAGTCTGCAAAGCCGGTTCCAGCATTTTGAAAGTAATATACGATGGATTGTAATACAGGGCCTTACCTGCCCCTATGCTGGTGCCACCGTTTGATCTGATGGGGATGGCTGCTAGAAGCGGTATTCTGGTCGTATTGCTGATTATCGTCAGGTCTGCTATTGTGTTTGCTCTACTGCTGAAATGAACTACACCAAGCATCTCACCGTCTCGGATAATATTCCTGATGAAATTACTGCAACCCTGGTCAAATGAATAAAACACAATTGGTCATATTAATGGTTTCATTAACACAAACAGGAGGTCAGCTTAATCCAATCGAGGTTCCATTCCATGCCATATGATATTGGAACAAGAGGCTGTGGTTTGGTTAACTCCTAAATCCCATACGGTGTGGTTGATGTTCCTTGGTTGCACAATTTCGTTAAATTGCTACTATAGTGTGGCCACAGGCCCTAACGGAAATAGTTGCCAGGTTCGGCAAATTAATGCACAACAATGTTCATTTGCTAACATGAACGATGTTAACAAACATTGCCAGCTTAATCTTGAACCTCAAACATAATTACATTATCTAGAGAATATTATTACATACTTCATATAAAATGCAATTTCAGGGTAAATGGAGGTGTATGATAAATTAGCAATTAATGTTAACACAGAAAATATAAAGATAAGAAAAGAACTCACTCGCGCGAGACTCGCTTGTTTGGAACCCTTCATGGACCCTGATACATCCAGGACAAGAACATAACGTTTTTCCTGAGCTCGCAGTATGGTAAAGGCTGGTGTTGTGTTGTTAATCTGGCGAGGGGGGTTGTTGTTCTTAAAGTCTCCATGTGAACGAAGTACCTAAATGTTGGAAAACATATTAATATAATATTGTCATCAATAATGCTTGTTTAATGTACATGATTACTCAGTTAATCTTAGTTCGAAATTTATCTTTGAATGTACGATCCTGTGGTTTTATTGTTGGTCCCCTGTTGACTTAGGCTTTTAATTTGAGGGTTATGTATACATGATTATGGCATCTAGGTTTGTAAAAGCTTGTGATAGACACTAACCTCCCAGACACTACGTTTCCCACATTTTCTGTTCTGTTGGTTCGGGGCATCTGGATTATGAAGGACTTTTGGGCGGTTCTTGTCATTGTCACAAAACTCCATTATCTGCGTCAAAAGTAAGCAAACAATGGTAAATTGACAGTTCGCTACAACTGATATGCACCTTTCACATACACAGAGAAAAAAGTGAGCATCAGCTGGACTCTCCCCAGGGTCAGGCACTGCCTGACTCAGGTGAGATAGTCTGCTGGACTTTCACTTCCATTAATCTGAGCCTCCTTTGATAGTCCCATAAGGTTATACTCCCTTTTGAGAGTCAGCCTGATCCCTGATGACAGTCAGGCAAGACAATTCTTCATACCAGAGTCAGTCTGACTTTCTTCCCACAGTCAGGCAACGTCTGACTTTAGGATGAGGGTCAGGTAGCCTGAGCCTTCTTTGTTTGCTACCAGGTGGGGCTACAATACAGTATTGAGCTTAATGGTAGGATATATGACACCATTCTTGTGGATTTGGAAAAACATTGCCCGACTACCCTTGAGTGCGAAAGTCAGGCAGTGTTGAACTCTCGTAGACGAGGGTCCTGCATTGCCTGACTTTGACTGTCCAGCACTGCCAGACATTCAATGTCATGAAAGTCAGGCAGTGCTGGACACTCTCTACAGTCAAACCTCTTCATTTTACTTCTACTATTACCTGTATCAGCACTTTTCACAGATTATTTAGAATATTGAGAATGACATCATGGTATTTTTCACTCGCCCGGCGTAGTCGTATGCTTATGTTTTTGACAATGCTATTCAGTCGTATTAATGGATACTCACATGGTCAAGGTACTGCCTGTACATAAGAGATGCATATTTTCCCTCAAAGCCATCCCCATATGAGTCTGTAAACCGACAGTTGTCATCTGGCAGGTTGCCTTTAGATTTGCATGGGCCATTAGAGACTTTGTCATACTGGTCACCTACAAGTATAGCAGCATTATCAATTTGAGTTATTGGCAAAGATTTATCTTTAAGTGTGATCTTATCAAATGTTATGATTCATATACATGCTTGATATTAACTTCAAAATGACGCCTGCGCACATCTCTATCTCCTTATCTAGTTAATTATGAAGATTCTGGATAACAACTGATACTCCATTCTGATACCAGTGGTACTATCATTATTACAAATAATTATCATATCTAAACATTGAAAGATCCATACCAGTTAACACCAATATTATTGACTTTGGCGTTCCAGAGAATAAGGAAAAGTATTGATTTCAAGAAAACGTTACACTGATGATGTGGGTTATTCAGATATGATGTCATTAGGCGTAAATAGGCAGCAGGGTAATGTCAGGTAAATGACTGACAACTGATAATTATTATTGTTGTACTTTTAAATGATGATTTTCTAAACTTGAGTCAAGATTATATAAATCCTACCAGAAAGAAGGTATGTGCAGCGTGTTGCCTCTACCTTGCCATTTCGGCCGCTGTAGAAATGGGGTTCAGTGTCAGTGGCGTATTCATCAAACACACCGTACCTAAGATGGGCCCATTCATGAACCAGCAACTGTGTAGAAGATAATTGGAATATGTATTTAATGATGAGAATTTTGTATAAAGATAGTTATCATCATTAGGTTAATTTGACAGTCAAAGCTATTAAAATGTTTTGGGTTTTATAAGTTGTAACTCTTTTTATTTACTATAAATATATCTAGTTGCAATAGTTGATTTCTGATCTTCCTCCAAATATATTTAGCAAATTGGTATTAAAAAAGGGAAGGTGGTACTAATTGCAAGAATACTTATGGATGCATTTGTCTTTCTATTGAAATGCTTAAAGTTTGTGTTTCATATACAAGTGACAAACCTTATCAACTGGGCCTAGTGCTTTGGACACCTTAGTATCGAGGAGGTAGTTTGGGGTGAGGTGCATGTATTGCCCCAACTCTCCACATGGAGTGGACCTCAGTACAAAAGGTGTGTCACCTTGTCTTGGGTCTGGCTTATCCACAACTACGTCACTCCTATCCATAGCTTCATTTCCTGGAACTTTATATTCAGGACGTGGTTTCCAGCTTTTTGGCACAAGTATGTTGATCTGAGCCAAGTATGCACGCTGCCTGTACAAGGGAAAAATCGAATAAGTGACCACAGAAGTTATTACAAACCAGAGACAACATTTCTCAGTCTACAAGATACAAAAGGTGCTTATCTCAAAGGTCTAAGCAATATTATTTCCATTTCCATTCCATTTCCAGGGCATTTGTGAGTCTGCAGATGCAGTTACGCGACACTCATCTCAATACGAATGTACAAGCCGTATGGCTACTGACTTTATAGGGTCCATGCTCTTTAATCTCTAAGATATTGTTATTGAATTGTTATTCGGTTTACCAAGCATGCATTGGGTAAATACTCTGTTATCTCTATTATAAACTGTATATACAGTCAGATGTCATCTTCCCAATGATACTGATGATTAATGGGAAGTGTTATGTGAGATATCACACGTGAAGGTATTAGATAATGCTCCGTATCTGCCCGCATTCCATGGCAAATAGCATGCTGGCTCTTGCTTAGAAAATCGCATAATGACAACAGAACGAGTCGAGTCAATACAATGGTAAATTTTAATCCCGTAGTAAAAGTTTTATGACGGTACAACAGGATAAATAATAATACATGTAAATTAAATGTAAAGTAAAGGCCGAGAACCTTTGGCCTAGTAAGTAAACCCTTAGTAGTAGATATGATACCGGTAGTATAATAGGTATCCATGATTACTAAAAGTTACATAGGTGGTAACCATGGAAACATGAGATGAGAATATAGTATTTACCGGTAGTAGTAGTTAATATATAGATGGTAACCATGGAAACATGTAGTCATGGCAACTAAGAACATGATATGGTAATAGTAATGTGATCCATGTAGGATGAGTCAGTCTAAGAGGTATACAATAATACAGGGTGAGGAGGGTGGGTACAAAAATACACGTGTAATTACTAGTATGAAAGATGGCGAAATGGACGATTTTCGCTGGTAACGGTGATGAGGTAGTATGTCAGCGTCCCATGAGGCGGCGCGCCACTGTGTTTGCCACGCTCGTTCTGAGCCATTACCCGGGGAATTCAAGTCTTCCCCATAATTATGCCTTGGGAAACTGCCTCGCAACCAAGATGATCACCTTCGGACTGACCTCAATGTCAATCTGCTATTTCTCTCCATGTAATCAACATATTTGATATGATGTTGGATCAATTGACATCTGCTCAATGAATTAGATCCATTGTAGTGATTTACAAATTCATGGTCTAAACTGCGTATTTGTCTATGTTGCATCATGTCAGAAACAGTTTCATAGAGGATGTCAGTGCATTGCTATTTGCAGGGGAATATAGTATCCCCTATAACTTAATTGGTGTTCATTATGCCTGCATCCTTTATTAGTTGCCGGTTGCTTTCCAGGGGAAACTTTGGGAAATAATTTGTAATAACTATAACATCAATGAGCTGAACACTATTCCGAAATTGTCTCTGGTGTGCTGTTGAGACCTAACAGACTACTGTGTTATTTCAGACTTCTAATCACAAAGAGTCAGCTATACAAACTAAGTAGAGTACTATATGCTTTATGCAACTACTGTAGCATACAGTCTCTTTCTTATCCCTATTAATGTGGTAGCTAATCTCGAGATGTAGGCACACTTTCTATGCTGGCTATAGAGTAATACCAGATCTATCAGCAGTGGATGGTAAGAGCATTAGATTTAACCTACTTGCGTATGTAATTAGCCTCGTTGTAATCATGCACTGCTATAATTCATGACATAAGATAAATGAAATGAAAAGAAAGGGTCGGAGGAATTTGATCAGTCTATATTCTACAACTAAGAGTGTGTTCGAGTTTGAATTTGAAATTATTCTATTCATTTTGTAACCCATACTTAAGTAGGCTGATCTTGTCTAACAACGATACAACCTAAGTTTTTCTTACTGCATTTGGAGTCATTTTGTAATATTATGTAGGCTAGTTAAATCATGAGGAATGCGATAGAATTTTAAGTTCATACCGATGCTCTTGATGTAATACATACATGCAGTATCAGATAAAGAGAGGATCACAGGCCATATCTGATAGCTATGCAGATAAAAGAAACATCGCCCGTGTCACGTTTGGTGATGGGCCACCCCTTTCACTTATGATTTCCGATGGTATCAACAGATAAATGAAATACACTTCTATGATCACTGACTGAATACCATTTATCTCCAAATTTCGTTAATATCATGTTTTCTAATCGTACCACACATGGTTTCTTAGTTTGTTATAACTATTAAATAAGATGCATAATATCATGACGTTATGCTTCTATGCAATGGTCATGTTCATTACTGAGGGCCTCCTGGGCAAGGTCTCATAGACAGCACAGCAATGCAGAAAAAAAACAAGGACTATTGTGTTTACTTCCGATCTAAAATAATATGTCTACATGAATATGGAACCTACTGCTAGAAAGGAAAACATGTATTGAATACAACATAGAAGTCAGCATGTAATTCTGTGGACTAAATCTAGTCCCTAATAGTATCAAGCAAAATATGATCCAATATGTCATGGGTATTTCCTGTAAAGATCCCATAGACCACAACAGAGAAAAGTGGTAGTTTTAGTACATAATTATAGGTGTGTAGATCTATACAGAACCCACAATCTAAAGGGGAAAGTATGCAAAACCATTTTCTGAAAGCCTACATATACGTATTTTAAGGAATACTGTTAGGCGTAGATAGTCTCAAAACTGCGAGATAGTTTCAAAATACTATAGTTTTGTTAGTATCTTGCAACCCTCGGGCTAGATAGTCTAAAAATACTATAGTTTTGTTGGAATCTTGCAACCCTCAAGCTAGATAGTCTCAAAATACTATAGTTTTGTTGGTATCTCGCAACCCTCAGGCTAGATAGTCTCAAAACTATAGTATTTTGAGACTTTCTCACAGTGTGACTATCTGTCAGGGCTTCATTATTGGGCTCATTATCCAATGGTTTCTGAACATGAGAATATGGTTTCAGTAACAAAATAAAGCATACCTTGTAGCCTGATAAAGGCGCTGTGACAGAGCAGTGAAGGCATTTTTGATACTCTCTATAAGGTTGGGGTTCTCAGGTACGTCCTCACCTATAGCAATTAACACCTGTCTGTAGCCATTGTTCTGTATAAGTATGGCACCACGTCCACACCCAGACACTGGAGCAGGTGCCAGCACAACCAGAGCAGCACCCACCAAGAGTAATACTTGGCTGGGACTCATAGCTTCAGCCAGATCTGTCTCCTCCCTCTGGCTGGTACTGTCTACTTGGACTTGGGTTGTAGCACTACAGTGGTCACTCCACAGTCACTTTCCTGTAATCTTGCATCCAGTGGAGACAGACTCTTATCCTACTCCATGTGGTATGTCTGTTATCACTAGATGGCGCGCAAAAGGAATTATGCTATCACCCTCCGGAGTGCCTATGTAGTTATGCTGTTGGGTTGGGTGTAAGGTAGCTTGACCGAGAGTCAACCACGTACCTTGAGATGTCCACCTTAATTATGAAGTCATTCATGTGTTGTACTGTCTCTATTTGTCCTTTGCTGGGTAGAGTAATAAGTCAAGTGTACTGTTAGTGGTATACAAAGGGAAGTTGGCCTATCATACATGAATGACTACATAATTCAGGGGGACATCTCAAGGTACGTGGTTGACTCTAGGTCAACCTACCCTACCGCTATACTCTAATACTGCATATAAAGGATTTGTCCACTTACCCAGGTGTTAATGAATTAGAGTCCCTCCTATGGGGCTCCTGCCCATCTTAAAATAATGCTGATCCACAGTAGCTAAGCACAGTTTAGTCCAAAGTTAAGCAGGCTGGTGTAGAATGAAATGGTACAGGGATTTAGTGTTGGGAAGGGGAATGTAGACCCTATAGAGCTGCCGCATTGATTAACAGGGTAGGTGTGGCAGGCATCATTGGTAAATGTTGGGTATTTATGACAGAATATATTTCCCATCATAGCAGAATTTGAAAGTGACAGCTTTAAATATATTAGTATATAAATACCTGTGATAATAGACATGAGTATATACACACAGAGAAATGTAAGAGTCACTGTCGTGAAACCACCACAGTTGAGCGTTACCTTACCTCACATTTCTCAATGCGTTCGTGAGAAGAAATGAACATTACCAATCTATAATTGTTAATACCCGAGGCAATATAGCTGTTGACTGGGACATCATATCAATAATGCAACTAATTTAGACACCCAGAAGTATAACGCTGAATTGATCAATAAACAAGATATCTTTTGATCTAGGATGATCACGTTGTTCACCCAGCTTAAGGACGCAAGATACCCCAGCCTAGAACATAGCCTATGGCCCTAGACCCCTAAATTTGACACGGCGACATGGGCCATTTTGATGCTTAGTGACATATGGGACAGGGAGAATAAATAGATAGTGCCTTGGGCCAGGGCATTTATTAAGATCGATATAGCAACATGGGCATGCACTTATCAAAATCGACATAGCGACATGAGCATTTATTAAAATTGACAGTGTATATGGGGACCCCCCATCAAGGGCCCCTAAGCTGAATACATATCAGTGTGCCTCATGATGGTCAGTTCAGTGGTCAGTCCTCCAGGGGCTGGTAGTCAACATAGGATTAATGATTAGCCTCGGGTGAGACCACTGGACAGATAAGATAAACTGGTGACAGTGCAATGGGTGACCACATCTCATGTTATGTCCACTTCGTTGTCATGCTCTAGGGATATTAACAGCTATACATGAAACACTCATATAACACAACCACTCACACCTGCAGTTGCACGTACTTTCATTAAAACACAACTTGTTACGAAAAATAAACTTTATTTTCATAAATTCATTAAGTGATCTAGCTTGAAGACACAATATGTGGAATAGAAACATTTTGAGGTCTCTGGTAGTGCATGTAATATATATGTTTTCATGTCATTTCTGTAATATTTCTGAATGTAAATAGTTTCAGATGCTGCGGTTTTTACCAGGGAAAATGGCTACTATAGAACGTATTATCCACCTGGTAATTGATGGTATAGCATATTTGTTAAAATAGAAAATGGAAAGTGTTGCAGACATTCAAAAGTATTCATACCAGGTACATATTTTGTTAACGGCCTGGAAATAAAAAGAGACCATTGCTGATGACTGATGCACGACTAGAATAGCAATAAGCACCGATAACATATGTTGTAAAATAAAATAAATATCTCAAAAGTATACATTGGTTCTTGAATATTTTTCTCCAGATTAAGTTACATGATTGATAGTTTCATGAAGTAAAGTGTGCCGAAAAAAGAGACATAACTACATGCTGTGCACAATAAGGTCCTTTTTTCGCAGCTCTCATCTCAGATTATGTTGAAACACATAATATTTACAACCAGGTTATAGCATACAACATTTCAGCAGCATCGTCAGATTTTAACAGCAGCCTAACTGATATCGACAATGACAAATATTATTATCTCTCCACTCTGTACTATATATTTATTCATGCCAATTAGTTATCGTCATTGATATATAAAATTGTCTGGCCTATTTGACCATTTTCGCCATCATCAACCTATAATAATATGCGCTGCCATTTGTGGTCTGGGTGCATGACCTCCTGGGTGCCACCGGGTCAAATACCAGCCAAGGTGAAGCTTGGGGAAGGTTCACCAAAAGTGAAGTCATTTATGGTAGTAACGCAGTCTATGCCATCTCATGGAACCCTTTGTTTCCGACACCCTCTTCTGCTATATTGCTAGCAGTAGTCATCTCTACACCAAAGAGACCATTCAGACCTTGTTTCTTCTTGGGGGATTTAAATTCAATAATGATGCAAAGGGTAATGATGGCAGCAGATAGAACGGCCCCAAAAACACAGCCTACAATGATGCCACTGTTATTAATGTCTGGAGGTTTGCCTCTAAATGCCTTCATTCCTGCTGATGCTGTGTTGGATTGTTCACTCTGTGCCTGGCGACCATCCAAGTCATTGCTTACCAGGCTGAATATGTAGGTAATGTCTCCTGTATGTGGGGAAAATGTAAGAATAGGTTACACACTTTTAAATGCTTTTGTCTGTCAGTGGATATTCTATGGTTGAAACGGACATCCAAATTTCACTTTACATTTGACATAATTGAATTATTCAATTGAATCCTGTCCATACAGAATAGTGTCAATTAAAAACAATTTTATATGGGGATGTAATACAAAGTGAATATATTACAAGTCATGGTATTCATCATATGGTATTACATGGTTAGATTCAAAGCTATCATAGGTGTACATACCTCTAGAGGGCATCCTCACAATGAAAAATTCTGTTTGTCCTGGAGCAGAGGGGCCTGTTAGGTTCCCAATAGTCAACATACTCTGTGACACCAAGGCTTGTTGTGTGAAATTCTCACTAATGCTGTCAAAGTCTGTCGCATACCGTATTTCATAACTGGAAACTGATGTACCAAACATATTGTGGTTAAAAATATATATTGTACCATCGTATACATGTTGAATGTACACTGCCTTGTATACGTTTAGGGGATAAAAGGAGCTTAAGTAAATAAGGAGCTGCTTGTGATGGTAATATACCTTTCCATATGCTAAGCTAGTTGACCAAAGCATTCATTCAGGCAAGCAGAGCCAGGTAACTTAATTTTCTTTCACTAGGTGGTGTCATCTATAGATGTCAGCCATTCTACCTGTAATCTTAAAATTCCCACTTTTCCAGTAATCTTATTCGATCTCCAGGCCTATCCTCTAGATGGCACCACTGTAAGTTGGTCACATTCAACCGGTCACATTGTTGTATATATCGGGGGCTCTGCCCCCACACCCCCTTTTTCTTTCTCCCTTCTTTCTTCTTTTTCTTTTATGAAATGGGTTTTCAAGATCACCGGTAAATTGGGTGGCATCTATAGTCAACTAGTCATTTTACCCGTAATCTTAGAGGCAAACAGTGTATCAAACTATTGGGGGGGGGCACTATTAAGATTACTGGAAAAGTGGCGATTCAAGATTACGGGAAGAATGGGCGGCGTCTAGTGACTTTGCAGCACAGGTTCGTCCCTTGTTGCAGCTTATATTATGCAACACTTCATAGTAAACTATAAGGACATAAAGAAAGAAATAATTAAACTTCTATTTCATACTGTCACCTGTCATACCTGTTCCATATGTTAGTTCAGCACCAGGGGCAGTCCATGTCAGGTGTACACTGCTCTCCTGTAGGTTGACTCTAGTTACCTGAAGGTCTGTCACCTGGCCAGGCTCATATACCTTCCCAACTGGAATAACACATCATTAGAATAATCATGCTTGACCTTTTATGGTGCCTAGTTTTTGATTTATACCTGGTCTTTTCATGACAGTGAATACAAACTGTATAAAAGAGTTTAGCATACACTGAAAAACAAGAACATTCACATGTTTCACTGTTTCTACCTCTTTCAATGATCAAATACATAGTAGGCCCATGAATAGTTGGTTATCATCTCGACATTGAGCATATACACTGATGATACAGCATACTAATATTAGAATATGAACTACTCACCTGGTAATTGCTTGGCGTTGTTCATCTGGAAGGATCCTCCTGAAACCACACGCTGTAGGTCTGTGACTTTCACATCAGAGTCAGTGGTATTGTCAGGGTGTGGGGAGGCAGCACCCTGACCCACTAGATGGACAGAGCTGATGGCAGTGGTATCAGTACTGTTCACTACTACCTGTAAGGACATAAAGAAATTCTGAGTGATTATTCTCATGATAGGATCTCACTCTGCCTTTCATACACTGAGGTCATTTCACAAGTGGGCAGTCAGTGTGCTGTACATTATTCCCTTAGGTCTCATGAAGTCAACTAAAGAAGGGACGACCCTATTTCTGAAACTATGTTTAATATTATTGTATTCTTCTTTTTAAATCTTAATAAAGCCATCATTAAAACTTCATGTCTGTTGTTCGAGTCTTATTTACCCTGTGATAAATGATATATTGAAAACTTCTCAAATCTAAAGAAATAGGTCATGATCTGGAGATCTTATTCATGTATTAAATATTGACATGCATGGGCGACGTTACCTTAACATTGTATCTTCCATCCTCAAATTGGTCCTTGAAATATTCTGAATAAATCCCATCGTCCTTGATTTGATCAGCCCCTAGCAAATACATTATATTCAAAATGTTGTGAAATGATGCATGATCACGTCTTTGCTGACACACTGTTACCAGTTTCAAAATATATTGACAGTTTCTAAATACTGGATGGTGTTTGGAAATGATAACATTGATTCATTACAATTATAATAATGTGGATCAACAAGGGAAAATGGCCCTCCGTGCGGGATTTTTAGTACCATCTTTGGTGAAAACATTCCATATTTGGAATAGAAAAGAACGTTTTTCGGCCTAAATTGGTGTTTTTGCACATGTTGGTTGCCATGAAAACATGATTTTCATTCTAAATCGAAAAATTCAAAAAGAAACTATTGATAGAAGGCCCCACAGCGGTTTCTATGCTACCTGCTAATAAAAGAGAGAGAGCTGATGACATAAATTTAATTATTGAGTTTTTACCTTAGAGGACCCTTTTCCCTCGACTGTCCACAGTCATTATATTAAGTTCTTCTGATAAAATATTGGTTGAAATGCTTCCAAGCCTTACCAGCACCATTATCCTTGAGTGTCAATTCAATATACCCTCCATTGGGCTTTTCAATGACAGCAACAACATCAGCAAAAAGCACAGCTTTATATCCTGTAAAACATAAATTGAATTTGAACGCTTTTTACCCTTTACCATTTGAGCCATGATAATCACCCATCTACTTTATCAGTCCCATAAGTACCTTACTTGGTAATAGAATCATTTTGAACATTCAAATTAGATATTAACCTGGAACTTAACTAGTCCTTCACTTCATTTAAATCTCAGTTTTATTATCGATTGCAAACATGCTGTTTGAATACACACCCCACCAGATTTTGCTTGTCTCTACAGCAATATACATAGAAGTGTTTTTTCTCATACACATTCACATCAACTTATTACATCATAAATCATATATAGATGAGAATTGAATGATTTAGATTGGAAGCGTGTCCTACGTTTTCTTCATGGCCGGTTCATTCTAATTCGATAAATTGGTCCATTTAACAACACACCCTACTAGTATATGTTTGCACCTACCCTGAGAAACACTGGCATATACAGTCTGTTTCATCTGCTGCCCTGCACCATCCATCTCCTGATGGCCCCAAAAGGCCTGTGCAATGATGGGTAAGGTCCCTGGCTTAGCTGTTTTGGACACTACTGTAACCGCCACCTTCTGTGCTGTTATGTCAGTGTTGGAGATCTTGCATGTCCATGTACCAGTCTGTCACAGTGAGTTGAAGATGTATTGCCACTGTGGTTAATTCTAACAGCTAGTACAAAATGTAATTATCAAGTATAGAAAATGAGGGATTGATTGAACTTAATGACAATTCATATATATCCGGTTGAATACCCATATTTCTTTGAACTTTAGATGTACAAGGTCAGCCACTTCTTTTTCAATTCAGTTTTCACTTTGTGATCTTCCATTCTACAGTGAATTTTCACAGGTATGATGGTAAAAATCTGCTCACCTTTCCCATACCCGTGAACTTGAAGCTATATAAACCAAATTTGACATCCTGTTCAACAATTGAAGAGGTTTTCTTGTACACATCACCACTTGGAGAGGTCAGCTCTACATCAATGTCACTACCATTATAGTCAAAGAGGAATTCTGTGTTCCTGCCCAATGTTGAATCTATGGACAGCTTCTTGGAGATTGAGACACCTGGTCCAACCATCTCAGCGGTGCTACTGATAGGAATCTTCTTGTCCTGAACATCTAAGCAATGAGAAAGAACACTGTTTCTGGGATTTCAGGTTAAAATGACACTAAAATAAGAACAATGATATTTTCTTCAGTGAGCTTTCATTCATATGTAATGACAACTCGGACAATTACTTCTAAATAAGGGGGCATACTATATCCTGTGACGTACATGTATTAAATAGGGTTACATATATGCAGTTACATTACAACGTTCACAATGTTGTAAATAACACATATGTTTAAGTATTTAAGGAGAGAGTGATAGCTATCATTCTTATGGCCTTTGGGGCGGGGGGACAAGTGTAATAGAAGAGAAGGGACACACGAAGTCGCTAAAATAGAGGGAGTTTAATGCAAAATAATCATATTGCAAATACAGAAATTTAGATGCAATAAATACACAGCTGATACACTGTTTGATCATCTAAAAAGATACCATAGATGTATGCATCCATTTAACATAGATGAGAAGTAAAATACTTTGGACTTACTTTGGTTCTGCTCTACGATATTTCTGAAGCCTTCAGCAAGTGCGTTTGAGCTGGCATCATCTGAATACAGGAAAGACAACCCTCCTGTCGCCTTGGCTAATGCATCCATGTGAGCATCTGCTGCATTGGTGAAGGCAATTGTGTGGATGATAACTTTCTCCTGAATAACCTACAAAAAGGAATACAATACCAAACCAGTTCTACAAACATTGAGAGAAGGGAACATGGCGAGGGAAAAATAAGAATACAAAATAAATGTCTGGGGTTATAAGCCATATATGTGTATGATTATATGGGGTAGGTCTGCTATACATTGACATTGCCAAAAAGCAAAATTAGTAGTGGGAAGATATTTCTGTTAGTGTTAACACTGGTTTAGGGTCAATCCCCTCACATCACGTGAATACAAAATCGATTTAGTGGATCATGGTTTGGGTTCTGACGCCATCAGCCATACAGACCAGACACAACATAACCAATATTAGAGAAACTGGGACTGTGTGGGAGGATACTATATATAATGCAGGAGATTGTACAAATCATTGATAGTATGATATTCCCTTGTACCTCATTTCGAACTTGTATGATCCTGGGGTCTGTAGTCTCGTCACCATCAGACACTACTATAAGGTTCCCACCCTTTGCAGTTCCGCCATCACGCTTCAACACCGCAATTCCCTCACGAATGCCTGTTGGTGTAATAATTATTTTAACTATACAAAGCACACTGTTAATTACCAAATATTGCTAGCAAACATATACAACTACTGAGTGACAGGAGATTAGGGAGTGGCCATAAGCCCTAGAATGTGTCAGAGCCTATATCTATCAAACATGTAATATACTCACTATTATCATTTTGCTCTTATATTAGATATAAGCTGACATATTGGATGAGAGAATAGATCGAAGAGATTTGCTCTTCGTGAAGATCCTCTTTCATTTGTAATAAGTTTGATCTCAGTGCTCCAATACCCATGTTCGTTTTATTGTCATACAATTGTCGAAAAAGCCTATGCTATGTACACTCATGCAGTTGAAACCTAATCAGTAAAATTTATGTAGGTGGCAATGATAATCTAATTAATCTAATATGCTGGCCAAGACTTAACCAGTAACATTAACAAGTATATTCACCGCTCTAAATCTAAACAACGGCAAAATGTCAGCCCATTGCCATTGGGTGAACAGAAATTTAAGAATACATGTAACATCGTTGGCTAATGTTGATGTATCACTAACAGTGGTCTACGTGTTTACACATGGGTTTGGAGTGTTGGTCCCCTGACCAACCTCATGGCGAAGCCATCTTGGCCTCATGGGTTGGTCAGGATATCCAAAACAACAAACCCATGTGTAAACATGGTTCTACCATTGTCGATCATTAATAATATGATAGACATGAAGTAGAGGCCAGTTGGTCAGAGCTCTACAAGTCAATTATTATGCTTTGTGATATCACATTGCTTTATATAACGTTACTACTGTGCGTTGGTCCTCTGACCAACACCATAAACGCTGGTCCATTGTTTTCAATGGGAAGTGCACGGCTGACCATGATAGAACTCTCACCTGCCCCTATGCTAGTGCCACCATCAGCTGCCTCTGGGATGCCTGCAAGTAGTTGTATTCTCCCTTTACTGTTGATTTTTGTGAGTTCTTTTAGTGCACTTGCTGTGCTACTGAAATGCACGACACCAAGCATCTCACCATCCAGTACGATGTTCCTGATAAAGTCACTGCAACCCTAGTCAAATTAATGATAAAATGTCACACACCAAACATTTAATCTAGATTATCACCTAATGAAGACTAACCACAGCCGAAAAGTTGTGATCAATATAATTCAACATGGTAAATAAAAGCCTATTAAACAAAAGTATTGTGGTTCTAGTTGTGTCTATTATATAATAATAATATGTAATTTAGATTACCCACAGAAACTTTTAACATAGAACAATGTGAATAACCTGATTATGACAGAGTCAAATTTAAATCAAGGATGTGTTTGTTGGCAAGGACAACACAAAAGAAAAGCTGAAGAAAACCCCACCCGTGCAAGACTCTCCATTTTGGAATCACGCATAGATCCAGATGTATCCAGGACAAGCACATAACGTTTTACTTCAGCTTTCAGTATCGTAAAGGCCGGTGTTGTGTCATCTATCTGACGAGGAAAATTGGCGTTCTTGAAGTCATCATGGGAACGAAGTACCTGGATTTGATAATGTAAAAGGAGTACAATACAAATATTGTATAGCATTGATGCACTGATGTGAAGATTTGTACGTAATTATGTTATCATATGTACAGAAAAAAAACTTTTGAAGTCAGACAAGTATCAGGACCTTTTCATCACCTTCATGGGAAAACAAACCATTTTGAGGTATGTATAAGCTTTAAATGAGACTGCTTACTTGATAAAATCTGGACAATGATTGCCTATGAGTGCATATCATTTTATAATTTAATGGCACATTATCTATGTTATGCAAAATGCAATTATGTTCATCAAATGAATTGCATATATTGGTCTCCAATTATGTCGTCTCTTAATTGATGTTCTGTATAACCAATTATATATAAGTTTAACACACAATTTGAATACACAGCAATACATGGATAACCTGATGAAACCATTAGTCTGATTGATAGGGTTAGTTGGACGACAATAAGTTTATCATAAATTAAAAGACACTTAAACAACATGATCACATAATACCCTGAAAGTTAAATTAAGTAA
This sequence comes from Harmothoe impar, assembly GCA_947462335.1. NCBI lineage: Eukaryota > Metazoa > Annelida > Polychaeta > Phyllodocida > Polynoidae > Harmothoe > Harmothoe impar. The sequence goes on along the minus strand of OX381708.1, from coordinate 47,304,486 downwards.
ACAGTGTATAAGGGACTGTGCCTGTTGACTATTAGATTGTGATAGACACTTACCTCCCATACACTCCGCTTTCCACATTTTCTGTTCTGTTGGTTTGGGGCATCTGGGTTGTGTAAAACTTTAGAGCGCTTCTTGTCATTGTCACAAAACTCTACTATCTGTAACGGAATGTAATTGCACATGTTTGCAGATAACAATAAGTATACAGATGTTTAAATAAATGAGAAACCCCTGCTTCAAACATCCCAATACAGTATCCTCCGAGTATTCGGTGGTTCTATTAATGATACTTAAACATTAGTCACGTATAAGCTGAGCTGAAAAACAGTATACATAAAATGGTTATTGTAGTATCCTATTCAGGAATCTTCTGGAACCATGTGTTATACTTGTTTACTGTCTGCCTGATTGGGAAGCTTCCAGAAGCATGTACTATTGTGTCATACCCAGGTCTGTTCTAGAGTGTTCTAGTGTCTGACATCAGCATCCTGTAGGTCTATAAAAGGGCAGTCACCCAGAGGTGTCAAGGTAGTTGCAGTTATACTTCAGTTGTGATTGTTACACCATCATACAGGAATAAAGATCCACTATCAATCCAGCTACCAGAGTTCTCATCTATTCACACACAAAACTCTACAGTTATGTTTCAATTAAAGCTTGACTGTCATGGTTGAAGTGAGGCCAAAGGCACTTTTGGATATAGTTCTGTTTTCATTCACAAGAGGGTTCTTAAGGGCTGGGAGCTCAGCTCTTACAGGCACAAGATAGGGTCAATAATGTTGTAGCTGGACAATGCTCATGGTCCCCTGTCCAAACACTGATGCCCTCTGGTGGAACTGTTATTTTAGTCTATGTATGGAAAATGCTGAACTTATTCCCTGATGGCCCAGCTTTAATTTGATTTGTAGTTCTTGTTTTGGCCACCAGAGGGCATTTTTGATGCTAACATTCTATATTTGAAATGCAAAAAGATTAGGTAATAATTCTAATTTCATAGAAAATCCCATCAGTTACCTAAAGCTGAAAACAAAGCACAAATTAATTCTAGAACCAAATTTAGACTAATAAATCCAATTTTACTATGGGATACAGTGCCCCTAGAGCTTATCAGTTAGTGATATGAACTAATGTTTGAAAAGTGATTCCCACAAAAGTACCAGGCTTATTTATAGCTCATGGTATCTCATTTTAAAGATTATGACACCAATGTTAATTACTAATCCCCCCCGGAAGGGTCTTTTCCCTTGCCTGGTCACAGTTATTAAAGTTTAACGTGACATTGTAATTCTAATGTTGGTGTGATATTTAGATTTTTAACATTTATAATATATCTCAACCTGTTTTGTGAGTTTTAACCATGTTAAATCTACGGAAGCATATGACGAGAAATAACTTGCTGGAAGCATTCTATTCAGAACTTGACTACAAGAGCTCTGTAGCGCCATCTGTAGTTTTAGAACTGAGTGTAGTGATAGGATTCACTATCATTGCGGGCAGGTATAGTGGCACATGCATCCCCCAGTAAATGAGGGATGTAAAAGCGGCAATTCCAGAAAAAAAACACGTTATACAACGTTTCAGAACGTTTCTCTATGGCCAAAAGTTATAGCGTTAGAACGTACCAGCTTGTCCCTATAGTACATTGTTCAGCATTATTATTATTACTCACAGAGAGGGCTGGCAGGGCTGTAGCAGGTTGGGACCCATGGCCTACGTCGGAGTCCATGGACAAGAGAGGGTCGTCAGAGTGTACCGGTATCAGTTCATAGCAATGCAGGCCGGAGTTAGCCGGCCTAGGCCTGAAAGGGGGCAGCATTGAGGTCATCTTTGAGACGGCATGCAAACTGTGAGTGCTAGTGTACACGCTGGAGGTTAGGCCTACACCAGGAGCAGTGATGACCCATAGGCTTTCCGCTCTCAATATGACTGTCAGGCTTTGAGCATCCAGCCTGAGTATTATAGGCCGGGCAGGCGACATCGGCTCTGTTTAGCTGGGGTTTTGGCTTGTTGAGGCGAGGGACTTGATTGGCTGAGCCCTGAGCTGCAGATGGAGTAGGCCTATGTTGGAGAGCAGGCCTGACATTAGCAGCAGGGAATGGTGCATTATAGGGCCTATATGCGTAGGCAGCTGTGGGTTGAGGCTGAACGACGGAAGGGGCAGTAAAGCGTCGACCCGCGGGGTTTCTGGCAGTGCCAAACCCGAGAGAATGTATTTCTAATACATCTGACCACTTAAGGCGGTTGTCAGACAATTTTGACAGGAGATCCTCAGACCAAGATCTGACCTGGTCCCAGTGGAATTCTGAACCATCCTCCGCTACATGTATTATGTGTTTGGCGAGTTTAGGCTTATCAGACTGAGGGGTTTTGGGATCCAGGAGAAGGCGATATAGGCCGTACACATACTCTAATTCAGTTAGGGTATTGAGGGAGGTTTTAACCCTGTCTGGGCCATGGTAGATGTAGTGATGGGGGTGTGTAGTCCTACCTTTAATTGTAGACAGCTGGTGGGCGCTGTCAGTGTCCGTGAAAACGTGCCGGACACCGGCTAAAGCCGGCTAAAAGGCTTCTGGACCGGCTGGACTGGTCCTGCTGCTGGTCCAAATGACTGGCTGGATCTTTGGCTACATGTCAGATTTTACGGCTTGTAAATCGACCATTATTAAGGTCTCTAGAGAGAATAGCATTTTGCATAAATATTTTGAAAATCATTACTCTAGATTGTACATTTTACAATGTTTCAGTAGGAATATACAGGAAAGATGTATTGATTCAATGTAAGTTCTTGCTTTATACTTTTTTTTGAGATATGAAAAGTGCCCTCAGGCATTCGGGCCTGCAAAATTTAAGCCGGTCCTCCAAAATAATAGATCTGCAGGACCGAATGTCCTGCATGGCAAAAAAGTTTTCACGGAGACTGCGCTGTTCAATAACACTTGCACCTTGTCGCCCAGGAGTGAATCATCAACCTCAGCCATGCATAGTGGAAGGTTAGCAGGCGGAGGTGGACGAGTAGGGATGGAATCACCAAACAGCTCAAAGATATTATCAGCGTGGTCAGCGGTAGAAGGTTGCTGCAGAGAGTAGGCTTGATTCTGGTTGGCGGCGTAGGCTTGTAACACCGCACCAGCCGGGGCCACGTGCGAGGCAGGCGCGGGCCGCGCCAGAGCCACGTGGCCGGCCGGCGGGAGCACGTGGCCGGCGCGTGCCTGGGGCGCAGACATCGTGGCGGCAGGCGCCGCCCGCGTGGCGTCTGGGATGACGTAAGGGGCGGGCCTAGCCTTAGGCTTGGAGGCAGCGTGTGGCGGGGCCTTTCCCGCAGCACTCTTGACAACATCAATCTCAGCAGTATTAATTGTCTGATCTACCTGTTCGCCCTGGAGGGGCTGCTGTGACGAGGTGTCCAGGGATGACTTAGGGAGAGCTTCATTCAGTCTTGCCATAATAACGTCAGTGCTGGTGTCAATTTTAGACTCCACGCCCTTGACGCGCTGCTCGAGATCCGCCACCTTCGACTCCAGCGTAGGGATGGCCGGGGCGACGACAGCTGGGGTTTCGACAGGGACAGCCTTCTTGGTGGCCTTGGTAGTAGCCCTAGTCGTCTTCTTCCCCACCTTAGTAGGTTGAGGTGCAGGCGTAGATGCACCTTTAGATGAAGGCTTCCTCTGGGGCTTCGTCATTGTGACTACAGGCCGGCTAACTAACAAGCTAATTTAAAGTTCGTCCCTCCCCGGTGCTGGTCTCGTCCAAAAGGAAAGAGTGGCGGAGTGGCGTCGCCTTATATAGGGTCAGTTCTGGACGCTGGATGTAGAGGCGCTGGGGGGCGTAGTTAGAGACGCTGACCACAGGGGATACAGTTTTGGCGCCCTCCTCTCGTTAAGAATTAATTTACAATTACTCCACAATGGTAACACACACTCGGAACTATCTGTACAACCCTCTTGTAGTTGGGGAAGTACACACCCCGTCTTATACCAACACTATTTAAAATGGGTTTTGATGGATACTTACATGATCGAGATACTGGCGATACATAAGGGATCCATATTCCTTATCAAATTTATCCCCATCTAAATCAACAAACCGACAGTTGTCATCTGGCAAGTTGCCTTTGGATTTGCATTTACCATGAGTAAGTTTATCATCAGGGTAACCTGGAAGTGTAAAACAGTAATATAATTAAACTGACATACAAGCATGTGGAATCTTTCATTTTCCATTATATGTGACACGATCTGCGAAAAAGGCCCTTAGTGCAGGGTGCACTAAGGGCCCTTTTCCCAGTACACGTCACATATGATATCAATATCATCCAAATGGTATACTTTATATATTTCAATGAGTTTTACTACTTAATGAAAACTCCTACCTGATAATGCAAGTGGACATCGTGTTCCTTCTGGCTTGCCTTTCCGGCCGCTGTAGAATTGGGGTTCAGTCTCAGTGGCATACTCATCAAACACACCGTACCTAAGATGGGCCCACTCATGTACTAGCAACTGTATAGAAGGCAATGAAGATTCAGAATACACAGTTAAGAATCAGTATGAATAGAATGCTGTCCTTGTCTAAGTGTATTTGATCAGCTGGTAAAATGCTTCGGTAAGCCTTCAGGCTCCAGGAAGACATAATGATAATCACCCAGTAGCATATCAGTAATATCAGCGATATAAAGTACTCTACCCCATGGTCAGATCATTATGATTGCTATGAAATCTCTGCTGGATTGATAGAGAAAAATGATAAATCCATATTGGTTGAGGGTAATCTCAGCATTGGTGAGAAATATCTTCTTTGTACATATATCTTAGTACAAGGAGCGATGCGGAAAAATGTGGCACGATCTGCAAAAAAAGCCCTTGGTGCAGGGATGCATTAAGGTCCCTTTTCCCAGTGCATGTCACATATAATCATCATTGAACTTTAGTAGGCTTATGTATAAAACATAGTTAGATTTGAAAACTCACATTAATGTGAAAATTAAACCTAAGATTCAAAGTTACATACTTTATCGACAGGACCTAGTGGTTTGGACACGCTGGTATCGAGGAGGTAGTTAGGGGTGATATGTATGTATCGCCCTGACTGGCCACAGGGAGTAGACCTCAGCACAAAAGGCTTGTCTCCTTGTGAGTGGTCTGGCTTATCCACAACAATGTCACTAGTGTCCATAGATTCGATGCCCGCAGCTTTATATTCGGGGCGCTGTTTCCAGCTTTTTGGTACAAGTATGTTGATCTCAGCCAAGTATGCACGTTTCCTGTAAGATAGTCATATGGATTTAAGTGGGGACAGATTCATGAGCATATTAGTTTGACAGGTTGGAAATGTACACCAATGAGTGCCTCTGATCTTTCCCGATCTTTCAAAGTACACTCTATGTATTTAATTAAACGTATAAGAGTTGACAGGCCGTGCATCATAATAACAATATATGAGGCAATTCTACTATGCATTATATATTAGGAGTGAAGTGCATAGAAATCATTTAGATCCTCATTGATAAAATAAATAAGTTTTATCCTCAAGCACAATTAAGGCTTGGCCCTCTTCTGAATGCTTTCGACCATCATACATGTTTTAAAGGACAGCCTGAACGTGAAGAGAGTCATGAACTAGACTATTGTACAAATGCACAGAGCATAATAATTAAAGCCTCTGGATACCCACAACAATATAGCAATTTCCTTAAAGATAAGAAGTTAGTTTGGGCTAGTCTGTATTACAGGATTGAAACTAGACTTGCTCAAGTCTGTCTTTATAGAGGGACAGACTTGTCAGCCAAGTACCAGATCTCATGTCAACCCCCCACTCCTTACACCACCACTCTCTCCCCCTACCCCTGTCCCTTCTCAACACTGTGACCGCAGAAGATTGTAATCTGAGTTTAATGGGCTAAATGATTATAAAATCTGTAAGGTCCAAAGGTCTGGAGCAGATTCAGTGAGCACATCACATACTTCCTCTGAAAGGGACTGGCCATTATTTAACTATAGGGTTAGGGGAGAGGGTTGGGTTGGTGTAGTTACGGGCAAGCAGGCCACCAATTTTCAGTATCAAGAGGAGCCAACATTTTTTAGAAGGGTAAGAAAAGTGTTCCCCCCCTCAAGTCGGGCACACCCTTTTAAGCATAGTGACATCAGGGGTTTTCACTGAAAATAGGTGAAATCCCCCCCCCCCCCTCAGCAGAAGTTAACATTTTTTACACAGCCCCCTGGGAAATGGTGTGAAGTCTTTTAACCTCCCACCCCCCCTCTTGTTAAAAACTGACTACTCCCACCCTACATTTTCTACCAGAGAGCTGGAGAGGAGATGGCCTATATCTTAATCTTATGGCTCTAATGTTTCAGGGAGGTCAATCTGTGGTTGACAAAGGTCATTTAGGTTTGGTCTGAAATGAATTTATTCACTGCATATATATTATGGTCAATTATGGAGGTTCATTCACGTTAAGAACCAGCATTTCAGATTTCGGTGATTAACAACCCCTTTTATTCTTCAATATATTGTATAAAAGGTATTCCTATTCCTTCCAAAGAGATTTTCCCTCAATACCCGGCTGGGATTTTTTTTCATCGCGCGTTACGTTACATTAGAATATAGTGTAAATTCATTTCCCTGTCTGAGACCCCCAGCAGCACCAGGGTAACATTAAACATGTCACATGCCCGGGTCACATTCCACAAGTGAGGAGGCACTACTTATGGGCCATTGGTCCCCGGCCCAGCATTAGTATAGCTACCCCTGGTTCTATATACATTCATGGGGGTCCCCATGGCCCGTGTCGAATTTGAGAAATTGCCATGTCACATTATGTCGCTTTAATTATAGTAAGGCTTATATCCAATGGGTCGATTCCAAGAAATGTTCATGTCCCCGGTCATTATATTTTAAACTTTGTGTTTCATGTCACTAGGCCTCATATTGCATGTCGATTTAAAACAACTGACAACCATGTTGCTGTGTTGAAATTAGGCTTCCACTCTCGTTAAAACTCTAGAACACCTACCTTGTGGCCTGGTAGAGACGCTTTGAGAGGGCAGTGAATGCATTTTTGATACTCTCTATAAGGTTGGGGTTCTCAGGTACGTCCTCACCTATAGCAATTAACACCTGTCTGTAGCCATTGTTCTGTATAAGTATGGCACCACGTCCACACCCAAACACTGGAGCAGGTGCCAGCACAACCAGGGCAGCACCCACCAGGAGTAATACTTGGATGGAACCCATAGCTTGAGTTGCTCTCCCCGTCACTCTCCTCCTACTGACTGGTGAACCTCTCCTGTGGGTACAACACTGTCTGCTGGTAGCCTAATCTAGTTAATGGGGTGATATATGCCAATGGCACATATAATTATGTTGTTTACTGATGGAGTGCCTCTGTAGTTACACTGTAGGATTTGTCACAAACGGTATGATCAGTTATCCACTCATACTACAGTCAACCTATCTTCTACTTGTAGATATTCTAGACTGTATAAGGCATTCCAAACGGCGTTATTCAACACAGCTGAGCCTCACCACAGCGAGCTGTGATGTGACAATAGCCGAATCATGGAAGTACTGTTATTAATGCTTGGTGCGGGCGGGGATGGGGAGGGGAGGGTGTTAGGCAAGGAGTGGCAGGGTTGATACAGTGGTACTTACTAGAAAGGATGGACACGGCCTGTGCTCCAGGGACCTGTTTCTTAAACAAAAGCGACTTATACATGTACTGTTCTTCTGTTAATTATTTCAATGTATCTATATACCTGGCAAAATGGGAACAACTTAACATATCTGTATTCTGAGATTTTTTCACATTCACTAACTACAACAGCGTAACGGTGCCATTAAGGTTTACATGTAGGATATAGCAGAATAAAAGTGTGGATAACATTAATTGTTTAAACGTTGTATTAGCAAGGGATTCTAGTGTTTCTGTCAAAATTTACTTTGGAGTGTTGTTGACTAAGTTTAGCAGGCAGATATCCGATGTATTGAAGTTGACTTAAGAGAATTGTCAATGTCTGTTATAATCCTCATGGGGCAAAAAAACCCTGTCATTTATGCCATTGGAATACATAATGAATTGTAATCAATTAACTGGAGGCAGGTAATACCCCCTTTTGAGGTTTGTTAATAAATGTTGTTAGCAAAATCAGCAAATAATGTACATGTTGCTAGGGAACTATAGACCCATTAAAGATATAATTATTCTGGCTTCAGCATGATTGCAAACTAGTGCATTTGGCAGATATATGACTGTATGCTCATAATCTCCACCATTTCCGCAATATTCAGAGTTATAATCCATCTCATAGGGAAAGCAATTTGCAATGCTATAAAACAAATATTCACGTAAATTCTCCAATTTGTATGCTGTTTCTGGGCAACCCTGGTTAGGTGGAAGAAGCTTGGCCATGCTCCCAATAGCATCTTCACAATCTGTTTTTGGAGTTACCAATGGAATGACTCTGATTTCATTTGAAAAATTCCTTTTTCATTGCCTTTTTATCCATTCTAAGGAAACTGTTGTCATGGCAACGGATAATACCACATTATTTTATGAACTAAATTTAGAATGGTATTTCGGGAGTCTCTTTTGCTTGATTTGGACGGGTAGTGCCCAAATAGCATGTGGATATTTTAGAGAACTTTGAACATCCCTTGGCTTACAGTGTAGCTCCCAGGGGAAAGCCCATCTCAGCATCAAGTAAATTGCCAAAGGTCAGACCTACTGGCAGGTCCCAAACCTGGTTTCATACTCTAGTTTCATGTGTGGTTATGATAGATTTATTTCCGACCATGGCGAAAGTACAATCCATGTAATGTCTTATATTAAACATGACCAACAAAATATACTAATGTCCCCATGTGTCATATCTTTTTAAGTATTTGTTTCTGGGTCGCGTTAGTTGTGAAACCAGTACAAATAGCACGATGGAACTCTCGAGGTGCCTGGACATTTACATACCTCCCGTATTCTTTATAATCAAATAAGCATGCCACTTGTAATCTTAAATAGATGAGTTCAGTTACAGCTGTGTTGTCAGTTACAAAAAGAGAAAGAAAGGGGGTTAAAACAAATATCTACAATAATAGCAGTGTACATGTGTGCGTGTGTCCATGTGTAAATATGCTGATGACTGGTTTCGTTCTTGGTATGGTGTCGGGTATAAAAAGAGAGGAATGGTGCCAGCGTTCTTGTCTCTTCCCATTAGCTGACAAAAATCCATTGACACAGAGTAGTATAGTATGTATCGGAACGGGACTATAGTTAACTACTGTTTATTACTCAATCGACCTGCAGCCAATCAGAGGCCTCCATTTGGTCACGTGACCGGAAGTGACCTACTTAGGGGATTAGTGGTGACGTCACGTGACCTAGTTAGCCAATCGGAGGCCGCCATTTGGTCACGTGACCGGAAGTGACGTCATATGACCTACTTATGGACCGGAAGTGACGTCATATGACCTACTTAGGGGACCGGAAGTGACGTCATATGACCTAATTTAGGATCACGTGACCGGAAGTGACCTGATGAGTCACGTGACCGGAAGTGACGTCACATGACCTAATGGCCAACCGGAAGTGAGTGACCTCATTGAGGATCACGTGACCGGAAGTGACCTGATTGACCACGTGATCGGAAGAAGAAGAAGAAGAAGAAGAAGAAGAAGTTTTTTGTTTAGGAAATGAGGCTCTTTAGGATCACGTGACTGGAAGCGACGTCGTCACATGAGTGACGCTTTAAGAGACTGCGCGACTTACTAGTAAAAGAAGACGTATGAAAATAAAAACACAACAATAATTTATTTTATTATTTTTATTTCTTTTTTTTCAATCTTGATAAACACTCTATTTTTGAAAAGATGCACTCAATCAAGCAATAACACGCTTATTATTTTTTTTCATATCTCTAAAGGACTCGTTGTCACACCGTCAGAATGCACGCGACGCTTATAATACAAGTAGCGCACGCCGTCTTTCTCTATGGTGTAGGTGACCATTTTGTTTCGCACCACTTTGAAATTTCTATTTACAGCAATGAGAGTTTTTCGTTGGCGAAGAACATCCAAGAAGTCGTCTGGTTCCTGAGGGTTTTGTTTCTTCTGTACGCCTTTTGCACTCCATTTTTTGGATTTTCTTTCACCGGTGTCGCTGACTCGATCGTAGCAAATGTAAGTCTTAGGGTTGAGACTTAGGATCCCGTCACCTTCCCACTCCGCTTTCATGAGCCCCGAAGTTCTCAGATCGTGAAGGTACCGTCTCTCACAACATCCGCCGGGCGGCGGACACCATTCTCGCACTCTTTCCGTTTTTGTCTTCACGAAAAGCTCTAAGTGATCGTCGCACACCGCTGTCGGAAGCCACTTTCGTTTCTCTCTGAAGTACGTCTCTCTCAGGCGAGGTTTGACTAGGTCATCCAATGTGTCACCGCTGAGAGCCATGTAAAGACTGTCGGTGTCCATTTGACAAAGGGCATAATCGCGCCGATCGACGAATCTATCCAAGAAGTCGTATGTGAACTCTAACATTTTCAACTTCGCGTACTGGTATACCATGAACCCTATTTGAATAGGGAGGTTGTTCTTGACTGTTTTCGGTTGTAGTTCGACTTCAAACAGATCGGAACTCAACTCGGACGCCTTTTTGAAGCGCCACGAATTGGCCAATAGTTCGAACTTCCTACTGTCAGTGTATCTCACCGCCGTGTGTTTTTCTTTGTTGCAGATTGTTTTACCGTACGTAGCGTTTCCCATTAACTTGTAACAGTCTGACAGGATTTTCTCGTTCTCGTTCACGTCGCCACGTCTTCGCGCCGCCGTTACTTCGTCCGCGAAACCGGCAAAGGAGCGTTTAGGTAGGTATTCTACGACCAGCTGCACTTTGGTGACTATCAAACCGTGCTCTAAATACCACTTGAGAAGCGGCGTTCCCAAGAGAATATTTTTTCCGTGGTAACTCCCTATCAGACATCTCTGAGGCGTGTTCAACAGCTTTTCTTCCTGCGCAAAGTCTGACATGTGAGGTCCTATGTCCGATTTTGAAACGGTCACGTTCTTGAAAACGGGGGTCATTTCTTCGAAGTAGTCTCGTAGGTGAGGCGGCGTAGTGATGTCCACTTGAACTAAACCGAACATTTTCCCGTCTTTCACAGCGGAAAGGATGTCGCTCTCGCTCATCGCGTTTCGAGACACTTTCAAAGCGTCAACCTTCCAGCGTTGTTGGGAGGCCTTAACCCGCTCATCTCGACGCTTCATCTCTCTCCATTCGCACTCCCACACGACGACCAGCTTGTAACCTAGCGCTTTCAAGTACGCGCTTACTCTAGTCGTTCTGTCGCGTCTCTCCTCCCTCAGTGAAGCGCACTGATATCGGTGCGACGGTATGCACTCGTGAGCGTGGAACCAACACCCGTGAAACTGGAAAACCGTATTAGAGGCCGCGTGAAACCCGTCCACGCGAATTCTCCGACAGCCTACAACCATCTCGCCGCCGTTCAAAGCGTGGCGCAGTTTCACGTCGCGGTCGTGCTCTACGAAGCGTAACCACTCCAAAGCGCTGTGAGAGTTTCTTTGCCTAATTTCGGGCTTGAACTCGGTCTCAGGTCGTCTCACCGCGTAATAGCCCGTGCAGTGCGCTTCGCTCATGCAGCGCAAGTACAGAGAGTTAGCGTCTAGTCCTAGGATGTGTTGGCACGGTCTCGCTTCTTCGCCGTACTTGTGCTCCCTTATCCGCGTGGTGCCCTTCTCGTGAAATCTATGGAAGATGATGGAAGGACCGCCGACTAGATTTTCTTTGATCAGAGCGTGGAGGACGGCGTCGAACTGGGGGAACGTTGTGAACGCGTCTTCTAGGTTTTGGAAGAGGAACCGTAAAGTCAAACTGGCGAGAGAAACTCCGTCTTTCAACATGTCAATGCCGCGATCTTGGAAAAATTTAGCGTGATTTTTCAGAGCTTCTATGAAAGGTTTGACGTCTTTGTTGTTGTAGTGGATCAAGTAATCTTCCATAGTTTGCATCTTCTCGTCGGACCAAACTTTCTGACATGCGGCGTAGTCGGATTCGGACATTTTGACGCCCGTCAGTTCGCTGTCAAAAGCCGATCTCGGTGGCAGCGTTCTGTTTGCCAGTTTCCTGGTAGACGTCATCCATTCGTAAGGAAAGTGACCTTTCTCTTCGTTCCTGGTGAAAGCTCGCAAATAGGTCGCGTAGTTGTAACCGGGTGCCAAATAGTTGACTACGTCCAAGAAAACCGGGTGCTGTGTGTAAACCGCCAAGTATTGATTGCTTCTCTTTATGACGCTGAATTCTTGGTTTCTTCGGTCTCCGGAGGCAAAGAACGAGTGAAGGCGTATTTTGATCAGGTTCAAGTCGTAACGCCCCGAGTTGAAGCCCACGACTGGAGCTTGACGGATGTATCTCAGAAGACGCTTCTTCAGTTGAACTAACGGGTGTCTGGTCTGAGCCGCAGCGAAGCCGCCTGGAGAAGGGGTGAACGTCGCCTCCTCCAGCAGGAGAGCTTCACCTATCGCCGCATCTAACTTCGCTAACGTCGGTCGGTAAAGTTCTAGCACAGCTTCCCCGATGACTTTGGCGTTCTCGTTTATGTGATTTAAAACTCGGTCTAACAAGGGGTCGGAATCTGCGTCGGATTCTCTGACGAAGCAGACGGGCCCCTCCCACCCCGGAAAGTCGGATGCGACGCTAGCCGACAAAGGGACGTGATCCCACAGCAGGGACACGTGTTCCGTCGACGGTTCTTTGCACGGTCTGAAGAAAGCCTCGAAATCGAAGGCGATCTTGTAAGGGTAGATTCTGGAATGTCCGTCGGGGGGAAAAATGGAGAAGTCTGCTAGCGCTTCGAAAATCGTTCTCGAATTTTGGTAGATGCCACCTACGTAGCGCAACTTGACTTGTCGGCAAGAGGAAAGCTGGTTCCTGTGTCTCTTCAGCAAGAACTTGGTGGTGAACGCCGCCTTACACTTGCAACATTCGTATATGCCCGCGTACGCGTTGAAGTCCGTGACGAGAGAGACGTGCAAACCGCCTTTCGCCGTCAGGTGTAGGTTGACTTTACCTCGGGCGGCCAGAGTTCTGGAAGGCGGTCTGATCAGAGTAACGCGTCTTCTCAACTTCCGCCCCGGCACTTGACGCGACGCGGTGTAGACCGCTATTTGTACGTCAAACAAGTTCTCTAACGCGGGTAAGTCGCGGATGTTCAGACCCGGAAAGGATTCAGGTGTGGCAGCGGGACAGAACTGACGTAACAAATCTGAAGCGCGCTTGCTGGTGTTGTATAAGTGAAAGGAAATGCAGCGGAAGATGCAGAGGTTGTCCTTGTTGGGAAAATCTAACACGCCGCTTCTCTTTCCAACTCGACCGGCCTGAGTGATCCTACCGCCTATGGGGAATTCCCCCGGTCCCATGTAAACGCAAATGTTCAAATTGGTAGGAAAAAGAACGTGCCACTTGGTGTCAGCGTCGCAAAGTTTCCGTACTTCCTCGCAAGCGACGGTGTTTTCCATCTTTGAGAGGAGCTCTTCCAAAGTTTCTGAATTAGTTATAGTAGGGAGCGGTTGTATGAGAGTTGCGTTGTTCTGGGAGGCGTGAAAGTAGCGCAGTTTGCTCTTGTCTTCTCTGTGTTGTAAGAGTAAGCCTACCGAGAAACCCACTTTGTATCTGAATCTTTGTGTCAAGTGAATGCGACGCATAGTATCTACAGCGTCACTCAACTCGCCGGTTGGTAGCCTGAAGTTTGTTACACTCACGCGAGTCCCGTGCATCCTGACGCCCGTTTGTATCGCAGGCCAATTCGCCGTGAACGTTTCCTCCCCGTTCGGTACAGCACGTATGCGCGGAGGGATGGTCACCCCGTCCAGAGATTCGCGTCGACAGGCGATCTTTCGGCAATCGCCTTCGCCGCATAGAGGGCAAAACTTAGGTATTACTCTACAACTTTCTACGTGTCTCTCGTGGTTGTACGGTCTTTTAAACATTTTGAAACACTTTTCGCATACGTACTGTGTCATGTTTTTTTCACTCAGTTACCAACTACTTAGCCGTCTAACTATCTATCTATCTATCAATCTATCTGTCTATCTATCTATCTATCAATCTATTGTCTATCTATCTATCTATCTATCTGTCTGCTGTCTGTGTATCCGTCTGTCTGTCTCATACAGCGTACGTCAAACGCTGTGTGTGTGCGCGCGTGAGCGTTGAGCGTCTCTCATTCCGAATCTATACCGAGATATTTGAGAATAATCTCTGTTTTGTCATCCAACTCTTTGAGCGCTCTGGCGGACAGCGTCACCCCCTGCTGTGTGGGTTTTTTGTCAGGACCTTCGTACTTGCGCACGTGGACGAGGTTCTTACCGCTGTAGTAGCTCACAGCTGCGTACACTTCGCCCTCCTCATCCAGCACTGCGAACCAGGGGGTGTGATTAGGTCTTCCTTGCGCGGCCGCTGTGTCGCGTATGCGCACCACTGCGCGGATATCGGCGATGCGTGCTATAAGTTCGCGCAGCGCGTCGGCCGTGAAGTGCACTCGCTTGCTTCTGGTCAGAGACGCCTCTTTCACCTGGCCGTCTTTTGTGTAGCGCGGCCTCCTAGACAGTCTAGCCACGTCCTCCCAGATCTCCAGCGTCAAAGCTCCGTCTAAGCAGAACTCTAACCCGAGAAGACGGGAGAAGGGTTTCTCTGCTTCTTCTCGTCCATCTCGTTCTTTTTCTTGTATTTTTCTCTTCTTAGTAGGCCTTGTTGTTCTGGAACTCACCTTAGAACGTTTCACACCCGCAGGAAGAGTAACACCATCAGCGTGAGCTGAATCAGCAGCAGAACCGATAGCAGGAGCAGCGTCAGCGCTGGTGGTATCCGAGGCCTCGTTGTTGGAACAGAGCAGCCACACGCCGTCGGTGCTGAGTGTAGCGGTAGAAGATGAAGCGCCGCCGCCCTCGTAAGGTGGCGGTGAGGGCAGTCGCCACGGACCGGACGGGGCGCTACTAGTGGAAGTGAGGTCGAAAGGTCGAAGAGGGGAGCCGAAAAACGTACCGCCCACCCCTTTCCCTTCGGGTTCTTCGTACGCCTCGTCGTCAGCGTCGTTCTCTGTCTCACCCTGTTGCTGCTGCTCCTCCTCCTCCTCTTCTTCTCGGTTTAGGGGCTGAGTGTCCGAATAGCTGTCACTCTCAGCGCGAGCGGCGTCGAGGGCGTCGGTCGATGTAGTGGTGGAGGAGAGGGGCTGTGCAACGTGCGGCAGGTCATCAAAGTCATCAACAGTAGTGGGGAGGTAAAAACCCGGTTGCCAGTACTGCGCTGTGCCAGGAGCGTTGTCGTCAGTAGTAGTAGCGGTAGCAGCAGGTGCAGCAGACGCAGCAGCAGCAGCAGCAGCAGACGCAACAGTAGCAGGCGCAGCAGCCTCAGCAGGCGCAGCCGTAGCAGGCGCAGCAGTAGCAGGTGCAGCAGCAGCAGCAGCAGCAGCCGCAGCCCGAGGATCACCAGCAGCAGCAGCAGCAGCAGGCGGAGCGGCAGTAGCAGCGGCAGCACGCTTAGCAGCAACGTGTACCGTCGCGAGTGTAACAACGTCGCTAGCACGACGACTACTACCAGTAGTACTACTACCACTACTACTACTACTACTACTAGTACTACTACTACTACTACTACTACTACTGCTGCGAGCGCTCGCTACAGCGGGAGGGTGATAAGACCAAGCGGCTGCGGCGGTAGTCTCATTTTCAGTAGCAAGAGGAGGCACTGACGCTAAACGAGCGCTGTTCCGCGTAGTCTTCTTGTTCTTGGACGGCGCTAGGTGTTGTCTTTTGCTCATGGTGGTGACTGTAGAGAGCAGCAAAAGAATGAGTGAGTGAATGGAGGTTTCCAGGCCCCTTATATACGCCTTCTCGCTTCTAGAGCTAAGCTACTTACTGACCCTGTTCAGCTGCCGCCGGCTGGCCGGCGGCCATTCACAAAGAGAAACAAAAGACATAAGGCATGACGTTTTCAGCTGGATCCCTTTTCCCCCTTTTGAGAGATCGACTGTCATGAGCTAAGCCGCTTACCACCCTGTTCAGCAATTCAACGCGCATTAGCTGTATAAAGGATTAAGCGGTTGCTGCCGTCGACTGACCGGCGGCCATTCACAAAGACATAAGGTATGACGTTTTCAGCTGGATCCCTTTCCCCTCTTTTTTTGAGGGATCCACTGTCATGAGCTAAGCTACTTACCACTCTGTTCAGCAATTCAGCGCGCGTTAGCTGTATAAAGGATTAACGGTGATGAGCTTAGAGTGTGTATACAAAAAAAACTACAGGAGGCGTGTGGCGTGAAGCAGGACCCCCCTAAGACGAACGTGTCTGTCTGTGAGTAGAGGCGTGTGCATGTGGTGAGCGACTTAAGTGTAAGACAAAAAAAAATCACCACCTCCTGCCGTAGTGAGCAGACCGGGCCGGCCAGGCGGCGGCCGGCTAGTTCAATAGGGAGGGGTGACAGCTGACTAAGGCTGTGCATGAAAAAAATCCGATTTTCACCTGACCTCTGACATTTGTTACAATGAATGTCAGAGGGAGGGAGACGTCCTCAGGTAGGGGGTAGGAGGTAAGGCTATGGATGAGGAAGAAACACCGTTTTCAGCTGGTCTCCACGGATAGCGATGACATACCCCTCGTCATCTAAGCTCTTAAGGAGCGGAGCAGCTGAAAAAGCGTCATGCGGACAGGTCGCTAGACAGCTGGAGTGCTGTTGGAAATGGGATTAAACTCCCTCTGTATAAAAGCTCTGATTTCTGTTGGAAAAAAACCATATCGCCTCTGACCACAGTAACGTCTACTACCACCACCACCGCCACCACCGCCACCACCGCCGCCGCCGCCGCCGCCGCCGCCGCCGCCAAGACGAGACGAGATGGCTCAAGCTAGTCCACTTTCAAGCTCGCCTTCACCGCCTTGTCCACCTGAAAAAAAGTTAATGCGGCTTGACGACGTGAGACGCGCGAGGCAGACCGATGGGGAGAACAGAGAGGTAGGACAGCGGCGGTTAGCCTATAGCGACGCCTTGCTTCGTCAACTAGGTAAAGAGTTGAGCGGCTGTTGGAGAGAGTTGGGCAGTAGCTTAAAAGTTACCGCCGCCCGTATGGATGCTCTAGTAGAGCGCAGTGTCAAGACACCGGAGGAGCTGTGTACGGCGATGTTCCGAGTCTGGTGGGGTGAAACCCCGCATCGTCATAGATGGGGAGAGCTCGGTCGCGTCTTCACCCGCATTAGACGCGTGGAACTGTTGGCTCAGTGGATGTCCCTTCTCCACAGACAGGGGTTGGATTTCGAAAACCCCGACTCGCGCGCGATGCATAAGCACTTGGGCACCCTCGGCAGACGTCTAGGTAGCAGGTGGAAAGAGGTGGGGGACCATTTAAAATTGTCGCCTGAGAGGTTAGATAAGATCGCTGAAGAATGCGAATACGGAGGAAGTCCCGCTGAGTGGGCCTTCCGAGTGTTGAAAATGTGGCAAGATGAAGCTGACGGTGCCGGCGGTACACCTTTTGAACTCCTTCGAGTGTTGACTGAGGACATGGGAAAGTTTGACCTCGGCATCGCGATATTACTTGACTTTATCAAGCAAGAAACAACGAGAACGACGGACATGTGAATTGTTGTGTTTTATTTTCATACGTCTTCTTTATTAGTAAGTAAAAAAAAATATCATAACAATTAAGACGCGCACCCTCTTAAAGTGTCACTTCCTCCAGTCGCAGCTGATCGCCTCATCGAGGCACGTGATAAACAAAAAAAAGTGAAGAGACACGCTTCTTCCTCTCGAGAGGAAGAAGCGTGTCTCTCGATTGAAATCTTTTTCTTTTCTTTTTTTCTTAAAAGAGACAAACGCCCCTTAGAGTGCCCCCCCACCCCCCTAGAGTGCCCCCCTCCCCCCTCCCCCCCTCCCCCCCCCCCTACCCGCCCCATGCATCCTAAAAGCGCCCCCCTCCCCATGCATCTTAAAGGGGCCCCCCTCCCCTTCCCTCCCCTCCCCTCCCCTCCCCCCCCCCCTTATACACTCTAAAGAACGCTTCTACCTAGTTCAATAAGTCACTTCCAGTCACTCGTAAAACAATAAAAAATGAAAAAAACAACAACTTATATCGTAGAGTTTTTTATTAGTTTACCGAAAAAAATAAGAGACTCACCTCCTCCTCCTCTCCTTCTCCTCCTCCTCCTCCTCCTCCTCCAAAAAAAAAGATATCACATTTTAAAGCGCGTGACCCCTTAAAGACGCTCATCTCTTCATTAAGTCGCGTGACGTCACTTCTTCTTCCGGTCACGTGATCAATCAGGTCACTTCCGGTCACGTGATCCTCAATGAGGTCACTCACTTCCGGTTGGCCATTAGGTCATGTGACGTCACTTCCGGTCACGTGACTCATCAGGTCACTTCCGGTCACGTGATCCTAAATTAGGTCATATGACGTCACTTCCGGTCCCCTAAGTAGGTCATATGACGTCACTTCCGGTCCATAAGTAGGTCATATGACGTCACTTCCGGTCACGTGACCAAATGGCGGCCTCTGATTGGCTAACTAGGTCACGTGACGTCACCACTAATCCCCTAAGTAGGTCACTTCCGGTCACGTGACCAAATGGAGGCCTCTGATTGGCTGCAGGTCGATTGAGTAATAAACAGTAGTTAACTATAGTCCCGTTCCGATACATACTATACTACTACACAGCTGTACATATTGTCGTCACATAGTGGGGAATGTTTCAATCAACTCTGTATCTATCCTAACTCTATGGTCCTTTTTACAAAGAAATTACCATTGTATATGCATAGGGGTGGTCCTTTTTAATATGTTTTTGATATGAACGGGTTGTAACCCAGGTAAAAAAATACTACAGTTTACCATGATAAATATTATGGTAATTTTACTGGGGTACTTTGGAACCAATCATGGTTTGTCTACTATGGTTAACCATAATATCGATCCTAGTATTATTCTGGAATATACTATGGTAAACCATACTATCAACCATGATTAACTATAGTTTGTTTGTGGTATATTATCATATTTAGCATAGTTTACTCCCCTATTAACCTTAGTTTATTGGTGTACAACTATAATTTACCATACTTTTGGCATGTGGTTTATGAGTGTGAATTTACTGTGGTACTTTGGAACCAACCATAGTTTTTCTACTATGATAAACTGCTATATCTATTGTTTTGGGTTGTTGTATATCATCATTTTAAGTATACAATACTCTCCTATCAACTATGGTTTATTGTGGTTAAACTATGATATACCATGATTCTTGCATATGGTTTATGGCTGTACATTTATTGTGGTACTTTGGAACTAACTATAGTCATTTTATAATGGTATATCATGATGATTATTGTAGTATACCATGATAGCAGTTATGCAATAATATATCAAAAATATGATGTACTATTATGGTTAATACACTATGGTAATCTGAAGAAAAACTGTACTTTTTCTACTGTTGTATATTGTTGTATTTATTACGTTATAGCAGGGTACATAGAAATGGTAGGCTCTGTATGCCATTAAGGCCATGAGCTATTACTGTAAAGTTTAGAAAACATCATTCACATTCAGAATAAGAAGCTTTATTACAATAAACTCCATAATCATAGAAATTCGTGCCATAGAACAATCAAATATGATAAAAAAAGACATAGCCTGGTTGACTTTCTATCAGATAGGGCAAATATGGTTACTTTCATTACATGCAGAGACTGCACTAGTTCAGTGATGGCAATGGGTAATTTCCATAATGCATGTGTTTATGAAGCAATATTGAATAGCTAACAGAATGAAAATATACTATGAGGCGCTGTGTTCACATGTCTATTTGCAGTCTACTTATCCATACATTGGACTTTAAAATGTCAACCTAATCATGAAAGTCATCATATAACTACTCAGGGTCCTGTTTCTCCACAAATTTACGGAAGTCCGCAAATTTGCGGCTGTCTGTAAATACACTCTCCATATATTTATGGAGCTCCACAAATATATACCGATGTCTGCAAATATATATGGAGGTCCGTATTTGTATGCTTATTTAACAAAACCAAACTATAATCACCCGACCATGCAGCTAGCCACTAGCTATATTTCAAGTATTTGAAAGCGTCCTGAACACGTCATAAGCAGATATTTTGCGATTTTAGATAATAGTTTGGGACTAAATATTCAAAAGACTTGAAATGAAAATATACCATAGGAAAGGTAGGGGTGGCATGCCACTAGATAGGGAACTATCCTTGTATTCTGGGGTCAATGTGGCCATGATTGGCCCTATATGGCCTTAGTAATTGTAGTCTTCATCCTCTTCCTCTTCCTCTTCTGGCATTGCGGCTGGAGGTACTGGTTCACTTCGTCTCTGAACTTTAACAGCGTTACTAAGCTTCGTTCTTATGTAGCCCTTGATGACAGTGGGTGATGTTGCCGGAAAGAAGTGGCTTACAATTCCTACAAAAAAAGAAAAAAAGTGAAAGTTCTTAGCTTCATAATTAGGATTACCAAACTTTATTTTTACATTCTTTAACATGTAACACACTCTAGACTATCTGATTCGTTGTGACATTGGCATTACAGAACTAACGACAGGGGGACCCCCTTCTTACTGCATTTATGTAGTAAAATACTGGGTTTTCCTACTTCCATAAAACCTCCCGTATAAGCCGCGGCTAGTACGCGAGTCAGATCGGCGGTGCGGCTTATAGCATCAGCCCAGGCTCAGGGTGCGGCTTATACGCGAGTTTTTGCTACCTTGGTACAGTACTCAAAGTCACCATAATCAGATCGCTGGTGCGGCTTATAGGATCGGCCCAAAGTCGCGGCTTATACGCGAGTTAGGCTTGTACGCAAGGTTTTACGGTTATATTTTTCTCTTGATTCTTCCATGTAATCTCTGGTAACTAGGAGAAGCGATTAAATGCTTTCCAATGGTGTCAAGTACTAAGGACTAAGATAAGGCTAAGGTCCAAGGCTTTTGATATGAAGCTGCTTAGGCCACGGGAACAGAAAATTACTTAAATCTTGTGATATTCTTTACCATAGGCAGGGGCGTGGCAAGGGGGGGGGGGCAACGGGGAACATGTCCCCCCCCCCACTTTTGACCAACCCCAAAAAAGGTCAAACCAAAAAGGTCAAGTAAAAAGGGGCCAAAAAAGGTCAATATACCCCTCAGTCCCCCCTACTTTGAAACTGCTTGCCACGCCCCTATTAGGATAGAATGAATTTTTTTGTTTTTGTTTGTAATCTACTTGTACATACACATAAAACCCTGCCGACCATAGCCTTATCTTTGCCCTTAGTGTTTGGTACCATTGGAAAGCCCTTTATTTACTCTATAAAGTGATTTCTACAGATAATCCCCTCACGATTGAGTTTCGGAACACCATAGACCTTTTTAAGAAATTGGACTATGATTTCATGTAAAATGAATGGTAAAGTGATCCAGCACGTACAGTTTGCAGCATGTACTGGTCATGCTATTATGATAGAAGTATTATATCAGTATCGGCTATAACAGGTCTTAAAAGGCTACAGTGTATATCTGATTGTTACAAATAAGAAAAAGCTCCCTTACACATGACGTTTAGCCATAGTGAAAGCACATTATTTTTCTTACCTATCACGGCAGCCACATCCTCTCTTGGTAGAGGCTGCTTGGGTGGCCCTTGTGGACTGGTGCCTGCTGCACTAACTGTGCTTTGAGCCATGTAAGCGACCGAATACATGCCAGTGAGCAAATCATTTGTCAGTTTCTGTGCAGTGCTTTTACTGCAGCGTTGAACAAGCGCCTGGGTGATCCTCTCCTGCAAAAATATAATGGTATTACATTTTGAGCTCGGATCTATAATGTAGTAGACATGATGAATAAGCCACTTTGAAATGAAATTTGGTGCTAAATTTAGTTTGTTTTGTCTTTGCCTTGACGCACCCCTTCTAATTTCTGCTTTAATAGTGCTAAAACTTGTGTATAAGCTGCACTCTGACCCTGATTGTATAAACGGTACCAGAGATCTGACCCTGGTACTAGCCGCAGCTTCTAAGCGAGAATTTACGGTATATCTGTGTTAAATTTAACAATTATTAAGGATATTAGAGCCCAAAGAGTTTCATTATACTCATATACACTGTTAACCAGTTCTGTAGGGGTACAGGCGGCTTCGTCTGTATATGGGAGCTTTAAAATTCCAAAATACCCATGAGTATAATGTGGTCAGTATTCCTGTTGTGCCCACTACTGTAGTTACCCTAGCATAAACACACCTTAGGCATAGATCTATGCACATCTCCCTTTAGTGCTCCACAGCCTATGTGTAAGTACAAAATGAGAGGTAATGCTTAGAGCCTATTGTGATGAGTAACATCACAAAGGATGAGAAAAGATATTTCATCTATGCTACTTCATTGATGCAGATTCCAGATTATTCAGTCATCCATTAGCATTATACCTTTGATAAATGAGATAACAATTATTTTATAGTTTTCTATGTCATACTCTCCTATGCTTAATGCATATGGGAGTTTGTATTATAAATATACAAAAATTGTTCATTTGATGCAATTGAGCTGGCACAGATAATGATACATTACTTACAGTGTAAAGGTCATCAAGTGCATCTGGTCGTGGTCCAGGCTGGGGAAACCGTGCCTGCAACAGCGTTTCTAGACGTGTTGCCACCTCTTCCAAACGTGTAAGTCGCTCTAAATAGAAAACTATATTTAATATGAATGGCTTTTAACTTCAATATTACTTGATTATGAATCAGTGTGCTAAACAATTTCTATAGCCTAAGGCTAGAACATGTTTTACATGAAATTATGAGATGGTTGTTGTAATCCTAAATGTTGAAGAAGCAACTTAATGAATCAAAATCCATATCAATTTAATCTAGAATTAATTACAGTGATGACATACCCTTAAAAACTTGCTCTTCCACAGGATTAGTTGGGGCATTTCCTAGAGGGGCATCCCGGGCAGCACCCATGCTGCCATGCGTTTCGATCCTAGGAGCAGGTACAGCACTAGCAGAGCCCTACAACACATGGGATTTTCCATACCAAGCAACGTGACTGGGGCTATTAGTTACTATTAATTACCAGATCTGCACTTCTATCCAACCAAGACACAGTGTTCTACCCGAAAGGAGGATGCTCAGGGGATTGGACCAGGAGCATCAACAACATATACAAGCAGTAAGTAGCCCTTGTTATGTGTTTACTGTGTTTGTAAACTACTATACCTAATAGTGGACTTCGGGTAATGTTGCCATTTAGTAGCTAATATCTATCAAATGGGAGAGAGTGGGACAGTAACCGGGGACAGTGAAACTCCAACTTGGATGTGGTGGGGCGGTGACGGGGGTTGTGGCAGTAGCAGAAGATGCTGCATCAAATCCATCACGGTAGGCCGCCTATCAGTGTTCCGGGGACCACTCTCCCATAACCCCGGGAGGCTTACTCCAGGCAACCTGCTCTATGAGGCCCTGAAGGGGTAAGGTCCTAGACCCATATATTCAATATGGCGACATGGCACTTGTTAAATTGGATATTGTAACATGGCCATTTCTTAAAATCAACATGGGACATGGCCACCTAAGTGAGATAGGACATGGGGCATTTTAGAAATTAAATATGGGACACAGACCTTAGTGAGATTAGAAATACCATTGGAGAGTGCATCATTCGTCCAGTTTAGACATCCATCAATTTCTTGGGGGTGGGGGGCCTCCTCCGCTTGCAATAACTCTGGCACTTAACTCCATACCACTTGGGATCTCAATTTTAATACAGAATAAGAGGCTGCTAGTTTCATGATTTTATAGATACCATTCCGGGTAACAAAAAAACGTTAATTCAATGTTAATCTAACGTTCTAATAGGTTGGATTGACGTTAGGAAATAACGTTAGATTGCAGTTAAAATCGTGGACTCAATCCAATGTTTTTTAGCATCAGTTAAACGTTAATTCAACGTTAATCCAACACTAAATAAATGTTTAAAAATATTAATAAATGTCCAGCAGATAACGTTTTTGCATACAACCTTGATTTGACCCCATACATAACCAAAAACAGATTAAATAGTGACGTTATTTGGAGGTTATTTCAACGTTTTCCAAACCATTGTACAACACACATACATAGCAAAAGGGCACTATCAATTATGATGACCATACAGCTATAACCACGGTTTAGACTACATTTGTGAGTCCGACCTGTCCTGCATTATGAAAGCAGTCAAGTATATTTCCTGTACGACACTATAGTTGGATACATAGCAGTGATAGCAACCTGTCAGATATATATATATATATACATATATATATATATATATATATATATATATATATATATATATATATATATATATATATGTATATGTATATATATATATATATATATATATATATATGTATATATATATACATATATATATATATATATATATATTTGCCAACTACACAAAACGGGTGTCTAACATATCACTCATCAAAATACCATTAATTATACCAATCACCTTACTATATTTTACCCAAACACATTCTAACAATGAATTTTGACAATATGATTCATTATTATAGATGCTATTGACAGTTTGAACAGTCAATAGCATTTTTGTTATTCTTACTAATGTAGACAAGAAAAACTATGCAAGAGCAGGCCTTAATCCTCTGGGCAACTGCACTGCCACCTAGTGAGGTGGACTGGAATTACAATTAACATTAATATAATGTTAGATCAACATTATTTTAAAGATGGGTTAGGAGCTAATGTGGGGTCGATTTTCATTTCTTCAATGTTTTTGTATCCATAATGTCCATATGAATATAGGTGTAGCTTTTTAAAGACATGGAGTATAGAGAAAACCAAGTCAGGAGACCCCTTTGTCTAATAGATTCGGGTCCCCTGACCTATCCTGACCATGATGTTCTCTATATTTTATGGATTTATAGATAGCAGAATAATTTAAAAAGCTACACACATATGCATTTGAATAGTATGAACAAAAAGACGCTGTGTAACTGAAAAATTAAAAACGACCCAGAATTAGCTCCTAACGAATCTTTAACGTAACTTCTCCATTTTGCCAATGTAATGATACCAAGATGATAAATTTATACATGTACCATGTATTTGGAAAATATTTTCTAGATATCCATGTATTATTAGTTCAAAGATGGAAACGATTTTATAAAGGCAGGAAAAGTGGAGAATGAAATCTGCATGAATGTGTATGCCCCCCCCGCCCCTGATCCCCATCAAGGACCCCGGGGTCCGCTAAATTTTCAAGTACTCAGGATAAACATGTTGCAGGGTTCTCAATAAAGGTATAGAAGCTTGGGAGTGTACTAGAGCCAGACCAGAAGTAGGTTTATATGCCAGAGTTTGCAGTCTTCAAATTGATGGATGAAAGTTTTGGGTTGAAAAGTATCTAAATAGGAAGAAGTTCTGTTCTAATTGATGGATTTTCAAAATTCAAATAGCTACAGATAGCTAAAATGACACTGGCAGCGATTCCAGTGTTATCTAACATCCCTGGTCTATAATACACTGATGGCGGCTCCCCGGTATCATTGCAATGTGGGGACCCTAATGTGGAAATTATGACAATAATGTTGATACCTAATTAAGTAATCTCACATTTGATCAATACCCTCTTACCCCGCCCCCTAATAAAGGTAGGTGTGGGGGTTTAGATGGGGGGCCCCCCATGTCGCATGTCGAATAAAAGAAAAAGCCATGTCATGTCACTTTAAATTCCCATGTCCCATGTCGCCCCTAAGGACCTGCCATGTCCCATGTCGATTCTAAGAAATACCCTATGTCATGTCACTAAAATTTTCTCTCATGTCACTAAGCTCCATGTCGCATGTCGATTTTAAGAAATGGCCATGTCGCCATGTCGAATTTAGGCATCTACCCCCATAGGTGTATGGACCATGGTGCCTTTTGCTACTACAAAAGGGCCAGACCACTTCCACTCCTGTGTTATTGAGTCCCTTGGCTTGTAGTGGTGAGGAGTAGGTGCTCACCCATACACCAATGTGTTGCGGTAACACAGTACATGTAGTATGTAGGACAGATTTAAGTTCCAATAGACAAATACAAATATCAAAAATTGAAATGAAATGTTGAACGTTCTTGCTAAACAAAAGTGGAATGTAAGATGGGAAAGAGGATGTCATAAGCTTTAATATGATACCAAGCATGGGATGCTTCGACTAGGAGATGTAAGATAATATGTTCATCAATTTTGACTAATATCTTTTCATTCAGCCCAGTGTATTGGTGCTCTGGCCGATATAGCGACCTGGCCTTAGAAACAAGGATATACGGTATACAGAAAATGTCTGTTGGCATAACCCAACCAATATTAGCCCTAATATTGGCAGCTGCACCTTAAGATAGTTAAAATGATATTCCACATATCATGGATATTCAATATCACAAACCATGAATATCCTGCGTTTTGTACACATTCTTCCTGAGGTAATAATGGTCAAATAATATCATGACTGTAATGATCCCCATCCCTGTACTCCAGGGTTTAGATTGTTTAAGGCATGTTCACTCCTTATGGACTATGGGGAGGGGGGGGGGGCTAGGGAGCCTTTCCAGCTAGAGAAATGCTATGTTAACATTTACCATCAACATACATAATGATATGTATGTTTTGCTTTTATATAGGATTAGTACATCACGTTAATGTCCAACTGTTATTCTATTTATAGTGCCTCCTATTAAGGGGTCCAAGAAGAGGGGTGAATACAAGGTATACCTGAAAGATAACAGCCAAAGGATACCCAAAACTACAGCCTGGCGCTCAACTCACAACCAGCATCAACTGGAGATTCCCACGGAAAGGTATGATGATTAAACATGTATTACCTTTTATCATCGAAATTGCAGACTAATGAAAAAAGATATTCTGATGAATTGAAAAAATTATAACAACAGTCTATACGAAAAAATTTCACCATGCAGGACATTCAGTCCTGATAATCTTTTTCTTTGCAGGCCTGGCTCAATTTTTTGCAGGCCCGGATATATCGGAGTACAACCTTGCTATTTAAAAATAAAACATAAAGCAAGTGTTTGTACTGACAATGATAATGAATAGGGTTCCCCTATATGTTGTAATTATATTAACCATTTTGAAATATAAATTACTGAAGAACATTACAGAAAATATTTAAGCTATCTGTTTTATACTGTAGAAACCTTGATAATGGTCCGATTTACAAGCCGTAAAAAATGGCATGTAGGTAGGAATCTCTAGAACACAGCCAGCCATTCGGGCCTGCATTAGCTCTCTTTTTGCCGGACCGGCATCCCTTTTGCCGGCTATAGCTGGTGTCCGGCAGGTTTTCATATAGACTGTAACAAGGAATGTTAAAGCTACACATTGCATTCGCACATTCTTTAGAAACAAAATTGGATTTTGCTAAATCTGTAAATCATTATATGGACAGGATAGAGCCAGTGCGAATACAGATCTCCTGTACACACTTATGAAACACATACTGGGATGGTACCATCACATCCAGCTATAGAAACAGCTACCTTGAGACCTAAACTTGCATAGTATAGTTTGGTTGTAGTTGGATGATGTATAAAGACTTCTTGGTTTGAAAGGTTATTAAAAGCTCATTCTCTTTTTTTCATACACCAGATTGGAACAAGAGATAGGACTGGCACAGGATCGTATCAATCAGAACCAGCATGAAAACGATCTTAGACTGGATGGGTCGGCACAGTATGAACTTGAACCTAACAATGAGCATCATAGCATTCCAAATGAGGTTTGTAAAATGGGAGAATTCTGTCACATATTAAGTATTGTACTGCTGTGTTAAAGGCACAAGGTTATAAATATTATTACCACAAGGGGTATAAGGGTCTTTAAATAACTTTTTTGATATGATTTTGAGGAATCAAGATAATAATGGATACCTTGAACTTGTAAGATCACCGTGTAGGTTTCAAGTTATTACACCTGCTGATGGCTTGATGCAGTGCACGACATAGAACAATAGATTTTAAATCTCTAGGGATAACCAATCTCTTTACATTCTCTTTGTAGGGATTTTTCTTTTCACAATTTAAAGATCTCCATATTCAGAAGTCTATGTGCTCGGAGACAATCACATACATAATTTAGAATCACCAAGTGAGATGATCATGTACCCACATTTTGAATAAAGAATCATGTAGGGTGATTATGACGAGCCTACATGTAAAATCATTATGTAGTGTAATTATCATTATATCCTACAGTCATTCAAGACCCAAATATATCCATTTACTCTCTCCTATAATCATTTAAACTTTGAATATTGTGTATCTTTGTATCTGTAGGAAGCGGAAGAGCCACCACTGAGCATTGACCTGACAAATGATTTTGAAGATGGGATGGGCTTGGAACGGTCGGCGCAGTATGATGTTGATGGGTCTGATAACATCCCAAATGAGGTTTGTAGACTTGTTAGCTGTATGATAATTTCCTGGTCATGAACTGTAGTTCGTGAAGATTAACCATATTCAAAATGGGCAATAGAAACAGAAATATTGTTACATAAACACACTGTCAAATTTAACTTTTGTACGAGCACAGGTAGAGAGACCAAAATGTATTGCAAAGGGGGTAGGGTTGGTTAGTGGGTAGAACCAGAGCTAGGATCGATAGGTAAAGCAAGAAGGTGGCAGGAGTAGCTCACCTAGGGGATCATCACGACTGTCTTCCTGACTCTCTTTAATCTTATCATATTCATTTGGTCTATAGGAAATACCAGCATCACCGGAGAGCACTGACCAGACCAATGACTCAGGGGAGGAGATTGGACCAGAGGCTCAGTATGATGTTGAACCTAATGTTGGGGACTTTATCCTTCAAAATGAGGTTTGTGAAATCTATAATCCCCTAAGATAAAGCCACTCTCATTGACGGAACACTTAACCCTTTGAGGACGACATAATGCCATAATAATTCATGCCCTTGGTCGTCATGATGCATGAATGCAGCCCTGGTGAGTAACTCGCATTCAAGCATCATTCCCACCCTATAGGGTTAAGACACTCCCGAAGGGTCGGCATAATGCATCCATGTAGCACCGGCGAGTTACTCGCAGGGGGTGCATTGGTGCATCATGACGACAAATGTCATCTTTCAGCGACATGTATCCATAAAGGATCAAGATGGTGTTCTCCCAGCAGACAAATCCATAGACAGGCATTCATTACACTGCTTAACTGGCAGACAAACCACTTGTTTTAAGAAAAAAAAAATTCTTAAAACAAATGGTTTGTCTGTCAGACAAGTTTAATAATCTTATTTTATTGAAATGAGATAATTATTTTTGGCTGTGATAGTAAAGGGGTAACATGTATTATCAACAGGTAAATTTATATCATTTCTTTGATAGATTATGCCTGAGGAAGAAAACACGACAGATAGACTACATACCTGTGATCAACCGGAAAGCTGTAGGAAGGTACATGTTATTCAAGCTCATATTGACTAGTTGGTAACTTGTTGGTAACAGTTGATTTAATCAGACTTTAAAAGGGAGTCCCCATTCCATCTTGTTCAAATTATACTTTCAAGGGATAATTAGGAAGACACTAGATTTTGCCTGTAACATTGTGCATGATCTCAGAACTAATAATTGCATACTTTTATTCCAGTGCAGTCCCCTACGTGCTGCTTGCAATGGTGACCCAGACACACCTGTTTATGACGCATCAGATGTGAGCAAAGGCCAGTTTCTCGCACTCACTATGGCTTTCATATTACGGTACAACTTGAGTGGAGTTGCAACGCAGGACCTATTAAAACTGTTGAATATACTTGTACCTGGATGTATCCCAAAGACCAAGTATTTCCTCGACAAGGCCTTTTTGCAACTCCAAGATGAAGCAAAGGTGCATTACTACTGTCTTCACTGTGCAACATATGTTGGTTCTGCTGATCAGATATGTTTGAAATGTCAGAAACCCATTGACAAAAATAAAAGTCTACAGAAAGGGAACTACTTCCTGGCCATGCCATTAGCCAACCAGTTAACCCAACTGATGGAAGAGCAATATTCTGCAATGGCAGAGGCAAATAGACCAGATGGTACTTACTATGGCGATATCTGTACAGGCTCAGAATATCCACATGATGATTCCTTGCTGACACTTAGCTTTAATTGTGATGGGGTCCCAGTCTTCAATTCTTCAGACTTAGATATCTGGCCAATATTTGTGACTGTTAATGAGGTGCCTTTTAGAGAGCGTCGTAAAAACATCATGCTCGCAGCTTTGTGGTTTGGGAAAGGAAAACCACATGTCCCTACTTTCTTCAGGCCTTTCGTTGATGAACTGAACACACTCAATACTACAGGCTTTACATGGAAAGACTCAAATGGGACAAGTCACACGACTAAAGTCCATGCCAAGATATGTATTTGTGATGCACCAGCACGGGCCATGGTACAAAACATGAAACAGTTCAACGGAGAAAATGGATGTGGATTTTGTCTCCATCCTGGCTATCAAATCGTAAGGGGCCGTGGACATTCAAGAGTCTATCCGAGTGATGAGGAACCTTATGAAAGACGTACCATGGTAGATACATGTCAGCATGCTGAGCGGGCTGAAGAAATGCGCACTTCCATTCTTGGAGTCAAAGGGAAATCAATACTGACAGAAATTCCTAATTTTGACATCATCACTGGAGTGGTGCCTGACCACATGCATGTTATTTTCCTTGGGGTTACCAGACAGTTTTACACTATGTGGACTGATTCAAGTGAACATGGAAGCACATTCTACATACCACCCAGAAAGGTCACCATCCTAAATGAAAGAATCGCCGAGATTAGACCACCTAATGATGTTTTGCGAATGCCAAGGGGTATGAATGAGAGACGGTACTGGAAGGCAACGGAATGCAGGTCGTTTTTACTCCTGTATTCTGAAGTACTGCTCCAGGATATGCTTCCACCACGATACATGAGACATTGGTCCCTACTGGCCTCCTCTGTGAATGCTCTGATGCAGCCAACTTTGAGTGAAGATGGTCTTCAGCGTGTGACGGACTGCTTGAACAGGTTTGTGGGAGACATACCAGCTCTGTACGGTGAGGAACATGTCACCTACAATTGTCACATCTTACTGCACGTCCCTGAGTTTGTTCGTATGTGGGGTTTACCATGGGCATCTTCTGCCTTCATCTATGAAGATGCCAATGGTAAACTGCTGGAAATGTACAATGGCACCAGAGGAGTTCCGCATCAAATGTTTAAGACATTTTTTGCAAGAAAGTCACTACTTCAGGTTGCAGATACACTGCTCCAACATGCCGATGAACCAGTTTTGGAACTTTTCCAGGATTTGACAGATATTAGATCACAACCCTACACACAGGTGGTGAATGAATTCACGAAAATGATAGGTAGATCTACGACAAAGAATCTCACTGTCCCTCAGCAAGTGGCCCTCACAAACAGTGGCATCGCTCCAACACAGTCCAGAGTTATCAAAGAATACAGAAGAACTCTGATCAATGGAAGGCTGTACTCAACATCTGAGTATGGCCAGTTCCATAAGCAGGACAACTCCATCATCCACCTGAACGATGGAAGTAGTGGAATAATCGAGTCCCTGGCTGTCTGTAAACCACAATGTGAATGTGAAGGGTATGAATGCTGTTGTGCTATGCTAGTCATTTTCTATCACAGGCTAAAGAAGCAACCCACACAACCGATTAGTTATAATCGTCATGGGCTCAATCGCACATTCCATGCGCCGATCCATGTTGAAGCAGATGGAACAACTCATGCTTGTGGACCACAACATGTGAAAGGGAAATGTCTCCTCTTGGCATCAGGATTGGATTTTTATCTTATCCAAGTCCCAAAATTTGAAATTGGTTAAATCTAAAAACTGGTTGTTAACATCATGTTTTTCAATACCCCTTCTGCTCACCCTGAGTGATAGAAAAACCCGGCAAACATGTGTCAGTTTGTTAACACAATATACTAGTTTGTTTATTCACAGCCCGAGTAACTGGTGGTCTATTATTTGTGATTGCATGTGACTTTTCTAAAGCTGTATCAAATGGCTAACTATCCTGCAAATATATAGTAATTATCGGACATTTGATTAGTTACCCAAAACATTTAATGTAGAAATACTTCTCTACACTAAGGAAAAAGATAGCAGCCAGGAGGCTGGATTTCTTTTCAAAGATTTTCTCTAGCGCCAGAGCTTTGCAAAATCCCATAGAGTTAAGTGAATTATAGTCGACATTTGGCCCCTCCTGGTGTAGTAAATAGTTTACATTTGGTCTGGCATGGATGTAGACTAGTCTCAATGACTAAATGCCACGATATTTTTCAATATACTTGATTGGTTTTATTTGCTCTTGTTTTTTGCTCCTGAGAGTTTGAGTAAAGGAAAAAATTGCATTTCCCAACATGCGGTACGGAAGTTTCTAAGACAAAAACATTTTTTTCAAAATTATTATTATGTAATTAGCAAGGGCTGCCTGTACCTATTCCACCACCACATTTAACATTGACCTGTTCTTTACATTTATTGGAAGTTACAGCATATCAACATATCATGGAGATATATTCCAGAAGTCCGGTATATATCATGTCTATGACCATGGCCTATGTTTATACTAGGAATCGTCACGCTGTACAGATACAAACTCAGTGGGCGTGGCAGGTCAAAAGCAGGTACTGGGTAGTTTTCTCTTGTGCTGCTTAGCGCTGTACAGCTGGGCCAGCGTAGTTTCCGGTGGCGCCACCACATGACATCATAGTTGTCATGTAACTAAGGTAGTTGTTGATGCATGACTTTAAAAGCTCACTTGGCTGTAATCAATTCAAGTGAGCAGAGCTCCTGCATCAGTCTGACCCAGGAATTTCTGATATTTATTTTTTAAGATTTTTAGGATTTTGGTCTGAATTTTTGTAGCATTTTCTATGTAATGTGCTTGTAAAAGATTTTTGTCTTGCGATTTATGATCACTCATCTTGTTGTTAGTCTTAAGTGATATCGTTGTGACTCAGGGCACTGAGAAAGAAAAAGTGACCCTTTTGTATAAGTCTTTATCGAATTGCACTTGTCTAATAAACAGGACTGTAGAAGTGCTAAATTTCCACCAAATTAATTCCTCGTGTCTTCCTTAACCTTAGGGAGTGTTCATTTATTAGTTACAGGGGGTGGGGGCGTAAAAATTTCCAACCCTTCCCGAGGGGGGCGGTAAAAATTTCTGACCCTTCTTGATAGGGGGGCCCCTTTTAAGCAAAAAAGCCCGCGCGTTACTATAGTTCAAAGGGGGATGGCAAGGGGGAGCCTGAAACGCTCTACACGCTCTCAAAGGGGGGGTGTAAAAATGTTCGCCCCCTCCGCTCGAAATCTCACCACCCCCCCTGTAATTAATAAATGAACATTCCCTTATGTCATATTATCATATTTCGCTAGACCAGCTGTAGATATAAAACTGTTTATAAAACGGTTGGCCATGCGTTATAGCTCTAGAGAGGTCACGTGCCGTTCGTTATAGTGTGACAGTGCACGCTGAGCATGGCACCAGTTGGAGACATCATATTATGCTGGTTATTGGGGCTTTTTGGTAACTTTTCTCTTAAAATGAAAACAAAAAAAGGTTACTTACCGTTTTATAAAGACAATAGAAAACTCATTCTCCACATCTCGACTGTCTGTTGTCCTATAATGCACTCAGATGCATTTGTGCATTATAGGACAACAGACAGTCTCGACGTGAAGAGCATCGTTTTCTATTCTCTAAATAGTACATACTGGTATACAGCATATTTGACTTAATTACCATGATAACTTAATCCCAGCTAACAAAAAAACGTTATTTTACGTCAATATAACATTTTAAATCTTGTATAACGTTATGCCATAGTAAGGAGCCTTAGGGAAACGTAATATAACCGTTAAATAACGTTATAAAATGTTGTATAACGTTTTTTGTTTACTGGGATGTTTTATCTGCCTACCAAAGTAGGGCCCCCAGTTACTATGGTAACATCTAATTTTCTCGAGTCACCTCTACCACTTGTTTATATATATATATATATATATATATATATATATATATATAATAAACACTAACCATAAAACCTCGCGTAGAAGCCGCGGCTAGTACGTGAATCAGATTGGCGGTGTGGCTTATAGGATCGGCCCAGAGTCAGGGTGCGGCTTATATGTGAGTTTTTGCCACTATGATACAGTTCTAAAATCGGCACATTCAGATCGCCAGTGCGGCTTATAGGATCGGCCCAAACTGGGGGTGTGGCTTATATGCGAGTTAGACTTATACGTGAGGTTTTACGGTAATATAATATTAGAGGTGAATATTTTTCATAGTATATCATAGTTCTATAAGTGAGAACATGTACCGTAGTATACTGCAATATATCATAGTGAACTCTGATCCCAGAACCATGTTACACTAGTGTTTGGCATAACACTGATAACTACAGTAAATATGAAGTATGGTATATCATCGTACACAGTACTATATCATAGTAAACTCTGACTACAGTATCATGGTATGATGTTGTACAAATCAACAAAGATATACTAGAGTGAATGATGTAGCATATTTGTATTAGTGATAATAGATAGTGTGATGTACTGTGGTATATCATCTTATACTATGATCCCTGAACCCCAGTATACTGTCCTGCTATAATTCTATGGTCTACTATGGTATTTGCACACTATGGTATATCATGTTGATATAAATAGGATGAAACACCCTAATAAACTGTTGTATATTCGAGTAAATTGTAACAGGAAAACCATGATTTATCATCATATAAAAATACTATGATCAATTATTGTAACTGTTATCATAACATACTATCGTTTATACAGAATACTATGGTGTATAATGATAAACCCTATTAAACTATGGTCCTGGGATCATTGTAAACCATGGGTTTAACTTAGGAAAAAGAAGCAAGCATAGATTATGTTTCTTCATGGTATATCACAGTAGACTATAGTTGCATATACCACAAAATATCAGGGTGAACTATGATTTATCGTGATATACCAATGTATATTACGGTTTACCAGAGTACATCATGATGTTTACCATGGTATTTTTTTACCTGGGAATGCACAAAAGATCCCTTTATACACTCATACCTCTAACAGAATCAACAGAACATAGGATTAACTTTTCATGATTAAGTTTAGAACTTGTGATTTGAATCTTTAATAGTTTGTACAGAGTTCCAATGTGTGGGAATACACTTTCGAGACATGTTTGTATAGTTCTGTAGTTTTGTAGACAAAACATCTTTTTTCCCCCACGCCAAACCGGCAAATAAAATTTCTCTTGAATTGAGAAATTCGACCGCTTATTATAAAATGGTAAGGAAAAATCGTTACCAAAACATCATTTTCATTCAATTGATCATGAGTGCTTGTATTAGAGTTATCATTTCCAAAGTTTATACGATTGAACCACTGTACATTTATCGGGGCGAGATCAGTGGCATCCTAATTCGTAGTAGATGATGGTTCATGTGTTCCACACGATTTGAATCATACATAAATAAGCCCCTGATATGATACTAGTATTTTATCTAGGGTCAACAGTCAAAAGCAAACCTTGGCTGGCTAACCTGAGTACCCCTGGACCAGACCTAGACTGCCAACCGTCCCCGTCTATGGCAAAGGGGAGAGGGAAGGAGTGGGAGGTATTAAAAAGGAGGGAGTCTGAGTAGACTATAATATAGTTTATCAAGCTAAACAAAGATTGCTCCCGTGTCGCCTGGTCTTAGGTTTATGGGGGCATAGCGCCATTTTGTGGTCTGACGTCATTTGTCACGTGACCAGGTCACCTTTTATAAATAGATTCCTCCTCTAACTGTCTGATGACGTAACTTCTGCCAATCTCTATTCTATTACTTAAGGAGCAAGTTGAGCCAGCAGAAAAGCAGGGAACCCAGCTATTCATGATGGCGGAGCCACCATGGGACAGTCCCTAATAACGACCCGGGGACTTCTTGATAGTCTATAGACTATACCGACTTGAGCAAGTCTTGAACAAGTCCAGACCAGACTATGTGGATATGTCACCGCCATCACCATAAGAACCTCTTCAGGTCACACTTCTGGTGCTCCAGATCTGTCACCCTGTAGTATCTGTTGGACTGATGTTGGACTGCGTCACAGAATTACTGTTGTCATTACTCAGATGCGAGTGTTGACTCATATAGGTCTCAGCGAAGGAAATCCTTTTACTATATAGTTTAATATAGCGGAAAACGCAATAACAGCTACCAGGACATTTACAATTTCTGAAAATCACCCTTGACCTAAAAGATACATCTTTCCTACAAAACATTTCCAACCAAAAATAGCTACTCACCACGGAAAATTTGAGCACTGGTCTGTAGCGTAAAACCACCTGAATTCCGCCTGAATTTGCACTGAATAATTTGCATTTTCACTGATCCCCAATCTAGCCTTTGAAAAAAATGTAGACTCACTGAGAATCCCTTTCCTATTATTTGATTGAAATTGGCAGACATTCAGCAGCATGTGTACAAGTTTTCATAATATTGGCATCATTTCCAACTTATTCATGGACCATTTAGTGCCCTGCAGTATTCACTTCTGACCAGAACCGTATATGACTCTCAGTTTTCTGCGGGATTACCCTCTATGAGACCTATAGGGACTCAGCCAGATGATTATATATGCACGTGTTCATCTAGGACGGGTGTACAAATTGTTCTAATTGTTAAAAAAAACACGTTCTCACTAAATAAATTAATGGCTGTATGCAGATTAGGGGAATGCAAAAGTACTAGGTCGTTCCTTGATATTTTTTTAATGCCTAATATTTTGGAAGAATCATTAATGTACTCCTGACCTAACTGTTTGACATGTGGAGGTCAATCGTTCTTGATATCAGATGCTGTTGAAAGAAGTGTCTTATGGGGTGCATTTGCCGCCACAGAACAGTCAATTTAGCAGCGGGTAGATATCTTGGTCAGTTAACCCCTTATCTTATGGAACTAAGATAGTGGCTACTAAAGTATTGGGAAAACTAAATGTTCTCACGCGTCCTCTAGCTGTTTCGTCCATCTATACTAAATTTAAGACTCCACTACCCGATTTTTTGGGGGTAAGGGAGCGTTCATTATTTATGGCCGGGGGGGGGGCTGAGCAAAAAAGGGGGGGGGGCCACTTTTTTTAGGGGTATTCGAAGGGGGGGGGGCCACTTTTTTTTAACCTATTCTTAGGGGGGGGGGTCATTTTTTTTAGGGGTATTCCTGAAAAATGTCGCGAATTTGGTATGTAGAAATGTCGCAGATTTTGGTAACAGTCTGCGTTATATTTCACCAAATTATGTCAAAATTGTCAAAATTTTCCTTGGGGGCATAGCCCCCAAACCCCTTTAAAGCTATCTTTTTGTGTCCCTGCTGACACTCAGCATCGCACACCCTTTGGAACTTCATTCAGTTTGGCTTTGCCTCCCCTAGCCAAAGGCAAGGTGCTTCCCACACCCCTCTGGCTATACAAGGCTGAGGCTAAAGTATGCTACAAAACTAAAATAGCCAAAACCAGACCTCAGGTGCTGGTTATAAGATGGGATTTCGAAGTGTAATTTGTGCAATTGGTGTGGGTAGTTTGAGAAACCTTTTGGTAGGTGGAGTTGATTGTAAGCTGACTTTACAAAGAATGAACCCTGGGGTGGGCACTGCCACTATGTGGGTGAGTGGCCACTGCCCCGGTACCGTCCCTACTCCTCATACTGTGGGAGCTGAGAGAGTAACTGACCGCCCCTCCTTTTTATATTGAAGCAAATTGTTGCAAGTGACCGCCCCTATAATCAGATTAAGTGAAACTAAAGTCACCTGCTTTCTTCCCATCTGAGCATCAGGAGCCAGACATAACAATGATAAACTTAGCAATTAGCAGTTTTCTAACAACCATAAACATGTTTGTGCTCCAACATTACTGTACAAACACAAGAAACCTGTATCCAGAAAGCAGGGGAGGGGGGTCACCACCCCTCCTTTTACTGTTAAGAAGCGCTGACTGCCCCTCCTATTCATCCCCTCTGTCAACCCACCGCGACCGCTCCTTGGAGAGGTGTGGCAGTGGTTATCCGAAACATACCTCAGTGCCCCCCCCCCCGGAAATGAACCCAGATGATCTTCTGGCAAAATTACTGCAAATAGAGACAGTACCTCATCTGTCAGTGCGTCACTTTGGATTCGACTTGAGCTTAATGTTAAAGGATAGAATACATCCAATGCATCTGCGGGCTGGCAACCCGCTGACCCATCCCCTACGTACCTCCCATCCAACTTGAACCACACTGAACTGTATCTTTCAAGGTTCACACCATACATTTTGGAGGTAATCTCACTCTCACCTTCTAGTTTCTCCACACATTCTTCTCCCATCAGCAAATGACCTGCAGTTTTTCAAAAGATCCTTGGGGGATGCCTGACTAAAATCCCCTCTATCAGTTGCAGTACTGCACTTTGTAACACTCTGGTTAAATCTCACTCTTTGAATTCATCAAAACTTGAGGTCTGGGCTTAGGCTTTTAGAACTGCTATTATCATGGACACAGTAATTTACAATGATTTGCAGCATTTCCTGAGTGGCCAAATCTAGAAGCTATACCATTGCAGGAAGCTACTGCACCTACAAAGTCAGACCCTGAGAATTGAGATCTCGGTCTTGTAGGGCAAAAACATTCAGAGTTAGGGTAAATGTGGGTAATATCGCGCAGCTAGTGACGATATTACCCAAATGTTCCAAATTTAGGTAATCTGCTTTCATTAAGAAACTTTTTTTTTGTGATTTTTCAAAAATAATATTTATAATAAAAAAAAAACGAGAAAAAAATTGAGACCAATAGTAACCCCCTGTAGGTTAAGCAGGGACCTAAAAGTGACTAAATGTTTGGGTTATATAGTTGTACTTGTTGTTATATCGCTCACAGCATTGTGTTATATTGCTCACCCATTGATATACAGTGTATTTTACCCTATGGCTATATCCGCGCACCTGTTTTCACACCTAAAAGCGTGAAAACAGGGTGCTTTACCCCACATGCTCTCACACCTGTATGGTGAGGGACAGCATTCCCAAAATGATACATGATATAGATGAGATATATGGCTACCCTGTAAGACTAGTCCACTTTAATCATTATGATTTATTATATTTTATTTTATTTTATGAAAAGTGAGCGATATAACAACATGCCTGAGCGATATAAGCTCTATGGGAATTAGTATAGAAAATGCAGATATAGAAAGATTAAGAAATTTAGATTTTTAAACGTTTTTGTTCATATATAGCTCATAACATACATATATGATCCAGAAACACGAAATACATTGAAATGATATGACATATAATGTGGCTAACTACTAAAAAAAAAAAGTCAAGAAAATATTGAAAAATGTGCCTCTTAGGGGGGGTGCGGGATATTACCACATGAGCGATATTACCCACATTTACCCTATAGATTGAAGTCTGAACAACCAAAAGAGTATCTCATCAATAGTTCTTTTGTAAGTGTTGTTGGTCTGCTTGCAATGAATGATCCGTTGGATAATTAAGTCAGACATACATTTGGGTGCAGTGTCACCCTTAATCTGAGATTCCAATTCCTCACTCATTTAAGTTAGCCTCAGTTCCGCAAATCTCTTATCCACCACCGTGCAACAATATGGCTAGAACAATTTATAGTTGACCTACTATAAATTCCTGTATATAGCCTGCAACTTGCATGTAAGACAAAGGCTCATGATCATTGTTCACCATTGAGGGTTATTTCATGAGACAAAACAGACAAAATTTGTTTCAACGATCTATAGGATTCAACATCAGACCAGCTTCTGCCTGCAACGGGACTGGTTGGACTAACAAGGCCTCACTCTACTGTTGTAATATTTCTAAAAACCCTTGTACAACCGGCACCCCCAGCTTGGTAGAAGGTATAACGGCATGAGGGGTTATATGCACCAGGGGATATATAAACACCACAGTATGTTAATCTAAAGATGGTGAGTGTCTGAAAGGCCAGGATTACATACATTCAACTAGTACGAGCCAATTTCGTTTTTTGTTAAAAAGTTGTAAAAATCAATCTATGGTGGAAGGGGGGGGGGTCACTTTTTTTTCACCTATTCCGAGGGGGGGGGTCACTTTTTTTCCACCTATTCCGAGGGGGGGGGCCACTTTTTTTTGACGTATTCGATTTGAAAAATGCTCGCCCCCCCCCCCTGCCATAAATAATGAACGCTCCCTAATTCTCACAATTCGATCATACCCTGTACCCCTAGATATCCCATATATTTAATAGGGAGGAGATCAGATCAGAAATAAAGTGTTACAGTTTGTTTATGTTCACATCACATGTATTAGGTATACAGTTTTATTATGTAAAGACATAGGTCTAGAGGCTGCGCCATTTAGACCAATAAATATCAAACCTGTTCGATGTGGGATCGGGAGCCAAAATCAGCCTAGGTTGCAAAATCGGGACATAAATCGGGGCCTAAATCTGGTTATATAGCCTTGGCAATTCTATTTTCCACTTGTTTACAATATAAACTTAAACATTATTTATAAACATAAACCTATGGCAGAGTCTATACTACTCCCCTGCTTAAAGTTTTTTTAATTGTTATGGTTTTGACTGGTTTGATCTTGCTCTCTAGGTGACACCATAACTCACAAATACAGACTAGTGATACCATTGTCCACATGGGGGCGCCACTGTTATTTGGTTGACGCATAGTGCAGACCAATGGCAAGCCTGCAGTTGTGGAGTTGAGCTAACCCGAGTAACATGTTGATTGTTTTATTTGAAACCTCATAGAATTTCATCATTTAGATACATGCACTATAATCTCTGATATTATGATACCAATACCAATGTTAATTAGTCAGTTCTTTTGAATAGTGTGTCAAAGTAATTAAAGCTGGTTTCTGTGCTCACTGGGATAAATATGTCTTTAACCGGATAGCTGTACTAATTAATGTTCAAGTGGTAAAACAATAATATATCTTAATGGGGATCACTTGATCGATTATAAGGATGTCACAAACAGTGAAATACTGAATACTGAATAAGGATATTTTACAGCGGGACTCGTATTCCACATGGAAGAAATGAACAAGGGTCAGCGAGTTCTAATATGTTGACTGGGTCATTTCATGAGATAAACGTCGACTGTATTCCAAGTTGCCACATAGGTCGTGTGGAATGTGATATCACTGCAACGAGTGCTACTTCGTGTTTAAACTTTACTCATGATTTGAAATAAGAAAAGAATGGCCTGCAAAATATGGTATTCCTTGTTGAAACCAATGGCGCTGTCGCATTCCATATGAAAGGTAAGTTATAACATACATCAGCCTATCATGATGTTAATGCACCATGGGGCTGACACTGCAGCTATACGTATTGCTCACGGGGCTGAGTGATGCTCCGGGTGGGGGGAATAACACACGGAGCTGCTCATGCACGGCCCACTTAGCATCCTGCCCACCAGAGGGATAGGCTTGGTGTCCGTGTAAACATGCTGGGAGTGAGGCATCACTCAGCTGGCCGCCCTACCTAGACGTTGTCCCAGACACTGTGACTGACCCACTCACATTGTAGGGACATTGTACAGGCCACTATCACAACACACAACCTCTATAGCTTAGGGTACGTTCATAAATGATGTCACTGGCCAGTGGGGGTGGGGTATGGCGGTTTAGTGACAAACGGTTACCTGGTCCTGGCCGCTTATTGGTCTTATTGGTTTCAATTCCCTCATATAATACCCCTTGGGCTTAAATGAGACCGGCGCTTATTTGAGACCAGAAAATAGTGCGTTACCGTATTCCACCTATTATAAGAGCACATCGCCTAATAAGCCCACACCCCTTATTTGGGCCGATTTTACACTCTAATACCCCCAGGATAGGTCAAATTGTTAGCCCAAATGTACTTTTTACATCTTCAAGAATAAGGAGCTACTTTCACGAGGGATGGCTATGTATAATAAAGCCAAAACCTCACTCAAATGGGCCTAGACTCTGTATGCCTTTTGTGTATGCCTATGTGTATGGGAGTCTAGACGCATTCTCGTGCAGTTTTGGATTAGTATCTGCGTGTCTCTTCCTATTATGTGTCCATGTATTGCATTATCTACCAACGCCGGTGCTGAATTGGTGCATCACCCATGCAGTGCACCATGTCGACCTTTCGGGAA
Source organism: Harmothoe impar (assembly GCA_947462335.1). Classification (NCBI taxonomy): domain Eukaryota; kingdom Metazoa; phylum Annelida; class Polychaeta; order Phyllodocida; family Polynoidae; genus Harmothoe; species Harmothoe impar. Next base: position 47,262,179 of record OX381708.1, on the reverse strand, counting down.
TGCATCAGCCCTGTTGGATCGACATGATTCATGAACTGTGGGGGAAATGTTTGGGAATTACATTTACCATCCCTTACACATTGTTTTGTCAGATTTAGGTACTATACTTTTTATGGCATTCGACAATGAAACTCTACATAATTATAGCTTTTTCAGACTTTGGTCTCTTCTAAAAGAAAAAAGGGTGTTTGCAAGGTAACTCCTCACATATATCTCCATGAAGCTACGTGAACCCAGGTGGCTAGTGCTGTATCGGCCGGCTACATCAGGTCGCGCAAGCCGACTACATGTGGGTTCAGGTGTTATCAACACCCCTTCGTGCGTCATCACGTCATAGCATCCATTGCCATTGCCCTTCCCTCACTCATCTATAATAAGCCTTCGGTTTATTTATTTTTTGAAGATAAAGATACTTTTTTATTTTTAGTAAAGATTCTGGTATGTTGGGAATTCTAATACACAAGATTCTGTGTCTGTCCTGCACACCTGTGTTCTGCACACCGTTCTTCATTGGTGTCCGATTCTGAGGTCCATAGAAAGCCAGTTTCGAGTGTTAAGCTATATATATATAGTTCTCATTTGTATTGGTCTCATCCTGGATCTCATATGAATTTACCCGCAATTTAACGAGAGTTACCTGACCGTTTTAACCTTTATGATGGCTTCACTGGCAGAGAAATACAGGGTAAGACTAGATCCCACGTAGGTGTTGAATACACACGGAGTAGGTTATAGCTAAGCCATATACATTACCACGGAGACACCATCTCCTGTAACCTATGCCAAATCAATAATCGTTATTTTGTAACAAAATAATACCAAAATTAATTGATTCAGCACGTGATGCCAGAGACATACTAGTACCTCATAAAGCAGCGTACATACCCGGTGTACATAATCCGAACTTTTTTTTTACAAACATTTATCTTTATTTCTGAGTTTATACAGTTTCCTTACATCAAAATATTAATCACAATTGTGCTGTAGGGGCACTCCTGTATGAAAAAATCCCAATATTTCAATATCAAGTAAGTATTTATATTCTATAAAACTCAGAATAGAAAGGTTCCCCTCCTCCCACGCAAATTAGGTGTGTGGAGGATCTTCTCGGGGAACCCTTTCCTTCACAGGAAGAAAACAGTAACAATTATATTATAGTCTTGGTCCTGTATAGACCAAGCCATTCTTAGATTAAGTTTAGACTGAACACCTTAGTAAATCATATGTATATAAACTGGATAGAACCAAAAGGATCTTAGTGAACAATTATAGGTACCTCTCCCTCTAACCATAATTTTCTATCATTTTTGAAGCTAGTGAGGGTTGGTAGGAGGCGTACAGGTGGAGGTAGTGCATTCCATACCATGGTTCCATAGTGTTCGACTGATCTATAATATACATCAGTATGGGGTGTATGTCTAAATAAAACAGGTCCTACATGAGCTCTTGTTGGGATATTTCTATTTACCGTATATTCTTGACTTTGCGCCCTCTTATACATAAAATTTTCTAAATGTGTTTTCCTTCTATGGGTTAGCAATGGGAATTTGGACCTAGCATGTACCACGTTGGTATCGGTCAAATGGTCTACTTTCAGGCATATCTTAAGACATCTATTTTGGGCATATTGCAAATCGTCAAGGATATAATTAGCAGCAGAACAAAAGAGCTGGTCTCCATAATCGAAATATGGTAGAATTTTGGACTTGAAAATTTTGAAAGCTATACCTTTGGTCATTGAGGTTCTGAGGTTGGCTATTATAAATGTCTTGTGGTTTATAGACTTGAGTTGTTGTTTAACATGTAGGTCATATTTCAAATTGGAATCTAACATTACACCGAGATACTTATACGATTGGACCACCATGAGCTTCATGCCGTGTAAGAACAAATTAATATCCATGGCATTCAACTTCCTTTTGGAGGCTGTAAAGGCCATTACCTTTGTCTTCCCTATGTTTACAGTTAATTTATTTTGGAGACACCACAGACCAAATAGGTCAAGACTAGCTTGCAGTCTCTTATGAACATTTTCTAGGTTAACATCAGAATCAAATATAACAGTATCATCAGCATAAAGTTTGATATCAGAGTTTTTTACACATTTTGGCAGGTCGTTCACATATAGTAAGAACAATAATGGCCCTAGTATCGAGCCCTGGGGGACACCGCAGACCACTTTGAGGGGTTCCGAAATAGTGTGATTTACCTTAGTTTTCTGTATCCTTTGTCCCAAATAACTATTAAGCCATTTTAAATTATTATTTCTTATACCATAATTTTCTAATTTAGCAGAGAGTATAGAGTGGTCTACGGTGTCGAAGGCCTTACTTAAATCAATAAACACTGCCACGGTTGGCTTAGCTACATTCAAGTCACGGGCTATACAATCTGTAAAATCAGCTAAGGTTGCTATGGTTGACTTCCCAGCTCTGAATCCACCTTGGTGGGGAGATAGTATATTAAATCTAGTAAGAAAGTTCATAATGTGTTTGTGTGCAAGTTTTTCTATGAGTTTGCAAGGAGTCGGGGTTAAAGCTATCGGTCTATAATTTCCAACATGTTTTGGGTTCCCAGATTTATATACAGGCACTATTGTGGCAACCTTCCATTTATTTGGTACAGTGTTGGTTTCAAAGGAACACTTGAACATATCTGTAACCTTGTCCACCTTATGCAGAAAAGCATCTTTAATGACCATGTTTGAGATGTTATCAATTGCTGATGATTTCCTGACATTGATTTGTTTAACAACCGCCTTGACATCATTTATCGTACATCCAAAATCCAGCAGGGATTCATTTACTCTCTCATCATATGGTTTCCACACATCATGCATGTCTTTAGAAAGCTTAGGCCCTATATTTGTGAAGAATGTGTTAATATGAGTAGCTACATCTGTTTCCTCAACCGGTATATTACTTTCAGTGTCTGTAAGTTCCACGGTTGAATGTTTTGCTGCTTCAGGGATTAATTTCTGAATTTTTCGCCAAAATTCAGTGGTATTACCTTCACTGGCTTTTAATTCATCTCTTATACATTTCCTTTTGACAGACCTTGCAAATTTATTACCCTCACGCTTGGCTTTTTCAGCCCTAGCCTTATCAACATCCAGACCAGTCCGCCTAGCTTTGGCTAAAAGATTATTTTTGTCGCGCAGTACATTAATCATGTGGTCAGTAACCCATTCCTCTCTGTCTTCTGGGATATTAAATGTCTTAATTGGACACATTTTATCAAGGGAAGTCTCAATCACATTATGTAAAATATCCCATTTCAATGAGGGGTCCCCTGTGTTATCAAAAGTAGTCCAATCATGTGAGTTTAAATCTCCAGCAAGACGAGTTTGATCATACCTCTTGTATGAGCGACCAACATGCTTAATCTTAGGCTTCTTTTCAACATTCTTTTTCCTTACCATATAAATAGCGTAGTGGTCAGTTATATTCAGGTTTAACAGACCAGACTTATTTACATACTTGGCATTTGTACAAATGACATCGATTATGGACTTGGCTTTCCCAACACAGCGAGTAAACTCCTTAATAAGAATTCTAAGACCAAAGTCCTTCATTAATTTCTTGAAGTCTTTAACCCTTTCGTCCCTTACTAGTGCTAGGTTTATATTAATATCGCCAGTCAGGATAATTTCAACTTTATTTCTCTCAGGAATGGCTCCAAGCGTTTCTTTCAGCAACCGAATAAATTCTACTTTACAGCTTTTAGGGGGCCTGTACACATTGACCAGTACCAATCGTTTGTTGTTTGGTTTGATACATTGAATTTCAATGAATTTACAGCTTTTGTTTAAATGACTTAAATCATAAACATCATGGTAAATACATTCCTTAATATACGTACAAATACCACCTCCCGTTTTAGGGTTACCATTATCATCAATTTCTTGATCATGGTCTATCCATGGACTCACCTTCAATAATAATATTGAGGTTTATAACTGCCGATTTGATGTTCCGTGAACGAGCTAGAGCATTTATAGCTCTTAGTTCTCCTTGTTTGAGCCTGTCTTCAGGTGTCAGATCGTCGGTCAGTGACACTCCAAACCATTGGTTAACGTTGCGTAGGTTTCTGACATTCGAGAAAATTTGCTGCTTGAATTGGTTTGAGGAGAAAACAACTACGATAGGCCTAACCTTGGTCTTCCTGCCATTTTGAGGTTTGTTATAACGACCCCTCCTATACACAGATTCAGCCGAGGTAGAAGTGAAATTTAGTTGAAGATCCCTAAGTAGGTCATCGACGATCCCTCTGAGGTTTTGGCCTTCCTCCTCCTTGTAGCCCTCCAGTACCAGTATTTTCCGCCTGCTTTCACTCTCGATGAACGTAAGTTGTTTTTGAATATTTCCAACCCTGGTTACATGCTCAGTTACCTTTTTACTTAGCGATTCGTGTAGATCGTCAGTCTGCGCTAGGCTGTCATTGATCTCAGTGGCACGGGTCTCACCTTGTGACAGTCGTTCATGCACCGTGTCAAACATAGAAGCAATCCTGACAGCACGTGCGTCCCCTTCAGCGAAGCGTCTTTCAATGGTGTCAAACAGGGCTAATATCCGTGAAGACAACTGCTCTTGTTCCCTCAGTCTAGCGTCTATTTCATTGATTCTCTCAATGGCGGAGGTGTGTGACGCATTTGTCCTTAGATACGGCTTGGTTTCCTTGACGACTGGCGTTGGCAGGTCAAATTTCAGCGCGTTCCCTATCTGGAGCGCGTCCGTGACAGCTGCGCCGTCTTGTTGTTGTATATTGACTCGGGGTCCGCCTTGGTCATTCATCGCGGTGTTTACGTCCGGCATGGTTTTTCTCCGAATTCTGCCACTTCTTTGTGGTTTAGGAGATAAATATGGCGTATCCAGTGTCTTTGTGTATTAACACGAGTACTCAACGAAATTAATTCCGTTTAGTGGAATATTTTCATAGAAAAAGTCCGATTTTGAGCGGAGCAGCCGTTCGGGGTAACTCTACTCGCTGGCGGCCATCTTTCTGCATCTTTCTGTATCCAATTAAATGCCTTCATTGTTATTTAGGGAAATATACACATTGCCTTGGTGTCTATTTCCCTAATTATCTCCACTGACGTGGTTTAACCGTCTATTCTTTCCCAGAGGGTGACACGAGTGAAATAACCCTCAATTTTGATTGATTTTTGTATTTGTTTCTATGCAGTTCAAGTCAAAGGGACACGATCGGTACAATCTCCAGCACTTTTGACAAGGGTCAAAATGATTTTAAAAAACTATGAAGACCTCACAGGCAGCACTTGCAATAGTGGGTAGTGATATCTCACATGGGTGTGCATACAAGATTGTCTATGCTGTACTACGCTTAAGCAGCATAGGAACTATCATATTATTCACCATAAAACAACACTAAGCCTGTACTGCCTGAAAAACTTCCCATAAGGTGTGTCAGTAGTGTGGAGCTAATGATATCATCCCCTATGAATGGCCATCTCTGCTGGTTGCAGCAATGTTAGCCAGCCTTAGCTAATGCCTCTAGGGAGGCTGTGGTGGCTCCATGAGCAGCTCTGAGCAGCTCGGGATCATATTGCCCCAGCAGTGCACAGTGCCTGATCCTCTTATCACTGGCTGCCTTTATGCCACTGAGAAGACCACCTGTAGCTTACTGGAGATGCTTTGGCTGCCAGAAGCCAAAGGGTTCTGGATAATCACCATTGCTGATGCTAGATGGCCAATGGGAGCCGCCAGCAATAATTGGTTATGGTGTAAAAACCCACGTAAAACAATGAAATGTTAAAGTACATGATATGTAAATGGCCACACTGGTGATTGCTTTGTTCATTTTCATAACCTTATCGAGAATTGAGATCGTAAGAAGCATCCCAGTAGGCACGATCACACCAGCTGCTATGGCTGTTAGCTAGCTACTTATATGCTAACTTATAAGCACTTATTAGTGGCTTAATGTGCAACACATATTAACCACTGCAGAAAAACTACTAATAAGTACTTCACATGAAGCTTCTAATAGCTGACTAAATATGTGCATACACTAGGCAGTACTGCAAAATAAACACTTATTAGCAGCTCATTGTGAAACGTTTGTTAGCCACTGCAGAAAAGCTACTAATAAGTACTTCAAATGAAGCTTTTGATAGCTGGATAAATATGTGCTAAATGTTACATTAGGCAGCACTGCAAAATCAGCACTTATTAGTGGCTTATTGGGCAACATTTATTAGTCACTGTCGAAAAGCTACTAATAAGGGCCTCAAAATCATCACTTGGTAGTTGACTACTTGATGCTATATCATGTAACAGTGTGGTCCACTAGTCCATAAGGAGTGATTTAACAAGCTGATTTCCCATCATCAAGTACTACACACAACAATGGTGTCTTTACCAATATTGCTTGTTGTCTATTACATTAAAAGGATTATTTCTAATTCAAAGTTGTTAGATATATGTGTGTTACATACTAACACATTTCACAACTTGTTAACAACATTGACAGTGATTACCCAGCCAGCATTGCTTAGTGGGACCCAGATGGGCCAGATGGGCCAGCCCAGATTCAAAGTGCCCAGCTCAAGCCCAGATTAAATATAAACTATAAAAATATACAGTAAATGGTGATTTCTGGAGGAAAATCAGATGTCAGCATGTTTTGAAATATTTACAATGTATTTATGGGAAAAAAAGTTTTCCTGGGCTGGCCCATCTGGGCTCCCACTGGTAGCCCTGGACAAAAAGGACCATAACCCAGATATGGGCAAGCCCAGTTGGCCCAAGTAAAACACATATGGGCCCCAGGGACCAATACTGGCTGGGTATGACTTAAAAAGAAATATATAAATGAGTTTTGTGGGTGAATATCTTTAGAAATAGTATAGTGCTGCCACCTAGTGGTGATTAATAAGTATCTCTGAGCACCAGCTAGTAAGTCCTTATTGTGAACCAGCTAGTAAGCCCTGCGTCAACAACTCTTAATGTCTAGTGCTTCTGCAGCCCTGCATTTTATCTACTATGTCCCACTTAATAGCTGCTGCTTTTGCAGCACTTTACACACACCACTTGATAGTAACTCAATAGGCACTGCCTGATAAATTATGAGTTTACTGAGAGAAATTAACAAGTCAGTGAAGGGTAGGTAGCAAGGTTGGTTAAGTATGTGTGTTTGCAGTTGTGTACTAGGGATGAGAGACACAAGCCCTACACTACCCCCCCCCCCCCAGGCCGGCTCAGGGTACCTGGGGTGGGGGATGAAGCCTCTACACAAGCCCTACACCACCACCACGCACTAGGCTGGCTTAGGGTGCCTGAGGGTGGGGGATGAAGCCTCTACACAAGCCCTACACTACCACCACTCACTAGGCTGGCTTAGGGTGCCCGAGGGCAGGGGTTGAAGCCTGAGGTTTGCATAAGGAACTGTCAATAACAGGGATATTTTCCGCTTTTGAAAGTAGCATTTTTGTTGCAGGTCAGAGTGCCCATAAGAGGTTAATGTTGCTATGCACCTGCTAGTAGACACTAGAAATGCACCTCTTATTAAACAATGCCAATGTGCAGCTAGTAAGCTCTTAATATGCACCAGCTAGTAAGCCCTGCATTTACAGAGTTTAATAGTCAGTGCTTCTGCAGCCCTGCAGTAAGAGCTAACAATAAGTGTAGCTATGCACCAGCTAGTAGACATTCTAAATGCAACACTTCTTTGACACTACCAAATACTGGCTAGTAAGCCCTTACTGTGTACCAGCTAGTGAGCCCTGTATTTGCTGCGTTTATCAGTTGATGCTTCTGCAGTACTGCAGTTGCAGCTATTATAGTAAACGTTGCACTGCTCCAGCTAGTAGGAGCTGCTTTTGGAGCACTGCACACACACCACTAAGTAGTAATTTAATATGCCCTACTTTAAAATGCAAAACATGATGGGGGCTACATGAGTGGCTAGTAAACGTTGCAATGAGTTTAATCATTTTTATTGGCAAAACATGTAGAGCCTTTCGATCAACGCCAAGGTAGAACAATATATCCATGGGATCCTTACAATCGACCCATACATACATATATAAATTCCAAGAACATTTTCACAATTATGCACCATAAGTTGTCGATAATATATGCCATTTTTGGGAAGGTCGAGCCGTCATACATACATAGTCAAGCTGGGTACTCGGAAAAACGGGGGTATGAAGTATTCCACAAGTCAGACTCACAATGCAACGACTTATTACTTATACCGGTAGTAGCTTCACAATATCAACATCAAAAATACTAACTAAATACGTATAAACTACGCATTCCAATCAGTTGTTATTACATCGCTGGCCTTGGCGATATGTCGCCTTCACAAATATTCAATGTTTCAAATATGAACATCATATAAACATTGTTCACAATCTTACGCATTGGACCCTAGCCACACACAGTCCCAACAAATCAATTATTTATTCTTGAGTTTATTCGAAAACTGTGTATAGGTAGGCAACTTCTGCACTTCAGGTGCAAGCTTATTCCATAACATGAAACCTCTATAGAGTGGACTCTTTTTGTATAGGTCCCCTTTGGGTCTCTGTACCTTCAATTTTATCAATTTATTTCCTCGCAGAAGATGCACCGGGACCACCACATTATTCGGATCTCTAGAAAACTTATATATTATACACAGCAAATTCTCTCGTCGCCTCGTAGCCAGGAATTTACAAGTACATCTGGCATGTAAAGCTATCCTCGTTATATCTCTCGGATTACGCACATTGGCACAAGCTCTTAGACAATTATTTTGAATCACTTGTATTTCTTCAACCAATTCCTCTACACTACTCTCTACTACAAAATCTCTATAGTCAAAGTTGCCTAGAACCATTTGTTTAAAAAGTAGGGCAGCCAGGTCCTCGTCCATGACTTTACACAACCTGCACAGGTTATAAAGTTTTAAGTTACATGTTGATGAGATTTTATTACACTGATCTTTAAAATTTAGGGAAGAGTCAATCATAATACCCAGGTAATTAAAACTAGAAACCACTTTTAGACGTACTCCTTTAAGCCAGAGTCCATACTCAGACCAGTTAGTATTACAACCCTCGCCGTGACACCAGAGCACCTTGGTCTTATCAGCATTAATTGTTAATTTATACTCATTACACCACGCACCGATCTCATCAAGATCCAGCTGTAGCTGTTTCCTAGCTAGTTCTGGGTCCCGATTGAATACAACAAGAGCGACATCGTCTGCATACATATAATGTCTACCGGTTTTTATACATCTAACAATACCGTTTATATAGATAATGAACAATAAAGGGCCGAGTACGGACCCCTGGGGTACGCCATAAGCAATATTGCTCGACCCAGAGGTCCTACCAGACACCGTGGTCACTTGACATCTATCACCTAAGTAAGATTTGAACCATGATAGAGTAGATACGGTACAGCCAATATTTTGTAACTCAGAAATCAAAATTAGGTGGTTTACTGTGTCGAATGCAACTAGTTACTCAGGCAACGGCTCGTAGCTGGTGTAGATCGGTGGTGCGCCCACTGGGAAAGTACAGGTGATCAAGCCTATGCATGACCCAGTAAACAAAAAAACGTTATACAACATTTTATAACGTAATATAACATTATTTAACGTTTTGCTAAGCCTCCTTACTATGGCATAACGTTATATAAAGTGTTATAACGTTTTTTAACGTAAAATAACGTTTTTCTGTTAGCTGGGTAGGCCCCTTTAATAGATAATATCGCGTGAATTATCAATATTCCTAAATTACCGTTGTGCTGGTGCTGGCTGGTTGTATAGTGTAGTTGAGTGGTGGTTGTCTGAGTAAGCTCTCTAAATGTCCATTTTCATTTGATCTATGAATATATTCCAACACATCTATTTTACATAAACGACTGACATAAACACTGTTCAGTTTTCTCTCTCAGACGTTTTAAGTGTTTAATTTGGTTCCTAGAACACAATAACCAGCTGCTGCCTGATACAGCTTAATACAAGCATCAGCTGCTCATCACACAAGAAAGAAGATGTTTATTGCTCATTCATAGCACATATTCATGCCAAGAAACAGTTTAGACTGGCTGAAGTTCCCCGCTATTTCACCTCACGGACAAAGGGAGGGTCCAAATGAGGAATACGAGAGTATAAATCGGGATTAAAGGTCATGTGCAATATGTTAAGGTATCAGAGACTGAGAGACTTGAGTAAGGCTAGGGACATAAATGTATACCAATGCTCACAATCATCCCCCAATGATCAGTGCTGCTGCCTGCATGGTGGTAATGCCATCAGCAACTTCATATATATGCATTCATATAATGGGATGTACCCATGACATATTTACATCCAAACAGTGCACCAGGTACGGTAGGGAGGCATTGACTGGGACAGACATGGACGTATGGAGCTGCTCTCCCCTAGTGACACTGGGAGCGCCGCTGTAGTCTCACCATCCAGGGCAGGTGTGGGGCACAGGACTTCCGGCAGGATAACACTGGAGGATTCAGTGCTGCCGCTCCTGCTGCCAGGGTCTGCCCTTGGTACTGGCCTTTTTGGGAGGCCTGGGACATGTAGGCATTGGTGGTAGGACACCACCAGGTATTAGCACTACATAGACATCTATGTAATCCTATCTATATATGCATACAGCAGCAACCTGTGTGCATGGGCAGGAGAGAATCAGCAGCATTAAGGTATGGACAAGGCACGCTACTCCAGTAGGCGTGTGATGTACTACACTGCTGCTGTTGTGTCCCACTCATTGCCTGCACACTAAGGCCCACCCCGGCTCCCTTCTCCAGGGTCTGCATCTGCTACTATCACTACTACAGCCTCTACCTGTGTGCCTCAGCGCCTGCCTGGACGTCCCGGCATCACCCTATCAGACACCACTGTCAAGGTGAGTGATGCACCTGTAGATCTGGGTGGTGGGGTGTGGTAGGGGGATGGTGAAGGTATGGCATTTATTATTATTGGAATTGCCATTAGATCCTTCCATTATGTGCCACAATAGCTGGTCTCGTTACTTTCTCATTTCGTCTCTCTATGTATGCTGAGCAGGCATTAGCTTTATGTATGCTCGCCTTGCTTCCCTACTGGGTCTAATCTTGAACTGCCTACTCTGTCATCTCATTTCCTCCCATCCTCTCTCTTTCTCCTCCCCTTCCCAGTATCTGTCACCGTCTTTCTGTATCGGTCCCATTCTCTCACTGACACTTCATATCACAGTTCTCGCATTAATAACCAGTATGTCTTCTATCCCCCTCCCATCTCTGACTCTGCAGTCTCTTTCCTTTAAATTATTTATGTTGTCCCTTCCAATCCCATTTTCACATTAGCGTGGGGAATGTGCAGACATAGGATAGGCATCAGCCCATGAATTCTATATGAGAGGCAGATAAATTAACACCTAATGCATCCCCGATATGACCGTGTGTTGAGAGTGGTGCTCATTGGAACATGTATTCTGAGGATTTGACAGGTATATCTACATACATCATACCTGCATTGGGTATTGAAAGAGCAACAATGTTGCAGGTGTATAGCTTGTCATTGCAGAGTTGTCTACCTGGCCTGGCACTGCCAGGTCTACACCCCCCGGTGATTTGTTCTTTAGGTTGTTTGTATATGCTCTGGCAATGGTGGGTACTGCTGTTTTATAACTACCTGTTCAGTCAGGACTCTCTAAGGGTAGCAGAACCCTTGAATGCATGAGACTCACTGGCTCATAAATGCTGCGTTTATGTATCATGTCGACCCTATCTGTTTCATATTAAAATGATACACTCAGGAACATGATACACCAATACAGCGATGGAGATGGTTATTATCTGGTGTTGCATTGGTGTTTTGTGATGACAAATGAATATAAAGCCTTATTACTGTCATCAAAGGTTTAGTGGTAGGAGAGCTACACACTGCACTGCACAGCGGGCATTAATGCAATGCACAGCTCCCACCCCCATCATCACCAACCAACACCACAGTCATCATCATCATCATTAAATTATTTTCCGGACGTTTATCATTCACCTCTGTATAATGTATAATCTGCTTGTCAGGGCACTGCTAGAGTAATGGTGATATGGGATATGGAATTTACCTCTACCTCTGCCTGTAGGCTTGCCTCACTACCATCCCCATCTCCATGCTTTGCTCCTCTGTCATTGCCTTCTCATCTCCCTCTTGCTAAATTCTTCTTTCTTCTCGAAACAATATATAAGCCTATCACTTCATGTCTCATCTATCTCCTCTGTCTATGTTTTGTCTGTCTTCCGTCTTTCCTTTGAGCCTTATACCAGTACCAAACTATGTTAACTCCATCTCTCTCTGTCTTTGCCCTTATTTTACTAATTTTGTGTGTTATATAGTGTATGTGGATAGGGTCTGTCGGTGTGTCAGGGGTGCTCATTATGGAGGCTTGGCAGTATACTGTTGACGTGCCTCATTCATTCAAGGACATTGTCATCGCCTGTTGCTGGCATGTCTCCCGATGGGAAAACCTCACCAATACAGGCAGCCATTATGTGACAGGCCTCTGAATCTTTTATCTGCTGGTCACAGTAGTGTTTTTATCACTTAAGGAGAGTGATAGGCTTTTGAAATAACCTTTCGCATTAGATCCTATACGCTGCCAATCTTTAGCATAGTACTATGCTGCTAACTAGCAATGTTTAAAAGCAATATCTAGGCTGGAGTATATGATATAATATTATTATGTGTATGTGCATGGGTGAAAAACCTTTTCCCATATGACGTATAGCAGGTCTTAGGGGCTGTGTGTTTGTGATTCACAAACCAGTGTTTACCAGTGACAAAGTGTTCTTTCAGTCCAGTGTGGATTCACTTAACCTGGTAGGTATGAGATAAATGTTGAGGTTTTGTCAGTACCCCATGTAGACTAACATGGGGTGCTTGTTCTATTGATTAGAATTATCATGATATAGAACACTCATTTCATTTGGACAACTTTGTATGCCGAGACTAAAGCATATTGTCCATACAATGATGATTTGATCACTTCAAACTCAGTGAAAGTCATTCTAGATTATTTATAGAAGAATATGAGCAGGTGTTGAATCATCTCTTGGAAACGCTTTATCATTATCTTGGGGTATTATATAGTAAAACATGATGCTGATTAGGAGATTACAGATGAGTAATATGACACAGCACCTCTTTCAGGCATCAATTTCCTTTTCCCCACCAATCATCTGACAGTGATACTACCTGAGACACTGTCTATCCTGCGGAATTAATCTGATATGAAGAGAAGCAATTGTATCAGGACTTCAACATGCTGTTGAAACTATACATGTATTCCAACTGATACAGTCATGTTTAGCCTTTGTTGAGAATGTTCCATTTTGGATTTATAAGAGCAAGATAATTAATATATCATAATCATATCATGATTGCATGAATTGAAAGAAATATTCAAGAATATGAAACTCTCTCCTTATTTCAGCTTTCCCCTGCTTCAGAATATATGCATAGTGTGCTGAATTGAAAGTACTATGAGAAAATATTCCCCCATTTGTGACATGTAACAATTTGTGAAGAAAACATTCTCCTAATGATGCCTCACAGGGAAGACTCACAGTGATGTCTTCTTACAAACATACACAATGTCTTATTTGCAGTATAACAGTAATTCCTTCCAAATGACATGGGAATTCCTGAAACAATGTGCCAAGTGCAGCCAAAGGGTTTTGTTGAACGTCCTAAGTGTTCGCCATGTACGGTTTCATGAGTTTTTCAGTACTCGCAAACATAATGTGGCCCGACATGGGGCCACAGCGGGCTCCCGATGTGGCCCTCGAGGTGGGCTGCCCAGTGGGTTTGGACATTGGTTCTTGCTGGGACTCATGCAGGGTAACCAGTTTCTATTGGTTAATCTTTTTGTAAATATACAGAAAAACAGGACTGCAGACCACTGTCTGAATCTGATATTCTTACATAACCTAAATGTATACCTCCCCTATGATCCTCAATACTAGATTATAGAGCACAACGTTTATGTCTCTAATTTACATCACAATTTTTTAGGCCCCAAGGTTTATGTCTCTAGTTCGCATCACCTGACATCAACTCCCATGAACCTGCTCATCAGATCTCCATGTATATATGTACCGGTATGTATGTATGTATGTATGTATGTATCTACAGCAATAGGGGCATACATCGAGTAAGGTGAGTAGGGTAGGAGAGGCACACTAGCATCAGGCTACCACTTTACCTGCGATACTATAGCCAATAACAACATGGTACAGGTAACCACTGGTAATATGGGAGGACAATGAAACACAAGCCGACCTGGCAAGTGGCTGTATCTTTCTTTACCACCATGACCGATGCTGTTCAGTTTGAAACATGTTGAACTCATGTAGATAATTATGATGTATATTTCACATTGTGTCAGACACAATAGGATGGGCAGTTCCTATACTGTAAACGTTTATATTTTCGCGCATGTATATTTTCGCGAATTGACTATAAAGTGCACTTTCATGTGTATTTAAATTCGCGGATTTTGGAGTGTAGTAATTGTATGACTATACTGGATAAATATTCGCTCTGTACATAATACTATTTTCGCAATTTTAAAATTTTCGAAAATCGCGAAAATAAATACAGCGCGAAATAACATACGTTTACAGTAGTTAATGATATCCGATATAATCTATACTTTCCCAGCAATATTCTGATAGGCAGAAAAATTAACACATCCCCAATATTACCAGTTGTTGAGCGTGGTGCTGGTTGGAACATGTATCTTGCTAATTAATATGTAGATCTAGATTCATCATATCTGCAATGCGTATTGAGTGAGCTATGAGGTTGCAGGTGTATAAAGTTTCATTACAGAGTCGGCTACCTGGCCTGCTAATGCCTGGTCTAGCTCCAGTAGTGATTTCTTCTTTATGTTGTTTGTGTAGGCCTTGGCAATGGTAGATATTGCCAGAGTTGGCTTTACCTGATTCTAGCAACCTACTGAATCAGTACCACACACTTTGGGAACTATATCCCCTCTTAACTCTTTAAGGGTAGCATAGTGCTTTAATGCACTATAACCCTGCTGCCTAAATACAATGAAGCCCAGTAACTTGGAGTATGTGTTGACATGATGCACTAATACAGTGCTGGTGGTTACCTGCTGGGGGGAATAATCAGGACATCATTACCATTAAACTATTTTTTGGACCATTATCATCTTAATTTGTGTATGATGTTTAATATGCATTACAGTCCAGTACCACAATAGCGACAATACGGGAAATATAGATGGTCTGCCGTCCTGTGGCTCGCTACCTTCCCTGTATACCTGCCTACTTTCATCCTTTCTCATTGCCTCGCCCTCTCCCTCCTGCTTTTTCCTCCTGTTTTGTCTCTTACCAATGCCATTAGCCTGCTTCCTTATTCCTGTCTCATCTAGCTCCTCCATCTACATTTTGTCTGTCTTCCATCATTCCTTTTACCCCTGTTCTCTGACCAAACTGTGTAAACTCAATCTCATTCTATCTCCGCCCTTATTGTACTATTATTGTGTACTATATGGAGTATGTGGACAGGGTGGGTCATTGTGCGTCAGTGCGTTAGGAGTGCTCATTATGGAGGCTCGGCAGTGTACTGTTGACGTGCCTCATTCATTCAGGGACCTTGTTATCACCTGTTGCTGGCAACTCTGTCGATGGTAAGCCTTCCCCTACTGTAGCTTATAGTCACCGTTATGCGACGGACCTTTGAATCTTTTATCTGCAGGCCAAAGTAGTGTTTTTAGCACTCTAAAGGAGAATAATAGGCCTTTGAAATAACGTTTTTCATTGGAAACTGCACACTGCCAATCGTTAAAGAGAAAATGTAGGGTGCTAACTCACAACGTGGTAAAAGCAATGTGCACATAATTATATGATATATTATACTTTAGTATGTGCCATTTTACTCTCTGATATCATATGGCATTGATCTGCACAGAGTAAACATGCCATATAGCAGGTCTTACAGGCTGTGTGTTTATGATTCACAGCCATTGTTTACCAGTGACAAAGTGTCCTTTCAGGCCAGTGTGAATTCAGTAAACAAAGCGGGCATGAGATGAATGTTGAGGTTTTGTAGGTACTCTATGTAGACTAATATGGGGTGCTTGTTCTATTGATTAAAATGATGGTAGTATGCGATGCATGGAATTGTGTAATAGATATCTCTATACTCATACCGTCGGGACAAGCTAGACTGCCATATACATCCCAATACTGTGTATGCTTACAAGAAACTGAAGCATATTCTCCATAGAAGCTAGAATGGTGATATATATAGTAGCATCAAGCTATGACTTGTTTAATCAAATAAATCATAGTCAATGCCATTTATAATAATGAAAATGAAATCAGTTTAAAATGACCAAAAGCAATTTTATCGGTGGAGGACGTGAAAACTATTCCCACCGATAGGAGTTAGACTAATGAAAGGCCTATATGTTTAATTATCCTTTGTTGACAGATTCTTTTTAGATGTTTAAAAGTAAGATTATTATGATTGTACATGTATATATATTCTTCAAGAATAGTCCTCCTGAGATGTAATAGAGACATCTTATTTTCAATGATGCCTCACAGAGATGTCTCCCTACAAACAGAGAGAAAATCTTATTGATCCCATTTCAGTGTGACAGTAATTCCTTTTGAGTGGATAATGGAAAATCTCCTGGCTATGGACTGTGTGCAGTCAAAGCGTTTTGTTGAACGTATAAAGTGTTCACTGCACACAGTGTCATGCGTTAAAAGACCAAATGTTTAGGTGAATTATGGAGGTAATAGCAGCTTATCAATACTTAATGCAAGTAAGAGATATAGTCTGGTATTGTCCACACACTAGACAGTACGTTGCATTGTGATAATGATTATTCTAGCTATCAAGGTACATTAAAGCTGTATGTTGCTGATCTTAAATGTATTATCCAAAGGTTTATCGCTTTGATAATCCAGAGTACATTTTTGTATTTTTGCGTTTATTATTCAATTATCTAAGGTTCCAAATATCCACAGGAGAGTCCAGAACCTGGCTGTTCGCTCAAAAAGCCGCCATGTTTTAGTAGTTATTTCCAGCGTAATTCATTCCTGAGACTGTACACTTTATGAGATCATAGGGTATGACAACCGTCTATGGCTGTGTCTTACCAAATCGTTGTGAAAGTTTATGACTGGATGAAATCTATGACCAGGTGCAATCTCCGACCGGCAAGAGAGAAAACTGCTTATTTAGGGCAGATGTACAGAGAAATGGTCAGAAAAAGTTTCAAATTCTAAGACTTTATGATACTAATTTTGTTTCATTTTAATTCAAAAAAGTTTCAAATTCTCCCTTACCGGTCATAGATTGCACCCGTAATGAATGTTGCGGAACTTTTTCAATAAAAAAGCTACCAAACTCAAACTGTTTGGGAGGGTAAAACATTATCGCAGGTACCCCTGACTAGATATCAGATCCTCCGGACCAGATCTCAAATCTGCTGCCCATAACCAGAGCCTGGTCAGAGCGACACCACTTAAGTAAATCTGAGGTATATAGGAATGGATTTGCCTGCAGACCATCGGGACTTGAAACACCACATCTCAAGTCCCTACAGGAATTAGGCCCATGAAACAAACAAAATAGTGTTCATAGGAAATCATACAGAAGATGGAAGGTAAATAATTATGCTGTATTGTAGGATCATAGGATGGTCAGTTCCAAGAGAATCCTCATAAAATCATTTTATAAGCCATTATATAAAATCCTATAGCCCCCCCCCCACAACTGAAAGCCTTGCCTCCCCCCCCCCCCTTTCAATAAAGTGTAGCTTTCTTTCTACGCTTCTGAGATTTGGGACTAAACCAAGTAGTTTGGTAGTTTAGTAATTTCCATGAATGTTGTTTTAGCAGCACCGATCTTCATCTACTTTCCCGTTTCCAACTAGAACCTAAGACATGCCTAGATTCACAGTAATGTGGTGCAGTTCACCAGTACGCTGTCAAAGCCGGGTGAATGTAGACTTGCATTCTACCATATTCCTATTCTCTGCTGATCACATAAACTGTCAATTGTTTCCCAGAAGGTCTGGGCACTCCTTTTCTTCACTCCCCATCAGGGTACCTGCACGGTCATGCGAGCTCTTGGTGGGAATGATGGCGGTCGTGCCACCTGACTCTCCGATCTCTGTTCCCAGAAACTGCAGGCAGCACTAGTACAATGAGAATGGTGGGCATTTGACCGACATGCAATATATTGCTCATGGAGATGGACCATCCGTGGTGCCTTGACAAACATAATTATTCTGCAAAGTCTTAAACCCCCAGCTCCCATATAAATAGCATTCACCTTGGGTATATGCAAATGACCTGTCAGACCATGGTTTGTCAGAGGGAGATGAAATAGTTGTGGATTGACTAGAATATAGCTACTTACCACCTCTATATTTTGTCATAGTAACTTATGAATGTTTCCAAGAGCAAGATATACCAAAAGAATTTTACACATGACACTTGAATCAGTAGAATAATGGGATACAATTCCAAGTGTATGTGCTGAGTGGGTGGTTGGGGCTGTGCGATTGACAGGTACCCTGTCAATCCTGTGTTATTTATGTATACCTGCGGTACAGAGAGCATGGGGCTGAGGTCTGAGTACACCTCACAGGCCAGGACCCACACCTGGGCAGGCCCTATGACCTGTAAGTTACTGATGTGGTCACTGTACAGGTCTGCCCTCTGTGGAAAATTATGGCACTAAAGACCATTAGGACCTCCCCTCCCACTGCCCCACTGTGGCTACCTACACACAGCACCTGTACGTCAAGTTACAAGCCCCTCCCCGGGACCTTGCTGGACGTGCAGTAAGACCTGCGGGTTTAAATCTGCATATCCTGCCTAGTCTGAATGTTTTACATACCCAAAATTGGGGCCTCTGCTCCCGCACCGCTTTTCTTTTCAGTTTTATTTCTGTCTTTTAGATAATGGTTCCCACAGCATATCCCAAGTAGTTTGAAACCTGAACCGTCTAGTTGGTGTAGTCAGACTATGCAGGGTATGCAAGTTACACTTCATGCCTACACGTGATATGTTTGTCAAGGCATCACGGAGGGTTTGTCTATAGTTACCAACACTAAGTGTTAGCAAGGCTACATCACCAGTACTTCTGCTCTCTGTACAGTACCTTAATGGCTCTCACATTTTAGTGGCCATGCAGTCGAAAGGAAATTGAAAAGTAAACTTTGAAATCAAAGTATTACACTTTCCAATTCAGAGGATATCGCTTCTGGCTTTTATCAATTTCATGAATGTAAAAAAAGTATGTTTCCATAACGACAACTATCTGGAATAACACTCATCTATAAGAATTAACACGTTTATTTTACATAAAATAGAAATACAATGACAGCTGAATTCTCCAGATTGAAGGAGATTGGGAATGTCATATTTATTTTGTTTTGCCTTAGCATAATTATATATGGGTCTCTAGTCATCTCACACATCTCATGTGCTAACGTCCAATCAATTTAAGCCCATATGATTCAACACCATTTTAGCATTGCGCTTGAAAAGTGATGAGTCGATTTTAATACTGCCGGTATATGGGATCTAGATGTAAGACGTGTTGCCGATTTAATCAGGCTCACAGCCTCTAAATCAATCTTTTCATGGCGGTATAGGTATTGCATCATCCTATTTATGGGTCTTACATTAGCTTGCTATTGTATGGCACCATCCTGCCTGTACCTATAAGGCAATGCTGCCACAGTGAATCAAGTCACTCGCTACTAATCCATAATTGTGAACGGACCTAGGGGAAAACACAAATATCCTACCATCCTCTGCAAGTGTTCTTATCTAATTCTGTAACTACCACGTCCGAGAATCAACAGAAAATCAAGCCTGTCCAAGTTCTATCAACATTCAGATTGTTTGCAGACTGGTCGCAGAAGGCATTACATATTTTTGGAACATTTGGTCAAGCATATATCCATAGTCGCATGGCTGTGGATGTTGGGCTAGATCTAGATCCAGGTCTGGCTGCCTTTGCCAAGGGAGGCAGAACCCCCCCCCCCCCCCCCCATTTCATGGAGACATGAATTGGCTTCTTGCTAAATAATTGCTTTCCCGATACAAATCGTAAAGGAGTGAGACAATTCTTGGAAAACATGGCCTTGTGCTGCAGAGTGTTTCTTTGGTGACCGGACTGTTTTCCAGGCGACCTTTCTACCTGTCCCCAGTAATGGTAGTAATTTCAGCACCCGGCGACTTTTGGACAGCATTTACTATAGGATTAAAGTGCTTTGGTGTAATGACCCTTAATTCCGTGCTTAAGCGACAATACAATAATAGTGAAAGTGTGTGGAACTAATTTAAATAGGGTTTAACCTAAAAACTATTCTCAATGAGTTCCTTATGAAAGTTAGTAATGCGAATCCAAAGGATTTCTTTCAAAGAGCAAATATTAATATTTTCATCAAAATGGTGTGTCATTAAAGCTTTAAATAATAATGGGTAAGAGCGTGTAGCTTTGCTAGGTCTAACAACAGTACCTGGCCCTGCTACATAAGTACCCTGGCTGCCCTGTCCTGTATCATAACAACCCACATCTTGGCCACAGAATAGTGGTTTACCTTGCATGCACGAGTCAATGATATGGGTATGTAAGGGTTACAAGATACACCAACCAGTTGTGGTTCCATGTGGGCCTGATACCAGCTACAAAGAGGCTCCCCATGCACGGTCTGGACCCTTTCCTGTAAACAGGAGGTGACCATGATTGGGACTGGTACTTGTGAGCAGCTCAGGACGTGTTGCTGCTGTCACGTGCTGCTCTGACCTGCTCACGAGCTGCTCTTGTTGACGCAGAGAGACGGGGACTCTTGTAGGCAATGTGTTCTCTACAACTTGGCCCAGGACTGTCACAACCTCAGTGTCTACAAATGAAACGACACGGCCCTGCTTTCATTGTGATCTACTATACCCTGATGCCTCTTGTCTCCCTACATGGTTCGCCAACTGTATCACTAAATAAGGCTTGGTTTAGATGGTTAAATGTATGTATCATCAGTTAACTGAATGTATCTGTGTGTGCGCGGGGAAAGGTACAAATTACAAGGTGCGTGAATACAATACCAAATTACCGATAACCCTCTTCAATGTTTCTTCTGCCAAAATACATGGTATGTCACCATGGTGCAGAGCAGTCAGGAGTCCCTCTACCAACAAAGGTGAAGCCATCATTGCCTTTTCAAACCCAATTAACTGGGATTATAGGTTCGGGACGACTTATTAGGCAATAGGAAATCATATTTAGTAAGGATATTCTGCTTCTTATGTATAGGAATTGCCTTTATATAGTATCCTAAACATTATAAGGTTGTCCATTGAAACTAGAAACCTCCATTGTTTCAAATGATTGATATCGAGGAGTGTAATGCAATATCTGCAACAAATCACAGAATGTCTCCAATTACCACAAGGAGAATGAGCCGAGAAAGTGTGCTTCATTACCTCTGTGAGGACATTGAAATACATTATGTAAAGGTCCTAATTTTTGCATCAGGTCGCTTGGTGTTTTGATGCAACACCCATAGGCTAGCAGTGTTATACATGGGGTTCCATCTCCATAGGAGAGAATACATGACTTCAACAATTTGGATTGCTGTTACAACTAATTCTACTTACATTCGGTTTTCTATACTTGCGAATCGTACTATTCGTATTTGTAACGTGGTATGGGTGTAGGTGAGTGTGCATATAATCGTCTTGCAGCTACAGGATAATTAGCAGGTGTATTGTGTATACATATAGGTTGATATTACCGCCCCCCCCCCTCCCCCCTCCATCCAATCGTTTACACAACGCATTTGATATATAACGAAGACCTGGGCGCCAGTAGAGGTAGGGTGGAGGCAGGTGACTTTGTAGAACGTGGTTAGCTGGACCAAGTATCATTAGCACACGCCTTAGCTGCTTATACTTATTAAAGCAATACCATTCATTAAACAGGGAAATGAGATGCAAGCAAGCACACTATACTATCATCTTTACTGCCAGCGTTATTTTGCCAATACATTTTACACGGTATTTCTGCGAGGAAATGAATTAGAATGGCAGCATAGTCCTTCAATGCGAGCAACATGCCTGTCAACCTTAAAGATTCGTACCCTCTCAAAGGGTCGGAATAATGCACCAATGCAGTGTTGGTGAGTTACCCGCCGACACTGGGTTCATGCACCATGATGACAAAATGTCCTGATGCATCCTATAACGGGTATTAAGGGGGTTAACACGTGGGAGATGCACTGGAGAGAACTAGATGGGTCAGCCCACCTCCTAATGAACCCCATTAACAGCTGACACGGGAATGGTCTTACCTGTACATGTATACCTCCACCTGGGTAATTGGCAGGTGGTGCCTCATTAGATACCTGGTCAGCGTGGGTGTACGGCTATCATGCCGCAGTATACAATTTACAAGTTGGCAATTTAAAGGTACAAACTAAGCTGGACTAATTTCTTTTCTTAGAAAGTTATAATGGTGTTCATTGTGAAACGAGATAGACCCTTTGTTTGTATTCATACACTATAAGTAACCATCATCGTCACCTATCATCATCTATTCATACACTTTAACTTTAAGTGACCATCAAGCTTGTGTCTGACCTAAACAATGGGTTAGGCCAGAAAAGGATTACTATACTGAGTGAACAATATCCTGCAAAATTCATTGTAAAATCCCGCTGGCCAGGGATATGTAAACTTAAGTATTACTTTCTATGAGTAGGCTCTATTATTAGTATTAGTGCCACCTAGGCAAATATTGAACTTTTTATAAAAGTGGACACTCGCTATATAGCCTATTCTGACACAAATACTGTTCGTTCAAATGTACAAGGAACTCTCAATGTTGTAAACTTGATCTTACTTCTTGACCAAATAGGGACATTA
The DNA here is from genome assembly GCA_947462335.1 of Harmothoe impar. Classification (NCBI taxonomy): domain Eukaryota; kingdom Metazoa; phylum Annelida; class Polychaeta; order Phyllodocida; family Polynoidae; genus Harmothoe; species Harmothoe impar. Next base: position 47,239,236 of record OX381708.1, on the reverse strand, counting down.
ATGCCATTTATAATCTTTGCTTCAGTTTGTCTTTAGCGTTCACTGAAACTTTTTTAAAGTGAATAAGTAGAGATGCAATTACAGTAATTACAATTCAAAAGAGTCAAAATACACTCCAGCTAGGGAGTGTTCATCTATTAACAACGAGGGGGGTCGTGAATTCGGGGGGGGGGGTGAGGGACAAATTTGTACACCTTGAGAGACAAGTTGAGAGGGGGTCACAGAGTCTCTGCAAACAAAATCTCAAGTGGAACTCGTGTCATTCTTGAGTCTTGACTTGTGATCCCTAGGAGAATTTTAGAACGTTTTTAGAACGTTTTGTAGAAATCTTCTTGTGTCATATTCCTTGGAATTTCTTCCTTTTTTTTGACCTTGTGAAACTCTAGAAATTCAGAATGTTTCTGAAATGTTCTCTGAACACTTTCTTGTATGAGTGAACTCGGGAAAATCACATCATCATTCTACTTGTGGAAGTCCTTGTTATTTGAATGAGTAAAACTCAGGGAATACACATCACTATTGAACATGTCACTAGGAATGTTCACTATTCTCGGGAATATCCTGTGCTTTATCTTGTATATACAGCTTGTGTTTTTTTCAGGAGATACACAAGATATTAACTTGTGTCATTCCCCCCAGTAGCGAACGTTCAATTCCCAAGTTCTTTTTGTGGATAGGACATGTTCACAATACTTGAGAATATTTTGTGTCTTTCTTGTGTTCAATTCCGGAATTTCTGTTTTAGGGGTGTAGCTAAATATCGGGGAGTATAGCTAAAAGGGATCAATTTTAACCTGTCGGGCAAGGGGAGATTGGAAAAATATCGACCCGCTTGTGAGAAAATCCACCAATACCCCCTGTTGTTGAAAAAGTATAACTCCCTTTACAGTGGACATTTATCTGAATCATGTTGCTTTTACTTTAAATCATTAAACCAGGATCAGTTTCAATGCAGCATGTGCTGTACGTTCCCGGTCCACCTTGATGACAACAATGTCCTTTTTTTAAACATGTGTGTGAAGGGTGGGGAGGGGGTTATTTCAGACATAAATAATAATAAGCAATTAGTAATAAAATCCTTACAGGATATTACATTGCAATTATAAGACTATCACGGACATTCATTATGCGTTGTTGCATTATATGCCCTACTTGATTGCGATTGATTTTAAATTGAAAGCAGGAAATCTTTTATGACTGGATTGATTACTGCACTCGTTGGGGGGGAAATCAAATTTCTCCCCAATGTCTCTTCTTAAGACGGTCAAGTGAATCATACAAATTAAATACCCGAGTGGCAGACTAATTACAGATTTCCATAATGGGAAGGCATAGCAAAATAAGGGTGTACAACCAAGGTAAAACATATTAATTAGGCCTCCATATTATTTTATACTGTGTGCACTTGTTGTACAACCATTTCAGTAGTGTCAGATACGAGTTCTTGTTGTCAACAAAATATTAATGATAATTCGCTCGTCTTTCATTATGATTGCAGCTGGGTGTTATGACAGTGTTTAATCCCGTAACCATGGTTACTTTGATGAAGGCAGGTCTCAGGTGCGGGGCTTCAACCTGATATCTTTTTGGGAAATCTGACAAATACAGAGACAAAGAGATAATATTTATTGACAGAATATCTGCTTTCACTACATGGGCAAACACGAAAGATATGGCCCGGTGTTCCTCACCCTGTGAATTTCTGAAGAAGCGAAAATTGACACCATGTGATCATCGCTCGAATTAAAATGTCTGTCTTTTTAAATCTTATTTTCCTTTTACTTAAGCTTCCATTCCTGCACGTTTAGGAAATATCTGTTTTACTTTCGCCCTTTATTTATAGATTATGACTAGGCCTATGCATATGATATGCTTATACACCTACTTTATAGTTGTGCGATCCCCACCTACATACAGAATACGCTCTATTGATTATGCAAACGTTCATGACAATAGTCTGAAATGAGTGCATCGAACTCTAGACTACAATATATAGACACACATTTGATGATGCACATCGGTAGTTATGTCGTGTATAATGCCCCCACTCCGTATGCCTAATCCTGGGTATGACATGTCCCCGATCTAGGTTACAGCTTGAGCATAGTGTGACAGCTGGGATGTACTAAATCACACAGTGGTTCTCTGATGCAGTTTAGAACACAATATGGAAATATATATACAGTTGCATCATTTATGTTTCTTATGTAAAAGCTTATGGAAAAGGGACCTTAGTACATGGTGCACTAAGGTCGCCTTCCACAGAGAAAAGAAGTAGAACAACTATTACTCCCGACTTGATCACTGAGTTAACTCTCCCCAGGACTCTAAAGTGACTCCCTAACATTAGCAGGACTCTATAAGAACTCTATAGTGACTCCTATTCTAAGACTCCCTAATGATTGGGAGTCACTTTAGAGTCGTGGGAGAGTTAGCTCAGTGATCGAGTCCAGACTCCCATTTGGAAGTCACCGTGATTCTACTTCTTTTCTCTGTGTTCCCACTGGTGTGAGTAGTAGCTATAGGACGAGTACCAAGCTGTATGCGAAATACAGTGAAGGGAGCCTCATACCCCTCCAACTCCATACAAGGCCTATAACCTATTTATACCACTAGCTGTATGCAGTATACAAAATGTGTGAAATGCGTTGTTCTCTGTGCCCGCTGCGGTATAAGTGAGACCTACCTCTGGATGCCAAGAGTGTCACTACGATTACTTTACCTAACAATATCAGTCTATACGAAACTTTTTCAGCATGCAGGACATTCGGTCCTGCAGATTTTTTTCTAAGCAGGCCCGGTTCAACTTTTGCAGGCCCGGATATTGGAGTACAATTTTGCTATCTAAAAATGAAATATAAAGCAAATGTTTGTATTGGCAATGATAATGAATAGGGTTCCCCCTGCATGTTACAATTATATTAACCATTTTGATATGTAGATTACTGAAGAACATTACAGAAAATATTCACACTTTCTGTTTTATGCTGTAGAGACCTTAATAATGGTCCGATTCACAAGCCGTAAAAAATGTCATATAGGCAAGAATCTCTAGGATACAGCCAGCCATTCACGCTTGCAGTAGCACTTTTTCTGCCAGACCAGCAGACTTTTTGCCGACTATAGCCGGTGTCCGGCAGGATTTCGTATAAACTTATTCAATATATATATAATACTGACCTATATCATTTACAAGGTATGAACTTTAGTATGAGACATACAAATGTCAGACTGAGAATACCAATTGGTCATTCATAGAGGTTTAAAGGGCATAATAAAAGGATAATGAATAATATACACATATTTTTCATACGATTAAAAATTGTCTTAGTCTCCTTGGTTGAACCATCAGTCGTAAAACATCCCATTCCGGTTTAATTACAGATTGTCTGTCAAACATGTGATACACATGCTTTATATGAGGTGAAATATGGCACTGGCACGCCTATGAGACGTTGCTCAGAATGGGCTCAGCTGGCCACCACCTTGATGAATGGGAACCACGCTCTGGGTGACGGGCTGATACTTAGCTAACAATTTGTATATTTATGAGGTAAAGGGTTGTTTTCTTGTGCTTTCTTTTTGACTACCTTTTCATTTTGGTAAGGGATAGAGGGCGAGAACCAGTGGGCCAGGTGAGGCAAAGAGGTGCTTATTCTGCTTCTAATAAGACAGATATGTATAGGCATTACTGTGGTGTCTGTTTTTATGTGTAGGGTGCCTCTTGCATTTCACAACACAAGTTGTGCATTGCTATGTAATGATATTGGTACATAGGAATATTGAAATTGGTGGAGAGACAGCGAGAGAGGGAGAGGGAGAGGGAGACAGGGAGGGATACGGGGAGGGGGAAGGAGAGAGACATACACAAAGCTAAAATGGTAATATGAGACGTGGATGCCACATCACGTTCTATGGAAGACATCCTGCTTATTTGTGTATAGAAAACGAAGACAGTGAAAGTCGAAGTTTTCTCCCGCCATAACCACCCATACAACTTCATCCTGACAAACGTTTGTTTAAATTCCATTAAAGCTCAAGCAATCACGTTTGCGCCCAATGTCCTGTCGAGCAGTCCTGCCTTGTTTTATTCGGACATATGTCCTTGTGGGGCACTAATCCATGATATTGAGCAATAGGTGAGCAGTGCAGTAAATGACACGTAGACATGAGCAGCTCAGGACAGGGAACTACTGCAGTTAGGCAAAGGAAAAACATGGTTTGGTCAAGATACACTGATGTTACCTATAGTATGGCAGGGCCGATCCATAACTGACTTTAACAAAATTTAAGTGAATCTAATATATTTCCTTCAAGCGTATCGGTACTGATGGATCAACCGCATAAGAAAGGGGGTCATTTTAGGCTTAAGGTTCTGTGAATTTTTCCCCACTCAATAATGGAAAGGAGAAAATTGAAAACAATGTCAGCTTTTCCCCATAAAAGGGATGCTTTTATACCTCGAAATGTCTGCCTCATTCCATAAAAAGGGGTATTCTTCTTCTTTTTTTAACTCCACTTGGAAATCCATGGATAGGGGGTATTTTTGTGGGGAGGAAACACAGGTGGATGTCAGCTTTACATTGAAAGTGCCGGGACCGGGGCTGGTGGCAGCTGCCCAGTTGGTGAGGTATTCAGGAGGGTCAGACAGCTCCCTCCGAGCTGATCAGCATGCCCCCCTCCCCTCCCGAGCAGCTCATGACATCTGATTCCCAGGGTCCACTCCACAGTATTGCCTCCATGATCCAACTTACCATTTCCACTTCCTCCAGGCACGGGTCCTCTATATATACCCTCCCCAATCCTACCATGGTCAAAAGCCGTAACACAAGCATCGCCACTCCCGCTACCACTACCTCTCCACAGACACACAAACCCCACTGTCTAGGTATACAGGAGACTAGACAGAGTGAATGACTGGAGAATATCCCTATCATTGTCCAGGGGCAGAGGATGTCCTCTTCGGGTAGGGTGTGGATAGGACTGTTGTATTCTAACCACCTACCTATACCTAGCCTTTAATTTCTTGGTTGGGGGTACCCCATCTAATAATAAGGTCCCAGTAGCAGCTCCCCCTCCCCTCTCGAGACCCTGAGATGGTAGGTGTCTCGCAGGGTCATTTAAAAACCTGGTCTTGACTTCTTAGATACAATTTAGATACATGTGGACACCAATGCAGATCCATAACGATTTATTCTAGTCTAATTTTAATAATATAATAATGGGCCCATTATCCTGATCTACACCCTTTTTAGCAGTTTAATACAAATAATACAAAATGCATGCCTTGTTGCACCACATAACATCAACCTCAGCTTATGGTTGCTAGGTAACACCATGCCCTCTGGGAGTAGAGGTGACATCCATCATGGGGACTGGACAATCGGGGTTGCCCTCACAACATATCACAGACACTGCACATTGATCCTATACAGGCAGATCACCTTGCCAAACCGATAGGGGCAGCTGCATGTAGGCTGCACCAGAGTGCCCTATTACTTCCAATTAAGCACTGTCCAACTGGGTTAGGACATGTAATTGTCCGTGTCAGGGGGTAATATAATGTTTTCCTCAGTGATTCCCAGAGTTGTTATTGACACAATTATTTTGAGGTGGTTAAAGGACTTGGAGACCAAAACAATTTCTTCCCACATAATACATATCATATGTAAAAGTTAGAACTTCTGAAAAGGGAAAATACAGCCTACTGACCCTAAGTTTTCTCACCATGCTACCTGAAACACGCAAATACGTGATAGATTTCTTGGGTGCGAGGACAAACGTTCAGAGCGCAATCTTAACCTATTATCTTAAATCTTTATAATCTGATATCTCCCCTTGTATCTGCCACCTAGTGGCACATACTCCCACTATGCTACCATGTTTATAATATGTGCCCTGCACTCATATGAAACAACATAAACATCTAAAAGAAAAGAAAAAGAAGGAAAAAAATGGGGGTTGGGGCGCAGAATCCCCCATTATATACTAGTTAACTAGCCTATCCTATGATGGACAGTGTAGGCTCACCACCACTAGTGGCGCCATCTTCATTTGCTGAGTAATACTTTTAAGATAGTCTAAGATAGTTTAAGAGAGGGTTAAGATAGTTTAAGATACAATTAAGATTGCGCACTGAAGTTTGTACGCGCACCTAGCAGAGCTATCACGGATGTGCCTGAAACACACACTCATGGCAGCTGCTCAGGAGGTGTGGTAATCATTTGGGTCAGACTGGTCCTTTCTATGCATTATCTGCCTCCATTTACAGTAGACAATTGCCACCCCCACCCCCAATGAGACCATCCGAGCGGCTCATGACAGCTGATTCCCAGGGTCCAATCCAGATTATAGCCTCCCTAATCTTTCCTACCATCTACATTTCCCTAACCTACTACCTACATTTCCCTATAACCTACCATCTACATTTCCCTAACCTACCTTCTACATTTCCCTAAACTATCATCTACATTTCCCTAACCAACCATCTACATTTCCCTAACCTACCATCTACATTTCCTGTTAGCACCCATGTTCTCTCTTGCTCTCTCTCTCTATTATATATATATAATTATATATATATATATATATATATATATATATATATATATATATACATATACATATATATATATATATATATATATATATATATATATATATATATATATATATGAGTCAGACCCCCAATACACGTACCAACTGGTGGTCTTTTGGGGTTTTTCACCTTCCAACTGCCATAAAAATAGAATTGCCTGCACCATACTTTTTCTTCTGATATCATGTAAAAGGAAATATTCAAGACTTTCAGAAAAAAAAGGAAAAAAATTGTCGGACCAAAATTTAGCGAGTTATGGCCCCTAAAAGGTGAAAAATACCCCAAAATCAGTGTTCCCCCCTGATTTTTAATTTTTCGAAAGCCCCCCAAAACCAGTAAGACTATTACAACCCATCCCAAACAGCTCAGTCCATTAGGTATATATGCTACCTCAAATATTCAGGAGTTTTTACGGCAATATCTTTCGCGAAATTTTCACAGTGGTGGTTCATTTGTGAAATGCTGCTCGCTGAAAGTCCGTAACGAAAACTATTGATGTGATAGATTGCATACTTGCAAATCCACCCCAATATTGCTTTTACACCTAATATGTAGGGGATTATGGGCTCTAATCATGAAAAAAGAAATTGGGATGATCCACAAATTTTTCTTAACTGCAGGTCTCAAAGAGTGACTTTGGTGATCCATTAACGTGACAGACTTTCCCATACATTTTCCTGTACATAACACAAAATACCCCCAAGCTACTATTTAAAAGCAATTGATATTCATGACTGGTACATATCCCCTCCATCTGGATAGCTAGAATAGCCTAATATTACTTCTGTGTACTCAGTAAGGGCATTTTGGTGCGTAATCGAGAAAGTCCGTAACAATAATGAAAGTCCGTAACGAAAACCAGGGGGTACTGCAAAAGTCCTCCTGCTGCTGTGATATTGTCCATCTACTGTTCATTGTATGATAAATATTGTACAGCGCACCTTGCTACATAGCTGGGTGAAGTTTTGAGCCAGTTGTATAGGTTTTAGTTTACCTGAGGGGTGGTTAAGCTAGACTGTGCACACAATTTGACCACATTTCATTCCAAATACCCCCCTCAGGCAATAATCATAGGAATCAATGCTGCTTTTTGTGCTTTATATTATACCCACAGCCCAAACACATCATTCTAGAGTGTTAAAACCACAGTGGGTACTTGGATTTGATAACTGCAGGTCAAAATGCTTGTTTTCGTTACGGACTTTCGTTTTCGTTACGGACTTTCATTGGCAATGAGAAAAATACTTATAGAATCGTTGATAATCAACTTATTTTCCTCATTTCTGGACTAGATGTCAAAGGGACAGCTATTCTAACTATCTGAGCACTAAAAAAAAAAGGAAATCTGCTTTTTCAATTTGTCAGGGTAAATTTTGTGTTTAGGAAAGTCCGTAACGTTAACTCTTGATTTGAAAAAGATGTACTTCCACCTGGCCAATCATCCTAATATTTTAACACAAGATGCCCCTATGGTACTAACTTCATCCCAAATAGTCATTTCCTGAATACTGAAAGATTTATTTTTGACTTTATATGCCTCATGTGAGTTTTAATAAAGAAATTTTGAAATTTTGTTTTCCAAGCGAGATTGTATAGTCAGAATATATGATAACATGGGTTTTATATGGCTAATTTGCTAGTCCAACCTGTTTTGAACACATAGATATAAGGTAGATAAGCATGGAAGATGTTTGAGATGTGTGATACCTATTGTGCTATGAGCTTCCAATTCCGGAAAGTCTGTAACGAATACTCTGGTTTTCCTGGACTCGTGTACCTCCCGGTAGATGCCTTACTATTCTACTTATAACCATAGTATGATGGTTAATGTTATTTTTTCTAATATAGGACATGTTTGTGTCATGTAATAAGGGTAAACAGGTGCTTTTGTGGTATTTCAAAATTAAATGGAGCCTCTGTTATCCAAGTACTACAAAAAACGGAAAGTCCGTAACGGAAACTCCATGAATATGGCTTGTTATACCAACACACACAGAGTCTTCACATATGCAAAACTAAGCCTGATATTGATAGCAGACATGCTGCAGATAACACACAGCCAATTTAATGATAAACAGATCATTTTTAAAGAAATTAGAGTAAAGTTGGCATTCTTATCTTAAAATTTCACCAAAATCCACGCGTCTCGAAGAGTTGGTCGCCTCTTAAAAATAAAAGTCTTTGGTCTATGGTTTTCAAACTTCATGCCTAATCATACATATTGTGGCAACATATGTACTATATTAGAAGTTATTGTAGTGTTTATTTACAATTTTACACATGGTTTGGTATTTTTGACGGAGAGTCCGTAACGATAACTCTGGGTTCTGTTTGATGGTGAATAAAAACAGACCCCCTGGGAGATAAGCTCTCCCTCAAGTGGATTCTGGGACATGAGATACATGTCTTTTAATAAAATAAACTTGCATAAAGATGCATCGAGTTTGTCTAAAGTTTGTTGTGATCCAGAATAGGGACCAAAATTGGGTCATTTTTCGGATTTCTGACTCATATATATATATATATATATATATATATATATTATATGTACCTCCCAAAGCCTCCCTACTAGCCACAATAGCCCTAACAGTAACACACGCATACCCACATCTGAATGCCCTTTCCGACCCTAATACATGTATACAACCATACTGCCCAGGTATGCCAGAACGTAATCAGAGTGAATGCCAGGTTAATTGGCTGGGGAATATCCCTATTGTGCAGGGGTAGAGGACATTCTGTTAGGGTAGGTTGTGGACTGAGAGGTTGGCCATTCAATGTAACCACCCACCTGTGGATGTCTGTGGTAGCTCTCTTAGCTGCGCGGACAAATGTTCTGAGCGCAATATTAATCCTATCTTTAACTATCTTAGACTATCTTAAAAGTCTTACCAAGCAAATGAAGATGGCGCCACCAGTAGTGGTAAGCTTACACAGTCCATCGTAGGATAGACTAGTTAACTAGTATGTAATGGGGGGGCCTCTGCCCCTCAACCCCCGTTTTTTTCTTCTTTTTCTTTACTTTTAGATGTTTATGTTGCCTCATCTGGGTGTAGGGCATATACTGTAAAGGCAAACCTCAGGTAGCATAGTGTGGGTATGTGACACTAGATTTAAGATTATAGATTAAGATTGCGCTCAGAACGTTTGTCCGCGGACCCAGGAGAGCTATCACGTATTTGCCACACACACCTAGTCCTTAGGTTCTAGGTCACGTTTACAGACATATATCTAATTACAAGGTACCAGTGGAAGCTTCCCCGCCCCCGCTTGACAGGGTCAGGCAAGAACATTTCTGACAGATTCCTAGATACAGATTCACGATGATTCATCAGGTTCAACTCTTGAACTAGTCTAGTTTCAATATAATGAGGCTACTACGCCGCCCTTTTATTTGAGCCGGTCAAATACATTGTCACTCCACAAAAGAGCAGCCTCATATTTTAGTTTCTTGATAACAGCATATCTCCTAGAACTGGAGCTGACATTAATTATGGGAACTGGCCACTTTCTATGCCCCCTCCCACCAACTTATCACAAACGCAGTAAGGTAACATACATAGACAGGCCGCCCCATCAAGCTGACAGAAGCCGCTACACGTAGACTACATCAGTTCTAAGTGAAGGAAGCAGTGCCCGATTACCTGCAGGTTAATCTGTCAGACAGAGTAAGGACCAGTGGAAGGTCACTCCCTATGAGCACCCAGTAAACAAAAAACGCTATACAACATTTTATAACCTTAGATAACGTTTCTCTAAACCTACTTATTATGGCATAACGTTATATAAAGTTTTTGAAACTTTATTTTGACGTACCTTTTTTTGTTAACCGAGCAGTCAAATCACCATAATGGTCTGTTTAAGCACAGTTGTCCCAAATGAGCGTATGTCTCGTTTTAGGGCAGGTCTTGAACCCCCTGAAACCCCTAATCCCCCTATTGACAGTTCCAACTGTCTATGCCAGAATAAAATTATCGAATTGAAAGTGTCGGTAATATGTCCCAAAATGGATCTGTGAATAAGAGAAAATTTAAATCATATTGCCAATGTAAACTGTCAATAAGTGAAATTTATTCTAAGCAAGCACTATTGACAGTTCGAGCTGCCAATAACGTTTATTTGTACTGGTCTATTGACCGTTTGTACTGTCAATAACTAGCCCACCATGACTTTGATATTTGCAGTCCAAACTGTCAATAGGGGATCTTTCTCCCTTCTCATTGACAGTTCAGACTATCAATATAGAATTATACTGTTATTGACTGTTCTGCATCAAACTGCTAAAATCGATTTGCTGATTTTGACTCCAAAACCGATTTAGATTCCAAAGTCGATTTTTCAATAACAGTCAATAACAGGAATCTTTTCCGCTAGTGATGGTTTGAACTACAAAATTTAATAGCGTTTTTGTTCTGGGCATTCCCTTTTTGCATAATTATTCACAGGTGAGCTGTGTGAAAGCCTTGAAGATTTCTTCCAGCATCCTTCTTATGAATAAATACAAACTTGAAAACATGGGAAATCCTACCTTGTTAGCTGGTAGTAGTGATACATACATTTCCAGGGTTCTACCCTTTACAGTCTCCTTCCACTAGGTGCACGCCGGAAGCTCATACTTGGCTGGAAAATATCCCTATTATCGTCCAGGGGTAGAGGCCGGAGGTAGAGGACATCCTGTTGGGATAAGCTGAACGTGGACAGGGGCCGGGTGGCAGGCCCTTAACTACCTACCCTTATACCTAGCATTTAGCTTCTAGGTCATGCTTCTAGGCACTCAATGTAATTACAATGTTCCAGGAGAAACCCTTCCAATTCCCAGGCCCCAAGACAGGGTCATGTAGCTGTTTGCCAAGGCCAGGCAAGAACACCGTGTTGATGGTTAAAACATATTATTTTATTTTTTATAGGTCTTTATACATGCAGGTGATTCATTGCATCCAGCATTTTATTCCAGTCTATTTCTAATATAATGAGCCACTATCCTGCCCTTGCTCTTATCAAGGCAATGCTTTTGAAGTATGCTACAAAGAGATTTGAAATCGTTGAACAGCTTATAGCTCCATATAATAGCAAGCTCATATTGTGGTTGCTAGGTAACAACATACGTCCTAGAACTAGAGCTGACATCTATCACGGGGAATAGAGCCTCCGCATCGCCCCAAAACATGACCTGACATAGAGACAGATCGCTTTACCAACCTGACAGGAGGTGCTGGGATACTGCACTGGAAGTAAAGCGAACATTACCTCCAGGCACAGTCAGACTGGGAAAGGTCAACTAGGAACCTATGATAAGTCAGTTTTGAAGTGATTCTTATGTTTCCTTTAACAACAATTTTTATTCAAAGGGATGGTTAAGGCATTGGGTAATCTGTGCCTATGAGGAAATAATGGGGAAAATGGAAAATCCCATTTGGCTATCCTGGACACTTTTTTAGGGACCCTGATCATATACCCCTATAATACACTGTGTCTACTGATGGTGGTGAGAAGCTCCGAGCACCTCATGACAGCCGATTCCCAGGGTCCTCTTCGGAGTATGGCCTCCCTGATCCAACCTACCCTTTACAAACTCCCTCAAGGTGTCCCCCTCCTCTCTCTATAATCTATAATCTCTCCCAGCCTCCCTCCTAGAATCCCCAAGACATTCACCTAGTATATCACAAGACCTAATAGTGCTAGACTGCCCCATCTTTCCACACACATATTTATGACTTAATTTCCAGGTATAGGCATAACAGTTACTGGGTTTATTTAGCTGGTGAATATTCCCATTATCGTCCAGGGGGAGAGGATACCCTGTATGGCTCTATGTGAAGGGTTGGATGGCTGACCATTAAGTCACGACCCACCTATACCTACCATTTAGCTGCTGGGTCACACTTACAGATACTCAATCTAATTACGAGACTACAATAGAGGGTCTTCCCCCTACCCAGACCCTTTTAAGGGCAGTAGATTTATACGTGCAGTAGCTGTTAGCTGAGGTCAGGCAAAGACATAATGACATATCAGGGGCGTGGCGATCCGTGGGGACATGCCCCCTCCCCAATTAGTCAAACTGAAAAGGTCAAAAGAAAAGGGATAAAAAAGGTCACGAATCTGTTCCCCCTAGTTTGAAACTGCTGGCCCCGGCCACTGCTAAGTGTTGACTAAAGGTGGACACCGTTACAGATTCATTAAGATTCATCAGGTTCAACACTTCTAATCTTCTACTACAAACGGATTAGCCAGATACCTCATCACTCAACATAATAGCAATTATAATAGCAATTATAATAATATATCTCCTATGACTTCCTAGAACTAGAGATGATAACCATGGCAGAGACAGGACACAACGTTGCCCAGCACCACAATGCTGTTTCATCCTTTTGCAAACGATCTAATTTCAGTTGGCATTTTCCCAAAAAGAAATAGTTACATAAACTGGTTCCAAATTCCGGAAGTGGAAATGAAATGAAATTTTCTCCACTGGTTTCCTCTTGGGCGATGACAGGGAAAGTAATAAATACTTCTTTATAATGCTGCGGCAACGTAATGGATCCTTACTTCTTCCAGCATATATACACCTCTAAAAGTATAGTCATTTTGACAGCGGTCTCCCCTTAGTCCAGAACACATAATGCACTGTACATGTTACCGTCTGGGTTCCATCGATTACCAGTAATAAGTGCAACTGCTGATTACAGCATTGATTCATATTCACGTTCATGGTTACAGCAACCAGCTGCCTACCCAATCTGATAATTCATAATTATTTTGTACAACAATCGCAGCCATTTTGTACATGTATTGTAAGACCCATATTCCCCACCTAAGTGAGATTATTCAAAGTGGATTAAATTACACCTGAGTGTAGAGTTTCCACCAGTTGTCATGCACAGATCCCATCTGCCATGCACATACAACATTCCCCGCCCTTTTACCATGAGATGAATCATGCCAGGTTCCACGGGTGTGCATTGACCGCTAATAAGATGCCGAGTCATGTGGAGAAGGATCAGCTGTTATTATTGGGGCTTATTGCCTTCCTCTTTTATAATTTCCTGTGAACTTTTATGAGAACCTTTATAGTTGGTTTCTGTAATTATCACTTTCATTTTTCTTCTTTTCTTCTTCTATAATTGTTCATATTGCTCATGGCCCTTTCAATTGCCAAAGGGACACAAAGCATGGCTAAACATGGGAGATCATGTCAAATCGTGCTTTGCATACATCGGCAAATCAGTATTGATTCAATGTAATTCCGTTTTCTTTAGGGGGGGGGGGGCTTCAGACCAAGCACAATATGAACGCCCACTCAGTCGATCATGGGAAGGCAGAATTCCATACAACATAATATAAGGAAGCTGCTTGCATGCGTTTAATTTCTCTACACATTTCTCTACACATTTCTCTACACATTTCATATGGATGTAGCCTATTTCTAAATGTTTTATAATCTTAGAGCAATGTTCATGTAACATTTTGTAGTGTTTTTGGCCATAGAAAACATGTTTTCCCTCACATGGCACATGGGTGAGTAGAAATGATGCCAATACTGAGAGTCTACTGTAGGTCTACATCAGAATTTACTGGAACCAAAGTTGCCCCCAATATTTGCTGTACAGGAACACTACTTACTTCTAACAGTGAAGGTCGCCATAATGACTAGGAACCTTCCTCTGGGTTTCCAGTGTACCGTTACTGCCAATTAGACTGATATACCTTAGATTGACTATAATGCATAACTTTAGGTTTGGCATAATGTACAAACTGATCTAGCCTAAATGAGATAAGGATAAACCAAATGATATCAACACCATTGAGCAGAATTACACTATAACATATTACATAATATTAAAACATTATTACATATCATAATGCACAGTATTTCGTGAGTACATGCATGCTACGTTGTCTTTCTTTTTTTATTAGTACATGTAGTAACTATATCCACCACTGCGTTCATGTAGAGACAGCCAGAGACATCCCCTGGTGTAGTATCTCTCTGGTACACTCTATCTGAAATGCAAATACCCCCCTCCCATATACACCACCGCGACCTTCTGTCACAGAAAGTGCGTGTATGCACGTTTGGATCCCTCCTGCACACACAGCTACATTGCCGCTGGTACAGGCCGTCTCTCTGGAGGCCTGGTCTGACATAGCCCTGCCATAGCACTGCCCCCACCCACTCCTACTCACCACCCTAGGCAGCACATCCAGGACCCTGGAGGAATACCTTAAGGACTGGCTCATTCCCCTGATTGGTGGTAGTGACTTGTTTTGTGTAGGGTTATTCACCAGTGGGATTCCCCATATTTATACATATCCACAGCTGTATGATGACTATTTCTACCAAGGCCAAAAGGAAAGGTGTGTTTCAGGCACCCATAGACGAGAAATTTAGGGTAGGTAGGTAGAATTCCTTTTCAAGCTTGAAAGCACCAGGAACGAGTTGCTAATTGCAACATTGACTAAGGGCAATTAAAAAAGAAAGGAGAAATGAAATAGGGGGTGACAGGATGGACCCTTTTTTAAACCTACGGTCAGGTTGCCTGAAACACGCTTTTTTGGACCCTATAACAGAACTGACCTTTCTGTAACTAATTATTTATTACGTAGTTATGAAACCAGTATTATGTTACATGCTGCAAAGCTGCACATGTGATGGGCGCTTCCTTTGTCAAATAATATGATAACCCACCTTTTTATGATGTACTCTAGGTCCACTGCAACCAATATATAGAAGTCCCCAGTATCAATAATTTTCCCAGAACAAAAGAAGCCATATCATATCCTATGAAATATTATGTACTCATATGAAATTTTATTACACATACATGGCCAGGGACCTGCTAGGGAGGCCCACAAAGAGGCCCCTTAATGAGTTCACAGCTGGAATGGATACCTAATTGTCAATATGATATGCGGAGGGGTTGGTGCTATATTCAAGGAACCCCGCTGTGGGTTGTAAAACTAGTCGTAAATGAGGTAACCAGGAGAATGGAAAGTTTATTGGTGGTGCCTCTAAATGACACTTAGGGTAGACCTGTGTTGTCTAAATTTTAATTGATATTATCAATGTGGACCATAATGATCTCACAGTTGGAAATTTTGCCAGCAGGTCCCAGATTCAATAAAAAACAGAAACTATATACCGTAAATTCTCGCGTATAACCCGCATCTCGCAGTAACTCAGGAAAATCCTATAACCCGTTTCTGGATCTGAAAATTCATATTCTAGTACTGTTCTATAATAATAAAAACCCTCGTGTAACCCGCACCCTATAATTATAGGCATGTTTGGTATCAAATGTGGCCAGCTCAGGTGAGGGAAAACGTGCCTCCAGGGGGGATTTTTAGTACTGTGTTTGTAAATTTCTGTCTTTCACCTAAAAAGGCTACTAGAAAAGTTCATTTTTTAGTACTGGTCTTGGCCACCAGGGGGCAGTATATGGGTAAAACACTGAAAAATATGCTAAAAAATGCTTGAGACCAATTTTTAATGCAGAAACCAGTGATATGCTTAGAATTATTCCATCTCCACCGCAAACGTCCCATTTTTGGGATGCAAAAGGAACATTTGTTGCCATGGAAACATGAAAAATTGGCATATATGACAATTCCTGGTTGCCATGGAAACACTCCATTATTCCAAATGGGAATCTTTTGCCACAAATGTTTTTGAAAATTTCCCAAGGAACTCAGAATCGAAAACAGATCTCAGAAATTCCCTCTCGAACCAATTTTATGATAAAAACATCAGATGTCTTTAGTTATTTTTCAACAAAACTTCATTTTTTACATCATTAGTATTAATAATAGGATATAGTGGATTTAGAGCTTATTTGCTATTTTCAGTTGTACACAGCAACCCCGGTTTGACAAGCAGTTACAGCAAATCTACTTGGGATATTTTAGCTCAAGATATCTTATTTTAAAGCCTGTAACATAAACTTTGAAAAGCCATTTCCTTGCTGGAGACACGTTTTCCATCACCTGACCACAAATGAAAGCTGAGCTTGGTTCGCATACAACCCGCGGGTAGTACGCGGGCATTTACGGTAATACACAAAAATCAGATATTTAGGCTCACCTTAAGTAGTGTACTACGCAGTTCTTAGCAAGCTCAGTACAGTTGTCACACGCACACACCTCCATATACCGATCCTCTACTCGACACCCTCCCCCCTCCCAGTCCACTCACCTAGTAGCACCAATTGTCTGCCCAGTTACAGAGGCGGTCTCTGCCTGCCTGAATACAAATCCATCCAGCACAGAAGCACTCGTATAAAGCAATACCCCAGCTTCATTTACACACATTAATACCACTGTCAGGTACAGGAGGAGCCTGCACTAATGGTGCCCAGCCCTGTTAGCACCAGGTTAGATGTGAGTAATGGAGGTCATGCTGGAGGAGGATGAGGTGGTATTAGATGTTAATGGGTAGTAATGATTGTGATTTGGCATTGGTATAGATTACTTTTACCGTCCGGGGAGACTATATTGTTGGTGGAAGCCCCCCCCCCCCCCCCCATATATCCATTGCCACCAATTTTGGACAAGCTGGCAGATATTTCCCGGGTCATCTGTTATAACCAAAGTCAAACACCCCCATCCGCTAGCTATAGTTACATCATTTGTGAACGTTCCCGGTGAATGGATCTCAGGTGTAGGATTGACTATAGGAATGCATGTCCGTGATATGAAAGGAGAGTGAACAGTTGTAGTTCAGTCAGAGTGCATTTGTAAGTTTTTGTCAATGTGTGTAGACCACATGAGACCATGATTTCCTTTGTCTTCCTTCTAGCTGAATTTGCAGTACTTAGTCTGAATCATGTGAATCTCAATACAATGTGTACTGAATCTGGGATATGGTGGCGAGCCCCCTTCCCCCCACTATGAGGTGATTATGGTCTCCTAACCTAAGTATCACGTACAAGCACTATGAGTAAACTTTGCATCCTCCTGGTTTCCATATTTACCACCAGTTTTACAACTGACAGTGGACACCCTTGAAGAGAGCACCAGCCCCACCCCACCTTTTATTGCCCTGCTAATTTCTCAATGACATTGGGTATCCAGTCCCGCTGTGAGCTCATTAGGGAAACTTTTTGTTGGCCTCGCCAGCAGGTGCCAGATTCAGTATATACATAGATAGCAGCATTTAATGGGTTCTACGTCTGGCGATGGTAGCATTGACGGGACACTGTGTGTTGATATTACACATAAACTAGTCATATAGAAAGAGGTGGGGGTAAATTGCTTATGTTCCATTGATTAGTATCGGCTACAGTTTCCAGAAATGTGTACATCTAGCCTTGAGGCGCAACGTGTGGGTGATTGCTTTAGAGTGATAGTGTATAGTGCTTTAATGCAATATGCCATTTTATGTTCAATGCATAAATGCAGCCCTTGCGAGTTACTCGCCAGTGCAACGTCTAAGCATCATACCGACCATGGCTTATCAACACAAACACGCATGGTATATGAATGCAGCCCTGAATGAATGAGCAGACCAGCCAGACATGCACTCATGCATCATGAACACAAAGGGCACTATGCAATCCTTAAACTTCAAGGTCTTCCAATACCAGCACATTTTACCTTTAAGTTAAAGGTAAAATGCACTGGTGTTGGAACAGCTCGTTCTGATGGGTGCATAGCTCCCTGTGCTCTAGGTGAGCAGCTCCGAGCAGGTGTGAGCAGGTCGGCTGTGAAAGCCTTACGCCATAAGGCCATTAGACTGCAACATGAGCTTTCGTCCATGAGCTCCTACATTATGCCACTGCACAACAAAGGCAAGCAGCTGGCCCATTCTCGTCTCGCAGAGTTAAATGCTCTATATCCCGGCGCATTGACTCACAGTGCGCTCCCTTTCTGTTGTTTAAAAGGGGATGTTAGGAGTAAGCCTGCTTTTTAAAAAGCCTGCTTTTTAAAATGTATACAAATACAAGCATCTGCGGAAGGCTGGGCTGATGGCGCACTGAAAGCAAAAGACATAAACACAGATTTGAATTTTTTTTTCATATTCCTACAAACCAAGGAAGATTTAGATAAGATCCATTTAAAATAGATTCAGTTTAACAAAATTACAAGATGTCCCCTATAGTTCATAGATAAGCAATCCATAAGAATTCATCACATTGATCATTCTGGTCGGAAACAATACCACTTTGCAGTCGAAAGCCTGCAAATATCTGCAGAGGCAGGTTCCAAAAAATCTCAATTATAAGAGATGAATGACAGCATCCTCCTCCATCCCCCCATTCAGCATCTACACACCTGCAGTGACAGTGCTCGGGTGTGTTGTAATTTGCCGGCCCAGTGCTGCAGACCTCTCCAGGGACTGGAGGAGTTTTACTGACTTCCCTCCAGGCGGCTCTCTGTATATGTCATTGGCCACCCCTCCCCACTGGTTATTGTAATGGGTCTGCACTAGGCATAGAGCGGAGGGGAAGCTGGCTATTGACGTTCATACATATGGCCATGGAGGAGAGTTCTGCTGCAGCCTAAATTGCATATCGCCCAGTGCTCCAGCTATAATGATCCAGATCATTATAGCAGGCAGAGAAATGGCTGTACATGCGCTGAGAGAGGAGAGGGGAATACAGTTCTCTCCTATATAGATGTCCATTTGTGAACAACCATACCGAAAGGATGCTCCCTGATTGACAGCCCACCTTATTGAAAAACCATTTGATTGAAATACTTGTTGCTTTGAAAATATTAGATATTGGTTTGTGTGTGAAAAGAGGATATCTGAGGTGATTTTGAGTATAATATCATTATATTCCATCACATCTGCTATAATTGTAAAGATATTGTATGCAGACTATCCTATTCTCCCACTAATTGGACAGCCATGCATTTGATAAGCGGGACTATTGACAGAACAAGGAGAGATTCTAGCAACGTATAACCTGTTATTTTGTGTTTATATGGAATGATTAGTAATGGGAGGACAAGGATTAGCCGGTCATACTAATATCATTATGTTACACTGAAAAGATGTCTGAAGAACAATGTCAAAATCATTTGCATATAGCACGTCATGAGGCAAAGAATATGACGTAACCAAATGTAGTAAATATATATTGAGAAAAGATGGGTACATAACGTGATTTAAGAGTTTTGCTAGCGGGGCCCCTTGCTTCACATAACCCTAGACCCATTGTGGGTGCTCACCCATATGCACAGTCACGCCGAGCACATCTAACCCATATACGTCACACAACTTACGTCATCCCTTGTTATCCACCAGGAGGCGCTACCAGCGTCTGTACGTCCGGTCAGGTGGCAAATTTCCGGTAAAGTCACTGTGTTATATTGATCCCTAATCATTTATAAAGTAGGTTAAGGGGATGACTAACAGCAAGTATACACCTTGGATGTATAATAATTATATACAGTATCACATGGCAAATGCCCATCGTCTACTGGGTGCCCGGTTGATATGTTCATTTGATATGTAAGGCTACGGTCCTTTCTATTACTGTTGAATGTATTTTACAGGCGTCGACTTGATCTGCCAATTAAGCCCATTTATTCATTATATAATTTAGGCGGGTATTATAACCCACTAGTGGATGGGGACCATAAAATCAGGAATACGCAACTATTACTAAAGGTCAAATCCCACAACGCGAGAGAGGGTCAGAAAATGTTGCTAATTGGTAGTATAGCCGATTAAGGGGCCTATATTGGCTAAGACAGGCCCAAAAAGTCAACAAAGTGTTGGCTATATCTATTGGGGAAATCACAAGGATCAAAAAAGTTAGATATTTTCCCCCAGAAGGCCTGGAAAATGTTGTTTATTGGAATATGTCAAGGTTTCTTGCTAAATCACAATGGTTGTGTCACTGATTAATCATTACCTAAATCCCACATGCTCCATATAATGAGGGGTTTTGCTCTGCAATAAATAGTGCTTAGCTATACTGGTGGAATCTATATATAAATTGTTTTGGCCAGGGGTGCCTTATTCAAATATCAAATTCCCTTCTGTTGCGATTTTAAACCCTACACCATGTCCAACATGGGCCAAATCACAACACTTTTCCTGTCCAAATCGGCTGTAGTGGGATTTGGAGGTTCCCATGTATGCAGTAGAAGTGTTGTGATTTACCAAATCAGCAGCAGCTCCCAGCTGACAGAAAACTAATTCGCAACACTTTCCTACCCATTTTTCGCGTTGTAGGATTTGGCTATAAGGTTTACAGAGATAAATGATAACATGATTATTGAAACGATTTGGATACAATCTTTACACACACTTTGATTACTCTGGGGTCACTTCCTATTAGGCGTCTGTGTCACACCGCTTAAATGCTCTTGGGAGTTTTTAATTAGATACCCCAATGCTTTCATCAAAATACAGGTTGGAGAATCTTATATGGTCAGATACCTAGCTTGGATGGTATCAATAATGCAAAGCTAAGATTAAGGATATGACATGTGTCAGAGCATTAATATTGTGTCGTCGAATTATTACCGACAAATTGTTCATACAATTGTGGGGTAGATGGCTAAATTCGACACAGCGACATGACCATTTCTTAAAATTGACATGCAACATGAGGCCTAGTGACATGTAACATGAGGTTTGAAAAGATAGTCACAGGGGACATGAGCGATTCTTAAAATCGACATCGGACATGGGGATTATTAAGCGACATGGACTTGCGACATGGCCATTTCTTAAAATCGACATGCGACATGGGGACCCCCCGATCTACACCCCTATTATATAATAAGAAAGAAAAAAACGGATATCACAACATTAATTAGGCCAAGTTTAGATGGAATACATACCCTGGAAACCCCAAGCTGAGGATTATACCAACAGTTGTGTCTAGCAGCAGCTGGGTGTGGTATGTCCCACCTATACATCTCGGGTATCAGTTCCTTAGCTACCACCACGTGTATGTCGCTGTTAAACGCCCTGCCACCTCACATAAAGGCTTGACTACCTGTCCCGGTTCCATTCAGACTGTCACCAGGAATTAAATAAGATAGGGTAGGTTCACCACTTTCAACCGGTCTGATCCATGTTTTTTTATGAGCTACCTTTAAGATCTAATTGCTCCCAGAGTATTTTGAGCATAGCCTTTAGAATTAAACCAAACTTTAGGTATTGCTCTGAAGAATAATATTCATGATATCTTACACTCCCATACATCAGTTTATAGTATCTAATTCCATGATTTATCAGAGCATTCAGAATTGGCCCTTTTCACCCTAAATCAGCCAAAATGTACCTTGTGTCAGCAATTTATTGTGAAAACAATCTATTGAATATGGAATAATCAAGACAAAGTCAGTACTGTACCTCAGGTGAATATAACTGCATTATGAGCTATCAATACAAGTAAATATTACTTGTATGAGCAGTGAGGACTAAATAAGATATTATAGACATGCAGTATGGAGTTCTATTGAATATATTGGGGGCTCTGCCCCCTCACCCCCTCCCCCCCCTCATTTTGCATTTCACCATTGCCCTCTATACACTACACAAGTATACATGCTATCCTTAGCCCTTTAGTAGAAGAGGGTATTCTGGGAGGAGGGAGTATTCACAAGGGTAGGGGGAGAGTTCTTAGACAAGAATTCCAGGTGAGAGAATTCCAGGGGGATTCTAGAGAAGAAAATCCCATAGTTGACTTAAGGTATGAGGTGGCTGACTTATGGTGAATTTGTGGCTGACATAATGTGAAATGGCTATACCTTACGAAATCAGTCCTAAATATAATCAATAAAGTGATGATTTGTGTGATTTAGATACATACCCAGCCCACAAAAACAATCCACATTGTGTATGAAAGGGACAAATACTTCAAATCAACTACCAAAGAATATGAACAGTGGAGAGATTTTCATTCTCTGTTAAAACAGGTCAAACAGGGATACTTTTGACTGATTTAGTATGAAAAAGAGTGATTGTACGAATGCAATGTGCAGTATTATATTTGTAAAATACTTCAATTCTCAATTCGGTGGGAGTTTATTGTTATAAGATTCATAGTAAACTGGTAATTTCATGTCAAAAGTGGTTGACTCAAGGTATGAGTTTGACTTAGGGTGAACCTACCCTACTACTAGGTACCGCGCATAAGCGAGTCATAGCGGCGAAATCGCCGATCCTCAGAGAAAAGATGTCAATCTTTACAAGCCTCCAGAGACCAGGAAAGTTAATGTACAGAAATCTCAAACCCCTCAATAGAAAGATATGGATCTGCTCGTTTGAAATATCATTGGTATTAAGTAGGTTGTACTTGCTATGTCACTGGGGGTCACTTTGGGTCAAATTACAGGTTTTGTCACCTGTTTTCCTGCAGCTGATTTGACTCTCTGTCATATAAACTGGATTTCCCATTGCACCATACATTGCACATGAAATATACCAGCACCATTGATTAGGATACACATCAGGCTTCACTGTGGTCCCCGGGACAAACAAAAATGATTAAAAATTATTACTTTTGTAGCATTTAATAGAAAATATTAGGTTAAAAAACATATTATTATTGAAAAAAAATGTTCGTCCCGCCCCTCACACTGAGGTTTAAAATAGTTATTACAACCATGTGAAGAGAGCTAAGCAATCCTATGGATGGTGCAGTGGCAAAATTAAATCATAGTTATTTGTCTATACAAATCCTATATAGCATACTGGTAAGCTTAAAAAAAAGAAGTTAATTTCCATAAAAAATTATTATGGTATTGATGTTGACATGTCATGGGTAGTATGTGTTTTGAATTACAAGAGGATTGGACTGCTAGTTAACGATCTATGGCACCATTTGCAGTATAACATTTGTGACAAACATACATATATTAGTGATCTTGCCATTTTTAAATGAATATGACTCAAAAGATACACATAGGAAATGATCTGAGAAAAATTATTCATGCTCTATGTAACATACATTACATGTAATACCAAAGTCCTCAAGTATGTATTACTTGAACTAGGTATGGGGTCAAAATGGCAGAATGGCCATTTTCAGTGGTAAGGCATTGGTATTTCTGCCATGGTAGAGGGTACAATATTTCAATACAAATGTCTGAACATATTCTGAAGATATTTATACAATGTCTATATATAGTTGATTGGGAAATATCAACTGCTAATTGTCATGAAAATAAGTGTTATATCACTCTGAGATTGGCCCATTGGCTATTGAAAATGAAAGATGCTAAATGGCTGAAACTTTTATTTTTGGAAAATTCATATAAAATTAACTACTGAACGGATCTTAACATAGTTACCATCATTCTTCAGCATTCTTTATCAGCTTCCTAACCAGTATAACAATCTTGTTCAGGGAAGGGTTTCTTCAAACTATCCGTGGTACCTACTACTACCTGTCTGCTGTTACAGCAGCATTGGGCTCTGGCATTCCGCTAGTGTTCAAGCTACGTCTGATCACATCCCTTCCTCTTTGCAACCTATAGTAAAAGTGCGTCCATCTCAAGATGGCGACCAAGCTTTGTATCTTTTTCTTTTCATTTTTGCTGTAAAGTGATTGGTATCATGTTAAGCGTATACTGTCAGTCATGCAGTTGGCTAGGAACAACTTACGTTTTCCAGTAAATGTACAGATTGAAAAGGAAAAAAACGGTCATGTCCACTTCTGAGACTGAGCTGTGGTATACCGGTAATTGTCCACCCCCCCTGTCCATGGGTCATGTAAAAACTAAAGCATCTACATAGATAGTATTAAACTTTAACCCACGGGTAACACCTAAGACAAAGGATTCGCACCTTGGGTATATTGTATACACTGATATAACCGAGGGTTAAATCAGATAGACTACACCTGGCCAGGCTTCTCCCACATACCCACTGCCCACTGGTCAGCGACTCGGTGTATAACACCTCGTCTAGACCTGGTGGGGCAGTGGGTATATGGAAGAACCGTGTCCAGGTGTAGTCTATCTAACACATAAATGATAGAGAGTATCAAACTATAGGACAACAATTTTAAAAAAAAGGACGCTCTCTAGCTTGCACTCATCTAATCTAAATCTAATGGGGGAGATGACAGAAAAGGGCTAATGTAAACACTGGAGTTGGGCTGAGTCCACATTAGTGGTCGGGTAGTATCGTCATTGTGATAAGTAGGTTAACTTATAGGCTGACGGAGTGGTGCATATTGACCCCCCTGTGTCAACTCCCCTGCCACTAACTCACCAATAACTCACGGGGGTTGCTGCTCTGAATGAGCAGCTCATGTGATGAATGACCTGGGAGCATGGCCCAGACTATGGACTGAGCGCCATACCACTAGAAGGGTTATTATTAAGAAAGCCATAGCACCCATTTAAGTAATCTAACTTGCGATCTAATCCCGATTTGCCCCGATATTAAAGGAGGTTAATACGAACTAAAGCCCTTGCTACCTCATATACCTACAATCATGTATTGCACAGGAAGAAATAAGAGTATCGGACATCACTATATGATATTGGATTGGCAATAGAAAGTGTTCATTTCATTCTAATTTCATCGCTTTTGATGAGTACCCAAACCCCATTATTTCGAAAAAGTATTTTGGTTGTTGTTAATAGGTTCAGAATAAGTATTGGTTGATATAGGGCCTAATAATGCCAGTCAACAGGTACACCTATATATATTGAATCAATGTTGCCATTTGGATTTAAAAGTTGGTCAACCTACCGGTATATATTATCAAAAATGATTCAACATGCACATATCAGCATTGATCTACGCTGTGAACACTGAACCCTCATCAATAAAACGTATTAAATGCTGATTGAATTAATAAAAATTAAATACCACACAAGTAAGTTTACTAAACCTTTTTAAATCTAACTGAAATACATCATGCTGGCAAAAGTCATTTAACCACTGGGCCTATATGCCGTTCCTAAAGGGTTAATCCTGTGTCAATTATGAGATATTCCTCATATATAGCCTTACCTCGGGGTGCATCTGTCGATGAGTGATCTGTGTCCTTAGTGCAGCTTATAAGATTACATACGACGACTAGACTAGACTACACACAATCCTTCATTCTGCCACCTGCGCTGCTCTATTATATATAGGGGTTAGGCGGAAACCAACGATAAGAGCTCATAGGTTTGGTATAAGCCTGTCCATGGATATGGGGATTACCCATGGACAAAGTTCCCATGGCGGTATCTTTTACCAGTGCATTTTACCTCACCCCGCGAAAAACATCAGTGGTATCAGTTGTGGACCCCCTGATAGTATAGTCCAAACCCTCATGGTTCACAGTTCCTAATCGTTAGTCTAAGATTTGATACAATCCTAGCAAGCTAAATAATTATTTTCATTAAGTATAAGAAAGGTAATATCACACATTTCCAAAGTCCATGGAAATCCTCCATGTGCCCGCTAGGGGATCCAAGATGGCGTCCAGGATGGTAACTATCCTTTGTTTGGTTGGACTCTTAGGCTACCTCTTACAACGCCTGTGGGGAAGGCTGCTTTTCATGCTGTGAAGGTGAACTTCTTTTTCGAATACCTATTCTCTGAAAGGAATGATGGTCGAGTGCGTCACACCCCAAACCCCTCTTTATTTTAGTATTCTATATATTACTTAATAACATTTAACAACTATGAATATCAGATTTCTTTTTTGCGGAAAGACAATCCTCTCCCTCGCTTTGGGCTCAATACATGATTCCCTCGTTGACTTGTTCACCCTAGTAGAGGGTAAGACATTAGGCTGGTTTTGGGTGAGAAATGTTCACCAAGAAGTGATACCCATTGTGAATATAAATTTATTGATATCCATAAGATGTATTTATTAATGAAATGATCAAGAATACACGTAATTTTGGTACAACTATTAATAGGACAAATGGTGAAAAATACAAGTTCAGACAGGATAATTATTTAAGCCTCTCACTGCCAAGCCATAAATCTCCCTGCAAGCAGTAGCCACAGCCAGGAGGAACCCATATGTTAGGAAGCTTGGGCGCCTTGATTATAATACTACAAAGGAATATAGCCATAGCAGACGTCAGGCATGCAGTTATATTGTTTAGCTGACGCCTATAGGCGCCAGCATTCACTGGTAAGAGACATGATGAGTCAGGACCGGCATACACCTGAACCAATCGGAATAAATATTTAGCAATATTTAATGTGTATTTCTCGACCATTGAACATGCCACTCTAGGAGCATACACTATTCTCGAGAATCTCCTATGTCTACCTGATGTATACAGCTCGTGCTTTCCGAAAAGTACACAAGATACATTCTGGTATCATTCTGGAGTCAGTCTAGCGTCTTACAGATTGAGAGTGGATACATTTTATCCTCTTGTAAACTGATCAAATAGTGGCCGCCGGCCGAGGATCGCCGGTCCCTCGTCGGCCTGACGCCTGACTGGAGTTATACTTGGAGGGTACACAGTATTAAAACAAACCACACCTACAAACTATCTGGACTGCAAGTTTCAACAATTAATGTTATACGTGGCATCAACAGAACCACAACTGTGAAAAGAAAGTAATTTTAGAAAGACTCTACAGTCTCCCTATGTTTGATTTAAAGACTGGGTATATATAAACTTGATAACAGACCTCTGCTTGCGATTTGTACCAGATTGACAGTTTGTAATACATGAACCCATTGTGTACCACAACGCAAGGCCCTGGCTGCATTTTTACCAGGTTATTGGCAAATTTATTATTCATAAATTCACTATCGATGTTAACTGTTTTTTCTTATGGAAGTCCTAATGTTGCAACTGTTATATCGATGGCAGCCAGTATAAATGCATGGATATTGATTTTCTAACATAATTCAGTAAGAGAACATCATAATTATATACATGCATCTATTTCAAGGGCAACATACTCAATTATTCTGTCTACTCTCTACTCTCTACCCCTCTCTCTCTCTAATAGGAGGTAGGTATGCAAACATTGAACCCCTGGGTCCAAAGAGAATATAGAAGGATAAAACACTGCAGTACTATGGGTTATGGTGGCGAGTTTTTGTCTGTACATGACCTTGCATGCCTGTTTTACTAGAGAATGAATAGATAATGTACTATAACCGCATGGTTTTGCCTAGGTCCAGTGCTCTGCATAGGCCAGAATTCAGCCCAACCCCCCTCCACTCACGACTAACACAGATTATCCGCATGAACAATACGCCTCAGCAGGGGCAATCATCTTCCAGCCACAGCTATTGATTTGAGTTTCTTTCTCTGGTTTTCATTATCCTTTCTGGGTATTGAATGCACAGATATTGGCCATGCCCTTTGGTCATAAGCGGCCACCCTTAATCTCCACACATAAAGGTAATTGTAGTGTGGCCAGCCATCGGAGCCGATTCTGCAGTGCAGTACTGACTCACAGGCAAAGGGAAAGGTTTGTACACATTTGGACTGGGTCCAGCCATTTGATGGTTTAGAGAATATTCAAGTATAATTAGAGGCGTGCAAAGCACTGTCTGGCTTTTGCTGAATGCAAGCCAATAATTATTGCTGTAGGATAATTATTGTAACGGGGAAATGGATGCTGGGGGATCGGGATCTTGGAGAAGTGTCTTACTTAGCATAGCCAACTAAGTGTACTATTACTATATCTACTATAGCACCTACTAGAATAATATACTATAGATTATGATGGAAACATGGGCAGATAATTAGTGTCGCATGTTTACCAGTGGTCTCTCCTCCCCATGGGACAAAGTGTTCCCCCTTATATATTTTAAAACACTAGCGGTCGAAGTGCCCCATTACAGAGAGTATAATTAGGAGGGCGAGGCAATGATTAGTTGCAATAAGGTGACTAAGAATTAAATTAATTATTCATAGATGCACAGGACAGTGACACTGTCTGATATAGAGGGAGAACGACGATATTGTAAGACCATGTAAACACCATCATAGCATTACCTACTCTCGACTGATTATGATCATGCCTACATTCATCATAGTGTCAATGTATTATACATTAAGCAGAGGAGATTTATCCAATATTCTTAAATTGCAAAGGACATTCCCAAGGTATTAACACTGTGTAATGCATACATCAATTGAGAATATAGTATATGATTCGTTGCCTGTACAAAACAGCATGTCATTGCTGTACATACCTTAAAGATGGTGTATCAACTAGTACACTTCCCAAACTTTTTCCTTAAAAGGAATGCCATGGGTTCTAATATAATTTTAGCAGATAAACATTACTCAATATTTGCAAGATATTTGTCTATGAATATATGATTTGAGATAATTAACAGTAAAGCCTATTCACCTCACTGACTCAGTCACTCCCCCAGGTGAGTACAGGGAAAACTAGCCTGGTAGAGAAAGCACTGAGCCATGCAGTACCACAACATAGGGAGTTTTAGTGTCGACCTACAGCAAAAATTATTGCCCTACATGTGTTAATCTTATGGATTTAGACTCTGCCAATTGTTTTAAAATTTAGGGAGTATGTATAGGATAGGATATGCAATAGTAATATGGCATGATTATAAAGTCACATAATTTTAGCTGATACACCATCTTTAACTCTCATTGAACCCTTATATAGCTATCAGCCACCTTCATCCTAGAACAATTACTATAGTTACACATACTGGTCATGTCAGGAGCACTCCTCTCATTAAACCACAGCTGGGACAAACTAATTCCTGGTAAATATCAGGTGAAAACTGGAGGTGTTTTTCCGGCTCATATTGGGAGGAAGCTAGGCAGGAGAGTACATATAGTATGGTAGGTTCACCATGGGACAAACACATACCTTGGGAGGGGCATTT
Organism: Harmothoe impar; assembly: GCA_947462335.1. Taxonomy (NCBI): domain Eukaryota; kingdom Metazoa; phylum Annelida; class Polychaeta; order Phyllodocida; family Polynoidae; genus Harmothoe; species Harmothoe impar. The sequence goes on along the minus strand of OX381708.1, from coordinate 47,209,872 downwards.
GGATGTACAGTTATCCATCAGTGATACATACTCTATTTGAGAATATTAGCACAATTGGTGAAATGTTGAGAATCACTAGGGGACTTATCATGTCTGGAGAACTTTATTCACGTCATACTTGGGGGGCCAGGCAGACCAGATGTCGATATTTAACTTTAGGTTGGTGTGGAGACCAATACTCTGTCTGAATAGTGCAATAGAGTAATTTGGGTGTGCTGATTCCGAATGTTGCAACAAGGTCAAATTCAAGGTCAAAGGTCACGATTTTGGTGTAAGAAGGACATTCAAATAGGTACACTTTGGAATAACATCTCTAAATGACTGTTTTTAGATATAACACTCATAGGCAATAACATCCGCCATGGGAAATGCGCAGGTTCCTGACGCGAAAGTGTCAGACGCATGCCCATAGTCCCCATACTATCTATACAATGCTTTTCATAATGTAACAAGGTAATTAAGTCAACTGGACCCATAAACATCTTGGGTCCTTGCTATAACGCTTGTAATTCAAGGTCGACAGTACTGCCATAACATCTGCAGTTATATATACTTTATTTCATTTTCTCATAATTATATTATATAAAGAAATATAAAAATCCCTTAAGGAAATTGATTGTATATGTATCATGATCAACATATACTGATATATATATGCACCGGGGCTGCATTACGCAAACAGGGCCTGGCCCTATGTAAAGTAGGATGAATAAAAGAATTAACAAACAAACAAACAACACACATTTAGGCACAAAGTGTAAAATAACATAGCTGTAGCTAGGTCTCGTATGACCATTTACAAGTATACAATTATGTCTTTATGTAGCCATTTTTTGTTGGAGAAAATACAAGGTGATTTTTGTGTAGGTGAAATATGATGAAACTTTATTTTTACTCATGTTTCTTACTCTATGTCCATGAAAATCATGCACCTGTTAAATGTGTGCGTATAAAGATAGCATATCGTGTGTTTTCTTTTTATGTTGTACATGTATTACATGTTGATCCCCATCAATAACACATGGTCAAATCATCATGGTTGCATTACAATATGAAATATATCAATTAATAAGCAAATAACAGTTTAAGCAGGGTAATAGCAGTTAAATCCAATAGTTCATTTGGTTATATTTCCAATCACTTGAAGGTCAAGTATATCCTGCCAATTAAGGTCCCATACATGTGAGAATGACTATGTAAACGAATAAGCTTCACCCATAGTGTCTCTGTATTTGTCTCAAAATATGTGTGCCCATTTTAGTTTAATTATTACATCAAATGTTGACATTTGACCTTGAATTAGACCTTGTTGCGACAAAGATATCACTTTACACAGGGCAGATTCGGAATCAGCACCCTCAAATTACCCTAATGAAAGTTTGAGACAAAGTATTGGTCACCACACCAACCCCCCTTCACATTTTTAGCCTCCCCCCCCCCCCCCCAATTATCACAAGTGTCCGTCTCATGGTATATGTATGTTTCATGGTGAATCTACCCTACTCATTTCATTGCTATCAACTCCAATTCACAACTTTCTATGCCGTTCACCTGTAGCGCTGCAACTATATCTCCTAAATGCACCATAAAATGTTCTATATATAGGTCTATATATAGGAAGAAGGGCATGTTTCCAGGTACCATGCTGTGCAAGGAAAACTTATGATTGTGTGTGTTTTATGTGGTGAGGACAACAAACGCAAAACACACATAATTCATACGATATGCATGTACATTAATACCGGATGGCCCACCCCGAAATACATTGTAAAAGGTTGGTTGCAATTTTGTAGGTGTACAGTAGATTCTACTATATGTATACAGTAGGCCTACATTGTAGGTAAACAGTAGAATCTACTGTAAATCTACAGTAGATTCTATTGTAAATCGATTCTATAGTAGATTCTACTGTAACTAAACCAATTATATCTTTTCTTCCATAATAATCAATATCATTTACTCTGAGCATGTTATGGCCGCCTGTCTTCTGCTCGTAGATATATTCCTTGGTAACAAAGGTTACTCGCGCCTCAAATGCTATCAGGTTATCTAAACTTGCCCTCTTGCAAGACCTCGCCCCGTCAAACAACCGATACGTAACACAATCGGAACTACAGATCTCGAAATGCAAATAGTATGAATAATAGACTAGAGTTCCTGCTACAATATCCGGAAATCGATATTTATGACACTCAATGTAGCCTAGTATACAGCTATATGGGCAACTATATTCAAACAGTCAGAATGAAATAGGCTGTAGAATGTTATGGCTTCTGGGGAAAATTACAAAAGACTATATATGCAGGTAGACAGGGAATGCATAATCAATAAGAATATTATTGTCTGTCGCTTTATGTGGTCAGATGTCATATGGTGGGTTTTGGCTGTTAGTGGTCATTCCATATATCACCTGATTGCAGAAACCGAAACTGCTGAAATACATTCCTATGTGATCATTATAAATGAACATATTATGGTTATCATCGTTAGCAGCCGTATGAACCTCAACCCCAAAACCACCACATGCTCATGCACGTGCTTGGAATCACCTCTCCACTTTAGTGGACTCCTCATTGTTGCCCCTCTTCATACCCATATCCCCCTTCCCAAAAGAAGAGGAAAAAAACACCTAAAAGAACTGCTTTTACCAATCCTGCAGCATGAGCCAATCTACATGGATCTCTTGAAGCTTTAGCAACAGCTCAAGTAAAAGATAAAAGGGAAAAACGTCCTCGTCATATGCACCATGGCATGGTGATGAGAAACACGTGTCTTTTGATTGGCCCAAGAAACAGGATATACGTTCATCTCTAGCTTCTACTTTCGTAGAACGTCCATATAATTATGTATACCTGTGAAGACTTAGAAATTCATTCTGCGCCTGCCACGTGTGTCCGGTCGTTGCTGCGTCCCAGATGGCTCATTTCCGGCCTGTTTTCCCCTATACCGGTGCTCAGTCCTGATTAGAAGTGAGGAATGCTATGACATTTGGCCATGGCTGACCCATTTCTGCCATGAAACGGGGTGGAATAGAGATGACAAGTACAGAAAGTACGTCAAATAACTAAAGGATTATGATGATGAGCGCACTACTGATGGATCTATATTGAGTTCGTTTCTTGCTGAATTGACTTGACTTGGGGATTGTGCATCCCATAACGCTTGATAACGAAACACCTCTTAGCGTTCACTTCATATAAGCACAACCCTGAGTTATTTCTTTAGCAATAACATTGGACTCTTCTTAAATACAATACACGTGCAGTATTCATATGCTTACTAAATATATTTTCTCAAATCTCAGACCGCAGTGATCCAGCTTGGATAATTATGGTTCCGATTGCCCAATTCACATTTAATACAATATCACAAGGTGGAAATACATCGTGTGAAGACTTCTACGTTAACCTTGTTCAATTTTCTATTCCTGTTATAGGTCTTACAACATATTAAAGGTGACGTCATGAAACACCTATTTCGGGGATGCAAGTGCAATTAATACACACAGGAGTGTACGGAGCAACCATGGGTATAATGTAGCAATGGAGTGGCGCGTCAGTATAGGTACAGGTGACGTAGGTTAGGTATATGACGCAGGCAAGATTTGTAATAGCCGGCCTATTTTTTTATCGGCATAATCATATACGTCATACGACATTGAGTAACTAATCTATGTAATTATGCAGATACTTTACCAAGCACAAAAAGGCCCATCATTATAAACCCACACAATAATCCCACGCATCCTTTGGTTATTGAAGTATGAATCATAAACACCATTCATTGAATGGTATATAATGCATTGTATTATATAATTCGCGTAACCGCCCATACCCAATAAGCAAAAGAGGCGTTATACAACGTTTCAGAACGTTTCTCTATGGTTTCTTATTATGGCCTAACGTTGCATAACGTTAAAAACATTATTTCAACGTGAAGTAAAGTCTATGGCTATTTTGATATGATAAAACTGACAACTACGATAGTAGGCTAATGTGATTGGATAAAGTCAGTCAGAACAAATGGAAAATAAAGATAGTTAACACACTACCATAAATTGATATCTCGTGTTCCACTTAAATCCTACCCAGTGAACACAGAAGTCACTTCCCAGCTAGCAAAACTCGTAGTAAATCACGTCATCTCTACATCTTTTGTAGATACACATTTGGTTACGTCGTATTCTTGGCCTCATGACGTCTTATATGCAAATGGTTTAGACGTCACTCTTCTGACATCTTTTCAATGTAACATAATGATATTAGTATGACCTGCTTTGAAATATTTGAAGGACATCAGAAAGATGATGATAACATTGCGTGAGGTGGGTATATTCCAAAACCATTTCGATTGTGTGGTAACATTTATATCATAAATAAGATACCAGATGCAGACACATTTTAGACATCATAAAAAGACATGTATCTAACATCTACCCTATACCTAGAGTAAGACTTCTCCATCAGAAGTAGGTAACATCTAAGGCAATTGATTTAATCAGCACATTTTGCCTCTAGACATCACCAATATTCCTGCAGCGATTTAGCATATTGATCCTAGCACAGAGGCCACGATGTGATGTCAGCTTATGGTCAGCCTATGGGATTTGAATAGATTTAGCAACCACAGAAAAGGTGTGCGCGTACTAATATCCTGGTTTTTCAATTAATAATTGTTCTATAGAAACAAAAATAACAGATCATACATTCCAGAGAAAAAGTTATTCAAGTTTCATCTTCTATGTAAATTTATTGTGTTGAATAGATACTCATTTATGGTCAAACTATTGCCAATGTAGATTGAATTCTATTGATATCGGTTAAGGGAGACATCTTGTGTCAAAAGTGTGAACTACTTTAGAGGTAGAGTACAGATGTGTTATAGACATCATAATCTGACCAGCTAAAGATGTACAACATATGTAAAGTATACGTAATGTTGGTGTCAAATCTATCACATTATTTTAGCATTTACCTTAAGGCATGAATTTGACATGAATGTATTATGTGTATAATTTCTCCAAAAAAAGATGATATCAAATAACTAATGTCTCTTTCACATTGCCATTTAGATGTAAATGATATGTCAGTTTCCTGTCGAACTACTATGTAAAAGGATTTACTCCCTCAAGATGTCGTGATGAGGTCATTTTCACGTATTAACGTGAGTATGACCAGTAAAAGACATGCTTTTTACATAAGGTGCTCGCTGGGTTCGCTGTTCAACGTTGAATCAACGTTGAGCAACCACTTAGCAATTTTTGATCAAAATTGAACTGATTTCTGTGTCCCCTATACCTTCTGAGTAGTCTATAAGATGACATCACTCTTGGGCTTGATGGAATCCCCACTCCCCGTCCCCTTATTCCAATGCCGGCTCATGTCGAGGGAGCCGTAGATAAAATAGGGTTATCGTGTCCATTGTGGTCAATGGTGCGAGTAGCTCATAGAAACTGCTCATGGGGAAGGCAGGATATACAGAGCAGCTCCATACGCCTCCATTAACCACCATGGCCCCGTTAGGGCTGCTCTATCAGGACTCACAGTGCCCTCACTTCATTGACCATGAACACACAAGGTCCTGCCTTAATTGCCTTAGACATGATTGATACTACCAGTGGTCTCCGAGGAGAGTCATCTGTAATGATCATCTGGTAAGGTAATATATTATATTCTGCAGTCCATACCCGGATATCATTAGGCGCTGTCGGTAGGCCAGGGACCAGGTGGTTTAAATTCACCAGCTTTGATGGCTATTGGGAGTGTCGGGGGGAGTGGGGTAAGGGACCGTTATCTATTGTGAACGCTCAGCACCAGCTGTACCCACTCCACTTTCACTTCTCCTAGACCACTCTGATGTCAGCCACGGCAGCCTTAACGATCCCTTTAACCCGGATATGGGAGAGTATTAAGGATACTTCCACGTCCTCCAGGGGGTTTACTTATTTAAGGAGGATACAGAGAGATTCAATTAAAACTAACTAAATTAAGGAAAAGTTGGATTTGGGGTGCAAGGTGGCTGAAGGGCTCATCATATATACAAACCCAGAAAAGTCCCTAATTGCAGAGTACCGGATGTGACGTTAATGTACCGGATGTGACTTATCGAGTAGCGTCTGGCTGACACACCTTTGCTTGTAATCCCACGGAGCAGGTAGCATGCTCTGCAATCTGCTTACGGTGCATTATAGTGTCACACGTAAGCGCGTGTGGTGTTTCAGTTCTGCCTATTTCATTAGAGGTCAAGGGATATGAATAATAATACACCAAGGTAGCATTCATAATCCTGCTTTGATTTATGCCATATCGGTCCATTTCATATAGTACTTCACCTGCAGTTTTGAATACCTGATTCATACTGCCATTTTGTCTACTACTTCAACTGCAGTTTATGATTCTTCTCATTCATACTACCATTTCATATACTACTTCAACTGCACTCTGCGAACACTCTGATTTAACCTACCATTGCATATACTACATCATCTGCAGTCTATGAATATAAGATTAATCGAATACTTACCATGTAATATAAGTATGATGATTAATCGTTGTTCTTCGAGAGACAGATAAACATATTTGTACTACCATTTCATATACTACTGCAACTGCAGTCTATGAACACCCTGGCCTATTCTACCATTTCATATACTACTTCAACTGCAATCTATTAACTCCCTGGTCTATTCTACCACTTCATATACTACTTCAACTGCAGTCTATGGACACCCTGATTTATACTACCGTTTCATATAGTACTTCAACTGCAGTCTAAAAACACCTGATTTATACTAACATTTCATATACTACTTCAACTGCAGTCTATGAACACCTGGCTAATACTAACATTTCATATACTACGTCAACTGCAGTCTATGGACACCCTGGTCTATTCTACCATTTCATATACTGCTTCACCTGTAATCTATGAACGCCCTGCCATTCCTATACTACTTGATCTCAGTACGAAAACTCGATCGAGTTTAACCTCATTTGGACGTCGATCACTACAGCTGCGTGTCATTAATTATAAATGAAATTGTGTCAGGCTGTTTTGATAACATAGTTGTTCTCCTAAGTCTAATAACAGAAGCGCTGATAGTACCAGCTCCAATACCACCTCTAAAGGGAGAATAATGAGTGCAGTCCATAAAACTTTGATGCAGCTTCAATTGCCAGCTGCCAGTGGGATTGGGCACATCGTTTTGTCACAATCTATTATTGAGATGTCTGAGGCGATCAAACTGAATCCCATCCCTGCAGTCCCATCTACTTTCCCAAATCACGTCAGTGAGACTATACCTGTATGGGCTCTACTTTTTGCTGAGATATCCATAATGATCTTGTTTGTACACTTTGCACCTGGCCTGGATTAATTTCCTCTGATTCACCACTCATATTTTCAGTTCATCTCGGTACCTGGTTTGGTCAGGGAGGTTGTTGATCACGCACCAAATAAGATAATTGTGCAACAATTACCAAATGGTAATGAAGTGCCACTGGTCATTACAGGGCACCTAGTTATGGTTAACATATATGGGCCATGGAATGCAGGAGTCTTTATGCCAAAGTGAGTACATTTAGAGTTGATGTACATCTATTGTCCGTTAATACAGTTTTAATCCAATTAAGCTAAAATACTCACTATTGATTTTTGACGAAATAGAAGTAATGAGCCTTATGTACAACACTCCTTGGGCCTTATCCTCTCTGAATCAAATTCAGTTTTAGGTATGTAATGGATGCTAGCTCTGAACATTAAAATGGCCTATATTATTATACGTATCGTGTACTTTCTAAAGCGCTGACTCCACCAACGCGACGTGACGGATCCGTCAACTTCCCCATCCTCTCCATCCGTCAACAAATTGGTCAAATCCGTCTGATTTGGACGGATCCGTCCAGTTTCTGCTTCCACTGATTCCGTCCGTCAATGCATCCGTCCTTCCGGATTAGTGGAAGCCAAATTAGCCGTCATAAGGACCCAAAAAAGTGATCCACATTTTGGCGGATCCGTCAAGGGACGGGAATATCAAAATTTTTTGATATTCCCGTGACTTGACGGATCCGCCAAAATGGTGACGGATCCGTCACCCGTTGACGGACGGATTTCCATTTTCCTACTTCCACCGGTGGAAGCCATTCTGACGGATCCGTCACACTTTTGGCGTGCTGATGACGGGGGAAATGGCTTCCACCAACCCGTCACTTGACGGATCCGTCCAAAAATGGACGGATCCGTCCAAAAAATGGACGGATTCGTCACGTCGCGTTGGTGGAATCACCGCTTAAGGAGTGAACTCCAGCTGGGATATCTGGCCATCATAGCTCGTGGTCAGCAGGTTTTTTCAACCTTCCTTCAGGATCTCTGATATCGGTTAATAAACTGAGAATTATAGATGACACTGACAATTTGGTTACCAAAATAGTCAGCCTTGATACATTTTGTGGTTTCTTTCCACTTCCTTTTGGCGGTCAATACAATAGCAGGAAAAACTAATGAAACAGACTTACTATAAATCTAGAAATAAACTCTTTCAGGACCGCATGATGATTCAATTAAAGTTCATTTTCATGTGTCGTCATACTGCACCAAAAAATGCAGTGTCTGTGAATTAGCCGCCGGCACTGCATCATGCCAACACATTCCTAAATCTAGGCATGATACATGGCTGCAACTGATCGGCACTGTGTCTATGCACGGTCAATAGATTTAGTGAAGAATGCAAACTCCTACAGTACTCTCACTGTAGGTATCATCTACACGATGAATACCAGTAGATGTATTTGAATTAAAGTGAAATCAATTTAATCTAATGACATTAAAGAAATAGCATAAATAACGTTTCATTTAGTGGAATATTTAAGAAATGTCATCTGGGGGATGTTTTTATCACCTCAAAGTGGCATAAATGATCGAATTAGTAAACAGGATTAATGTTTCCAGTGTCTAAAACGTGATAAAAAGGCAAAAGGTTCCCTGAGGTAATTTTGTGTTCAGAGGGCATATTCCATACAGAAAAAATGTATAAAGGTCATTGGAGAGCCGGGTTTCCTATAATAGAAATAAAGTTAGTAAGTGGCCCGAATCAGCAGCCTTCATGAAATGGTAAGATATGGGAGGCCATAGTGGTACTACCATCTGAAATCGACAAAACATGTCAAAGACCCTATACTTAATCTGACTGGACGGAAGAGAACGTAAGTGGGAAGGCTTGAGCTACAATTAACATTGATTCATCACATTCTACAGGATCGATAGATGAAAACGAGGTCATTCTATTATATTGGTCTCTTTTGAATAGGTGACTTATCCAGAGCTCATTTAAACATGAAAGAGATATTTTCTGGAATAATTAAGTCTGGCTGAGAACACTACAATAGACAGTACATATTACAATCATATCTGGTATGATTTCTCTTGTATGTATAGAATATTATCATGACGAATATTATTCTATAGGCCTACATACAAGGGAGATTAAACACCAATTGATGTATCATCCCCAAGCTATCTTTTGATTTATAAATATCCCTGATATTTAGACTGTAACAGTGCTCCCCAGCTAACAAAAAACGTTTTCAGAACGTTTTAAAACGTTTGTATTTGGTTTGGAAACAAACGTTTGTGTTAGAACGTTTTAAAACGTTTGTATTTGGTTTGGAAACAAACATTTGTGTTAGAACCTTTTAAAATGTTTGTATATGGGTTGGAAACAAACGTTTGCAAAAGGTTTGCAAAAGTTTGCATGCAAACCTTTGCAGACGACTTTGGATGACCATCTAAAAACCAGGCTGAGAACCGAACCCAGGATCTATAGATTGGCAGTTCCAGGCTCTCCTTCATGAGCTAGCGAGGCCAATGGCTGAGGGACCATATGAGCCTGAAGGTATTCTTATCATGGCAATAAGAGCATAGCCGCTTAAAGGCCCAGCGCCCCTGTATACAGTCTCGGGCCCTGAGTGTACGTTTTCAGTCTGGGAGATTACTTACATCTATGTATCTACACTGGACCACATACCTGCTATACTGTATAGGCATACTAGTATCAGCAACCAGGAGAGTGTGGCTTCGAACCCCACTCTTGCTTAATTACTAGTACTGCTGATATCTGCATATTATACCTAAATTGATATAATCTACCTAGTCACTTATCTATTAGCTAATTTAACCATGCCAATTAATGTGGATTTATGCTTCAAATGGTCTAAATAAATTATGTAAAAAAACGAACCTACATTTTTGCCAAGGTGGGATTCGAACCCATGAGGCCATACCCAACACATCTATGTCATTCATAATCATGTGACCATGGCTAACCAATCAGTGGTCCAGGATCCCGGATCAATCTCTAAGTAGGATAGTGTTCACTAGGTACTGACGGCGGCACTGGGCCTGGAGAGCTCGATGCTGGGGAGCATATGGCTTGAATAAGCACATTAGGGACCTTTAGCAACCACGTAAAAGCTCAATAAACGTAGACGTAGCCTATACCTTTAGCACTACTACGTCTGCGTTTAATGAGCTACGTCGGGTTTGCTAAAGGTCCCTATTAGCACTTTTAAATTTTGATGGTACATTTGCACTATACATACTGCTTAAGACCTATTGTAGGCTTACCTAATGCTACCAACAGCCTCGCTAGCACAGCAAGGAGAGCCTGGAACTATCAATCTATAGATCCTGGGTTCGATCCTCTGTGCAGCTTTTAGTGTAACAATGTTGGTTGGTTGCAAATGGTTTTGCAAACCTTTTTCCTAACCTTTTCCAAATGTTTATGAAACTTTGCAAACCTCCTGTGAAAATTTTCCTAATGTTTTTTGTTAGCTGGGAATGCAGTGCTGGCAACTTTATCTTACAGCATTATTGGTCGATCATTCTGGCCATTAAATGCCACAGTAAATTTAGTAGTTGGGATAGTATACAAGCATATAATATAGGGCCGTGATGCATTGATGCAGCCCTGGGGAGTCATAATCTTCAGGGCTGCATTCATGCATCAGCATGATACTAGTGTTGTTATACCGTAGAGAAACGTTACAAAAACGTTATAAAACGTTCTCAAACAAACGTTTGTTTCTAAACCATTTCCAAACGTTTTAAAACGTTCTAACACAAACGTTTGTTTCTGTCAACGTTTTAACGTTTTAAAACGTTTTCTAAACGTTTTTTACAAACGTTTGTAGACCTGCAGCAAACGTTTTCCAACCGTTAGGAAAACGTTTTTTTGTTAGCTGGGTCCATACTGTTGTGACTGTGGTGACTCATTTTGCGGACACCGTGTGGACTGCGGACCGTCTAGACCCATGATTACCTTCGTTTGTCATGAGCAGCCTAAACAGTTAACAGACAAGCATGCCCTTTACTAGGCTTTAGCCCCAAGTCCACGGCGAGAAATAAGCCCCACATGGCTAGTTAAAACCATAACGCAGCCCTGTCACCCCTGTTTGCCCCTATGGCTGTGTCATCCTCTATGTGGGTGCAGAGGGGTCCCCCCCCCCCCCTGAGGTCGGAAAGTCGCTGAAATTAAGGGGTCCAGGTCACTTAGTCGCTTTTTTGTGACCTTTAACCTATTGTCATTTTTTTCCAAAAGTCGCCAGGTCGCTCATATATTATTGCCTTAGGTCGAAAGTCGCCTTCAAAACAGCCCAATTCGCCAGGTCGCTTTTGACCCATCTGCACCCCCCTCTATCGCGTGTGGCGATATAGGGGCGATATAGGGGGGGATACAGGGATGATATAGGGCGGTACAGGGACGGTACAGGGGCGGTGCTGTGGCGGTACAGGGGCGAGGTAGGGGCGGTACAGGGGCGGTGCAGGGGCGGTATAGGGGTGGTTCAGGTGCGGTATAGGAGCGCCAGAGATATGAGAGAGGTGCCGTAGGGCACAATGTACGGTATCGCCGTGGACTTTGGGGTTTAGACCACACGGCAGGTTTCAAGTTCACTGTACAGTATAAGTATGGTCAGGGAACTTGTATTTATACCTTTTATGACGGCATGATGCCTTGAAAGTTGTAATAATTATGTTCATTTGTAAGAGTGTGATCTGCTCCTAAATGACAATTTAGGTGAAAATGTTTTAATAGTGTGAGATGATTGTATCTTAATGGGGGATTTCAACCACCCAGCATGAGGAAGAAAAAATGGGTTTGTACTCTTCACTAAATCTTTCTGAGAAGAATAGTCGGGTCATAGCTTTGACATTCCTTTTGAAGAAATATTTCCGTGGGATGTAGCCTGATTCAGGGTTAATTAAGAATTAACACAGAATATATCATACAATTATATCAGAAATCTTATATAAGCTGACCATTACGGATGAGCCAATCCGAATACATTGTCAGTGCTGATAATACAAATCAATTAAATCAATGGCGCAGTAGTTGGAGCCAGGCCATTGGAGCAATACAGTTCCATTGTACTTGTAGTGGGTTGTTGGACCCTTATGAGCGGGATTACGCATGCAACGACGAACAGCCAACGATCACAGTGCACCAACGATGTAATCCCGAGGAAATTAAGTTAACAATGCACCATAACCTTCAGGTTTGGGAGTAGGTATGAAACAATCAAAGACCAAGCTTGACAGTCCCTCAAACCAAAAAAAAAAGAACTGAGGTGATTAATTAAATAATGAGGGATAACGTACGATAACAACAGTTTTTTTTTTACCAAAGTCAGATTGCCAAAATCACTCTATTGAGGAGGCATCGCTGGGACTTTGTAATTGAATTGAACAAATTCCGTCGGGATTAAGTATTCACTTGGAAGACCCCCCCCCCCCCCCCCGCTAACAAAAATACGTCATTTTACGTTAAAATAACCTTTTTAACGTTATAGAACATTTGGTATATGAGGGAGACATAGAGAAATGTTATATAACGTTATATAACGGGTATTTTTTTGTTTACCTGTGCCCCCGTGTCTGGATTGGGACTTCATAATGTTATTGAGTATAACCCCTTTATTCTCTACGTAAATGCATGTTTAGTTTTAGAATAACATCATTTTAGCAGATTCTTAGACAGGAGATTTTCTGCAGGATAAATAATCAAATTGCATAACACACCTTCTGACAGACATTTTAGTTACACACGAAATGAGAGTATAGGAGTTCATATAATTGAGTTATAATAATGCAGTAAGATAAGTAGTGTGTTCTGAATAACGTCGATTAAATGTATTTACGTATACATGTGGGCACTGTCCGAGGAGAGGATTCACCTATAGTTCGACCTCTCTGCAGGTTATGTAACAAAAGCAATAATTATTTGTCCAGCAGCGAGTTCACAGCATCATTGTGTGGATTCTGGTTACTTTGTCGTCATCACTTTTCTTTTGGCAAATCATCTCTATTTCATTTGTTTACCTTTACAATTGATGGCCTGGCGCTGGAATTTATTTTAATAGTTCGAACATAAAATGCTCTGATGTGATGCATATTTCTTTTTCATACATAGTGAACAATTTGTCTTGCAGTTTTAATTCAACGTCTTACGCTTGAAATTAGAGATGTCTTAAATTATGTCAGGTAGGCATTAGCATGAAAAACTCAAGTGAGATAAACACTATCGTCTTTAAAAATAATCTGCTGAATGGCCAACTATAGCCCAGAGTCTAATTTTCCTCACTGATCAAATGGACACCGTTCATCTCATTTCGTAATTATTGCAGTTGATTCCCAAGTTAAATTTTGACAGTTGACAGTCACTTTCATGTGGGGACAACAGGTTGCGAATTAGGAGTTTGGAACTGCTCTTTGCCCAGTGAGCTGCTCTGTGAGCTTCTCGGTGAGCTGCTCCCAACACCATCTTACAAAGGCCAGTGTCGGGGACTACGCCCACACTATCCTTTCATCTGGACAGACTTCTATGATTATGGCAATTGGATGCTTTTATACTATAAAAATGTTCAAGATCCACTTCCACCCCCAGCATTTTCTCCTTTATCTTGTTTCCACATCACGGCTACTTCTCATATGTTCAAAAATGTGTACTTCGTCAGATGTCTTCTTGTTTACCAACTACGCCCGTTCAATACACCCTTCCATAAACATACGCAGCACTGTTATGCCTTTTAAAATAACTACACGTAATACATTTCTGTATCATATAGCAAGTAACGCTTAGCAATACTTGGTCTAATTCTGTCTACTTTTCCTTTTAGAATACGATGTGATCTGCGTGCCATAATCTCCCGCCAAGAACCATGGATGGCCCCCACGGCGCAGAGGCACCTGTTGTGGCTGCAATTGATCACCATGCAGGTGAGCAGCCCCCTACTGATGTATTATATTAACCCTTTAAGAATAGCATGTTGCATTAAAGCAATTTAATTTCGTTGTCAGCAGCTCCGGTGAGTAACTCATCAGGGCTACATTGGTGCATCATGCCGACCCTTCCGGAGGGTATCAAACCCATAGGGTTGACATGATGCATATATGGTGCACTGGCGAGTTACTTGCTAGTGCTGCAAGACTACAACATCACCATAATAGACATGGCACATTAAAGCAACATGCCATTATTAAAGTGTTAAGAACTATCCGAGACTGTCTGCTTCTGACAGGCCAATAATATAGGACTTATGCTGAAGTAATTATACCTGGGAATGTAATAAGCCCATGTAACTGTATCATTAGGTGGGTGTAGTGTAATGCAAGCTATGCTATAAGTTCAGGAAGGTCGGAATTAGCAGGGGATGTTTCTTGGAACTATTCCTAGAGCCAGCGGCATGTATTACATTGTGTGCATTCAAAGAGGAACACGGGCCCTCCTGGAGACAAAACAACTCCTTTTACATGATTCTCCAACAACCACAACTAGAATGATACTGTCTAGTCATTCTACAAGGACTTAGTAAGGGATTATACTGTGGTCAGGTGGTATAGTTGATATCATTCATTTGTTCTACATAATTATGTACAGTGAGAGGTGTTCCCCTCATACTAGTGTCTATATAGTATGTGATTAACAGCAAGTCATTTTTTACCTGTGTGTGGGTGGCTATCCAGTGATTGATAATTAAGTCATTACTTCTGGGTGCTGTGCAAGTAATACCATATGTCTTGGTGTGGGCGGAGGGTGGGTGTCTATGGCGTATGTGTGGGAGGCCAGGCTTGGTACTCACAGGAGGCAGGTACCCAGGTGCAGGAGCATGCCATGTGATGTTGACAGACAGCTCCTGAGGCAATGGCAGTATGCTTACCTAGAGGCCCAGACGGTACAGTTATCATTACCCTCCCTGCCCACTGAGATATGACCTAAGCCACACACTCGTGTCCTCTGTCTGATCCCATTGTCAGGGTAATGATGACTTGCTGGTGAATATAACTAACCTTTCCTGAGGTGAATGACATTCATGGATATTATCTACTATAGGTCCTTTATGTAGGCCTATTGCAGGTTATTTGATTAGATTAATTAATCTCCCCAGGCCAGTCAGTAATCTTATCAGATAGACATCCATAATTGTTTGTCCAGGTCTGGTCCTTTTTGACATTGCCTCTCATGCACGTTCTGATAAACTAGTGTATATTCCTTTATAGTAGGCCTAGATGACCAGATGTTGCACTAGGCATTCGTAGAAAATGTACAAAGGGGTGATGATCAGAATACTGAAATATTAAAGACACTGATTATATAGTCCACATGTGACTTGTATCAGTGCATATGGTTTCTGAAAGGTCTCATTTTATACAAAGGCTATCATGCAGTGATATTTCCCTCCATTGTCCACAATGATTTAAACACAGAAGTCTGTCACAGAACATTGTAGTTTAAGGTTATCCTGTAACAGACTTTGGTTCCGGCCCGTTTGCTCCACCAATAACCCATACAGACAGCTGACCATCCAAACCGGTCACTGATACCTGGGTGACCTGGGTCTCTTCTGGGACCAATAGTGAGCTGTGGTGTCCAATCTCCACATGGTCTAACTGAGTTATCTGATGGGTCATTCATGTAGTCTTACTTCTAGGAACACACCACTGATCTTCACGTCCCTCTGCTTATCTAGTTTTGCACTTATATAATTAACATCTACCCTTTTATCAATATCTAGCTAGAGATACCATGCTGGGCTAAAATAAAAGTTAGCGCCATATTCCATTAGCTGATTTATTGGCAAATGCCCCCCCCCCCCCCACACACACACCTGCCGATATTGCATTCAAATCAGCTTATAATTACAAATATTTTCCATTAAAGACAGTCTGAGACTGTCAGTATCTGATTGAAGGGGGTTTCTATCTGGCCAATAACCTAGGGCTTTTTGCTGTAGGAATTTACCTCATAATCTCATAACCTCAGGAAATTGTAGCTATAGGTGGGAGTATGGTAATGCAAATTATGCCATGCATGTATTCATTGGCAGGAACTGTTCATAGGAAACCTTTGGGTGCGGAAGCAGATATATTAAGTTGTGTGTATTCAATAAAGAATGCTGCACCCAATGGAGATAATGACTGCCTCATGCCAGGTTTTCCATGGAAATCTCTCTCACATATAGAACAAATATGATATGGCAATGCAAGCTATGCTTTAAGTGTATGAATGTAGGTATTGACAAGAATATTTCCTGGAAATGTACCTATAGCCAGCAGCATATATGTGACACGATCTGCGAAAAGGGACATTAGTGAAGGTTGCACTATGGTCCCCATTCCCAGTCACATATATTAGTAGTCATAGTCCTAGTCATTCTATAAGGAATTGGTAGTTGGATATTAGATAAGGCATGCACTACAGCTGATTCGATTAATGCTTATTTTATTGATTATAGGACATAGTTTCTAAATTCTCCTGATAAGAGTGTATCGCCAAGTTCAGAATAGCATCAATGAATATGCTATAATCTTTGTATTCCAAGATTATATGCTCAAGAACAAGGGAGAATAGGCCCTATAATGTATAAAGGGCGAATCTAATAAGTTCAGAAAGTATTTTCTTACCTGTGTGTGGGTAGTTATTTTCTGGGTAGTACTACTGGTGGGTCGAGAAGCCCCACCTCTCCCTTAAGCCACTGCGCATACAGAGGTGGGCAGCAAGCCTGTCAGTTCTAGTTTACTACTCTGCCAACTAGGCAGAGTAGCTCTTAGCCAATCAGATTATGGTGTTGTATTTAACCACTCAGTGATGCGACGTCTGACTGGCAAAATGGCAACTGTGACAATTATAAATAGCCCTCAAACCTGTTAAATGTCTATATTTGACAATTGTACAGAATGGTGGCATAGAAGAACATCTTAGCCAAGCACACCATAAATTTGATGTTTCAAAAGTGAGTATCTTATTCAGAAAACTGTAATTGTTTCTGACCATATTGCTGTAGTATAGACTTGCCAGAAAGACAATTCGAGTTTCAACCATCTAGACTACTGGTTGTTGTGTGAGTAATACCATATGTCTTGATGTGGGTGGAGAGTGGTGTCTATGGTGTACGTGTGGGAGGCATAGGCACTCATATGTACCTAGGTGATTTGATTAGAGTTAATTGATACCCTCATTCAAGTCAGTAATATTGTAAGGTAGATTGCCATAATTCTTTGTCAAGATAAGACCCCTTTAGTGGACAGGTCATTGATAAGTTTGTTCATGATGTTCTGATTTCGCACTAGGGGAGTACTGTAGACTATTGCATAACCATTTATGGAACATGATCATATGCTGCACTGGGATCTAACAGAACACAGACAAAGGAAGCTCCCTTCGTCAGAGGGGGCGAGAATTAGAATACCGAGATTCTTAAATCACTGATTACATAGCTCACACAATGTACCAGTATAAATGGTTTCTGAAGGTTTTATTTGATAGTATACAAAAGCCTTTGTAGGGACGTCATTGTCCAAGGTGGACACAGAGGTCACTGAACTCTACCGAGAAGAGATATCAGAAGGGTTATTCCTGAAGTCTCACTTCTAGGCACACACCACTGATGCTAAAGCCCAGGAGGGCGTTTCTGGTGGAGACTTATGGAGTCCATAACTTTTTTCCATAAACCGTAACTTTTTTACCTCTTCTATCTCTCTTAATTAAGGCTAGGAAGACCACTATTTTTGCACAGAAAAGTAAGGCCCAGCCTGCATGGTCTTCATGGCAAGCTTTATAACATCCTAGAAATGCATATTCATAGCTCTTTTTGAAAAGTCCATAGTCCATAAATTGACTTATGGAGTCCATAACTTTCTTATGGAAGTCCGTAAGTCACCTCCATAAACGAGAAACGCCTTCCTGAGGTCAGAACAGAACACTTTGTTAATATGATAATTATAAACACCCTCTCTTTCAAGAATGTTAAACTAGAGATACTAAATACATGGCTGATCGCAATTAATACACTCTCAGAACTACCGATACTAGTACATTACATTCCCAGGCCCATCTTCACTCAACTTACCCAAATGCATAATAACCAATGATCATAGTCCACTGGGCTCTAATCAGCCAAAGCTATTATGGTAAATGATGGGCTTGATGCGAGCGAGGTATATCCCAGTGGATTGTTTACAATGACAAACTTATGGACGAATTTCATCCGACCGACGAATTTACGTCAGTTGAATACGGCAGATTAAGGCATCCAGCTCCTATGTTTATTACGTTTATGTATAAAGGCCAATTCTTCGTCAGTGGACGGTGGTCAATATAAATTTAAACTAAAAAAAGTTGTTGTAGCGCCCTTTTATCTGTCAAGGACAATCAATAATTGTTCATTGTGCAGAAGGTCACATTCGACTCTTTTCCCACTCATCCCTTTTTTATAGCTTGTACCCTTAACCCTTTCCCTGCTGGCCTTGAAAAATGTCATTTGGGACTTAACCCCCGGCCCTATGCCATGGGAATATGCAATTTTGCAAGTATGTGGTCCCTGGGACGGTGGCTAAGGAGTAAAATAAGTTGTATTGGAGACAGAGTTTACACCTTTTTGATAAGGGGACGTAGTAATTATGTTAAATATTTTTGGATTCATTCAAAAATTTGTATTCTTTGTTTCATAGCAGGAGCTGTAATTTAGTGGTACTGCTGCCCTAGGGTAGCAATTTTGCTGCCCTATGGCAGCAGCGGTTTTTCAAGGGTATTTTAGATGCTGCCCAGTGGCAGCAGCGGCCCTTAAAGGGTTAATTACATTTCAGTGAGACTAGGCCCTATCATCGTCCATGTAGCTCCCTATTGCATGTACTGGGAAAAGCTCTTATTGCAATATTGTGTCGTGGCTCCTGTGTCTTGATAACTTTTTCACCAAACCTATGAAGCGTGTGGTAATGAGAGACTTTTTTTTTGAGTGGCCCCATTGTTCTATATTACATAAGAATGATATGTCATGGTGAATGCAGCAGCTCCGTTTATTTATCAAGGAACACTCATACTACGCAACCTCTGTTAAATACCCCTCCCCCACTCACTATCTCACGGCCAATGGTTCCATTACGTTACATAACTCAACAGAATATGATTTATTATTTTTCAATTTCAATTTGTGACATGATCTGCGAAGAAGGCCTTTAATGCAGGGTGCAACAAGGTCCTTTTTCCCAGTACATGTCACATTTATTATTTTTTCCATTTAAAACTTTTCTTTTAATGGTTATAGTTCATAGATTATAAAGGGTATAATGTTTTGGTGAAAATGTCTCACTCTTCTGAGCCTAAATGTCTACCTCCCTACCATGGTATCCAGTACCAAGGGGGTATGCATCAAGGTCACTTTAATTAAGAGGAGTGTGTTAGGCTAGATCGTCTTAAAATTGCACGATAGTCTCAAATTACTATGGTTTTGTGACACCTGACCTCTACCTTGCTCAGGAACTAGGACTAATCACAGGCCTAGATTCTCAATACAACTTGGTAACTGACAGACATTAACCTGGATACCTTTGTTCTGGTGGTGTCACATGGTACAGATGAAGATCTCTGCCGGTCCATTTGGACGGCAGCACACAATTGTGTTCAAAGGACCAGGGTATATGATAGTTTTATCCGCTGTGGGTCATGGCACAACGCCTTTCGGGACTCTAGCGTTCTGTGGACCCAACCCCCTTTTCAAATGCCTGGGTCCGCGCCTAATTAGGAGCATTCAAATGGTTCACGGCTGAGGGTTATCTCACCGGCTTCGCTAGTCACATGGCCCACATCGTGGAGGATCCCGTCGACTTGGATAGCTACTAATTTTCTTGAATATGAAGGACAATCCTGACTTCTGAGTGTGATCCGAAGACGTCACGACACATCATAGGATCATGCGCGTATGGGTGATATAATCAGTCGTGTGTTGCGTAATTGTACATCAATTTACTTGACTGGCCCAGCCAACAGGTCACGTTGCAAATACGAAAGTCACGATGTAATGCAAATGCCACACCACCCACAAACACGTGAGGGGTCAGAAAATGCTGGC
This sequence comes from Harmothoe impar, assembly GCA_947462335.1. Taxonomy (NCBI): domain Eukaryota; kingdom Metazoa; phylum Annelida; class Polychaeta; order Phyllodocida; family Polynoidae; genus Harmothoe; species Harmothoe impar. The sequence continues at coordinate 47,189,476 of OX381708.1, read as the reverse complement.
TATCGGGGAACCAATATACATGGGAGAAATATCGGCCGTAGAAAAACAATATTGATTAAGGGAGTGGCCATTATTTGACACCAGCGGGTGATTTTGGTGGATTTAACAAGGGGGGGGTGCTACTAACCAACTGTTGTGATCTAGATAAACCAAGGATCAAAGCATTTAGATACGTCCTCCGGATTCTGCTGAATTGTGTTGCGTTTTGAAAATCTATCTAAAGTTTGGAAGAAGTGGGAACACTTGTGATATCGTCATGATGATTTTGCGTAAAATAGCCAAATGGCTAGTAGAAAGCCTTGATGTTTGTCATTTGTCTCAACATTCTCGATATACACAACAGGCTCAATATTAAACCAACATGTTCAGTGGGCTCTTGCACAGCCGGAAGAAAAATCTACAACCTGATCTGTAGTCATATTGAGTTACCCAACTGATTCAAAGAAATCATCAAATATTTGAAGAAATCTTTATTTCTATAAATCTCCAGGTGAATCATCAGAGTGTCTTCAGTCTGTGAAAAAACAAAGTGGTTATGTCATCGCTATTTGACCATTTAAACTTTAAGGAGTCATTTTTTTGGAGTGGAGTTTGATAATTCTGACTTTTGAAGAGACTGTTTGATATCATGGAGTCGAATTTCAACAATTTTGACTTTTGATGAGTCAATTTGAAGTTCTTGAGTTAATTTGGATAATATTGAATTTTGAAGACTCAATTTGACATTTTGGAGTCAGATTCGACATGTTTTATTGAAGATTCGCAAATTTGACATGAACATCTCAGATTAACTCTTCAAAGGTGAAATCTGACTGAGAAATCGCAAATTGACTATTTTGAATACTTTTCCAAAATGTCAAATTGACCTTTCAAAAGTGTCAAATCGGACTTCTTTAAGTCAAAATTGACCCCAGACACATCCCCAGCCCATCCACAGCCCATCCACAGCCCACCCTTGGCCTACTGCCATCCCATCTGCAGCCCAGTCCATTGCCAGGTCACACTACTATTTACCATTAGCCCAACTATATCCATTCCAAGCCTAGCCAAAGCCCAGATCCAACCCAACCCAACCCAAAGCCTAGCCCCAGCTCACCCAAGGTCCCACTACTGCCAATACTACTGCTCACTCCATGTCCATGCCAGCCTAACACCACCCTAAGCTCACCCATATCCTATTCAAGCCCACCTCAAGTCGACCATCAGCTCACCCCTAGCCCATGTAAGACACATCCCTAATGATTCCTTGCTGGCGATACGACTCCTGGAGCTGGTCATAGGACTTCAGCATTAGAGTAAGAGAGTACGGCAATTGCCCATTTAAGCACAGGGGTAAAACAATAATGCAGGTCTCGTTTAAGCGCAGATCTGGGCCTCTTTAAATTGGCTCAGGTAAGCGAGGATCTCCACAAGGTCCCTGTAAAAGCGCAGGGTGTTACAGGGAGTTGAGATACTAGCGCAGGTGCGCTAAAACGGGCAATTGAGTCTAGTGAAATTATCAAACGTACAATACATGCAGGAATTCTTGAAGATTGATGCTTGAGAAATACAAAGGTCTCCACATCCTAAAACCTATCTTCAACATATTTTTCTGATCTTTAGTAATGACACCAGTACAGCTGCGCATAGGCCCTCGATCAGACCTATTTATTTCGTTGTGGGATTTGACCTTAAAGTTTCTCATTAGTTCTAGGAAGTAACCCCTTCTACATTTAGTACTGACATCGGGTGCGAATGACTGACCCCATGCTTACCTGCATCAGCATATTGACACTGCCTTCGGATGTTTAGTAATGACAGAGAGGACGTTGTGATGGAAAGCATAGTATATAAACTATCCTAATTACAACAATTCGATTTATGTTTTCTATAATGCAAAGCAAAATCGGACATACATGCAGTAGTGTCTAAATTGTCCTTTGGGTGAGTGGTGTCCCTTTTACCACACCTGTACAGGTGGGTGACCGTACACGCCTGTGTTTCCCGAGCTGCTCATAACACATTGATCAGCACTAGTACAGACACTGCACAGGTGGCCAGTGTAGGTAACTTCCTACTGTCTCCCTGTCCTCCAGGTGTCGCCTGTGGTGAGAGCGTGTTGTCGGTGACCTGCCTTTGGCCACGGCGAGCTGCTCAGAACGGCTCGAGCTGCTCAGTGAGCAACACGGATTGGGAGCAGGAGCTGCTCACTGCTAGTAGTAGGCTCACTACTGCCTGCATGTAAGCAACTGAGCCACTCACCTATAGGTGCTACACATAGATACTACACATAGATACGACACATAACCTGCTCACAACAACTCAAGTCCTACTTGGCGGCTGTGGGAGCAACTCATATCAGGTTCAGTCCAGGTGTTACTTTCAGGGATCTATTCTACATAGCCTGGAGTGTGAAGAAGTCTAATGGCAATTTGACTTTTTAAGCAGAACTAATCTGGGGAAATCTCTTGGTTGTTTCAGAGGTTAAACAACAGGTACTCTTATTTACCTCTTTCAAGAATATGAAAGGCTCATAAGCACTAGAGTACCATTGATAGAAGAGGAGTTCAGGAGCTACTGACTTGGACCAGAAAAGAGTCATCACGACATTATTACCACCCTGAGCAATTTAAGACAGCCGTTGTGGATGCAATAACTAGTGCAGGAGAGTGACTCACATACCCACAAGGTAAATAGCTATACACAGTTACAGGCAGAGGAGACAATTAGCAAGGACAAAAGGGGTACTGTACCTAGGTAGTACACCGCAACATAAGGGGGACAAATAAGCTGTTGCTATACTAAGGTATTCTGTATATACACTGGAGAAAGCAAAAAGGACTCATGAAGTATGGAATGAACAATCATACTCAGGAGGTACTCTGACCGAAAAGAAGAGGGTAATCTGAATAACTGAATATTTAATAGTGAGGAATACGTACACCATGACTGGAGGGCGGCTGGGCCACGCTGTCTTCACGGCCCGCTCCCGTCTGGTTGATGCCCTGCCTGCCCTGGAGGAGCACGGCCTTGATGCCCTGGCCGATGTGAGGAGGTACTTAGGTTCCCACAGGAGAATGCACTACGAACACACACCTGTCAGGAGGATGACTGCTGATAAGAGATTCCTGGAGATGACCCACAAAGGTATCAAGTCAGCAGACCTAGCTAGTCCTGCTGTGAGAGTCTCCCATCCATCTTCAGGTAAGAATCGGTGAATGCAGGTGTGGCATTTGTGTGTATCATGCAACTAAGTGTATACTATGAAAGGATGCTCTGTATTACTAATACCTGACACTTGATTTCCGTAAAGAGGTGTTTATGAACCCTAAAGGGTTATATATTCTGCTCATTACGTCTGAATAGTCTCCTTATCTTGCTAAGAGGTTATAATGCGATAAATTATACCATCGGGAATATTTTCTCTCGGGTGATATCATGTAGGGCTTCGTACGTTGCAGTTTTGGTGGCAGTATGAATGGAGCATTAGCGAGGACTCCATCAAAATGGCAACAGTTTTGCTCATCAGCCCTTAGAATTTAAATATTGCCTCAGAATGAGTATAATTATAGATGGTCAAATGATTGTAACCACTCCCACACCCGTCACCTTATCGGGAAATAGAGGGAACCAATGTATAATATGTAGAATGAAGTATGTCGCCAAAATAAATGACTCCTTTTGAGACAATCCAGGCTGGCCTTTTTACCAAAAGATGACAGGCAAGGCTGGAAGCTCTTTTCCCTGAGAGAGTCTAGCCTTGCCTGAATCTTTTCGGACCGAGTTTGAAATGATGGAGAGTAATGGTCTCCGTCTCTTTCCTATATCACCCTTTCTTTCCGTCTGTCTCTGTCTGTAATTATCCCTGTACACGTGTCTCTCTGCCTCTGTCTCCTCTCTCTCAATCTGACACCATGCATGTCACTTTCCGCCCTTGTGTAAATTAATCACACTTATAATCCAAATGTCAAAGTGTATATATCTTCACACTCAGAAAAGTCAGCGTCATTGTCGCTGAAACCACCCTCACCTGAAGGTCAGGCAGTGCCTGACTTTCACATGAGGGTGGTTTCAGCTCCAATGACGCTGACTTTTCTGAGTGTGTTTGCATCATGTTCAGAATCTAAAAATGCCACAACTGAAGGTTTGCACTCTGTCTTCCTCCTACATCCTGCTTACATAGGTGCCTCTCCTCCAGGGTGCAGCTAATCACTTAAACAACAGCACAATGCACCTGTCAGCACTTAGTTCACTGACATTGTTATCACCTGGAGTTTGTCTAATCAGCACACACGACCACTTGACTACTTGACAGACCATCAACTGTTATGTGATTCATGCCCAAATGTCACCACAACACAGACGTGGTTCTTTTTAACCCTTAAACGGCCACATTGTACTTTCATGCCGTAGGTCCTTTGTCGTCCTGATGCATGAATGGAGCCGTATAGTCAGTAACACCCCAGTGTTGCATTCATGTATCATGCCAACCCGACAGGGTTTATACACTGCCGGAAGGTAGGCATTAGGCAGCAATGCAGTACCGGCGAGTATCTGTACTTTATAATTATGGTGCTGTGCCATAATGGCATACATTGCCTTTATGCAGCATGCGGTCCTTAAAGGGTTAACACTTTAAAGGGTTACGCTCCTCCCAAAGGACAGACGCCTTTAACACCATTAACCACAACTTGGACTCAACTGATGAGTCTGGTTGGTGGCCAAACGTTCAATGTGTCACCGCAACATGAGTGATGCTAGAGGTTTGAAATGGGAATGGTGTAATGCGATATTAATTAACATGCTGGTTCTAATAGGAAGAGTGAGGCAAAACCTTGTTAAATATGACTTAACTTAATCACCTCAGAGGGGATTCAGCCAGTGGTAAATCTCATCATGCAAATCCGACTGCATTTTAATGCAAGATGTATAACTCTTAAGCTGAGTTGACAAAACATAATGTATACCACATGTATGCACAGCTTTATACACATTTTTATGACTAATAAATACGACAAGAAATACAAGACACAATACCAAATGAAATAGCAGTCCTCTTGCCATACAATAGGCGTGTATTTGCACTCAATACATATAAGAAGCCATGCACATAGAATGCCTTTGCACTGTTGCTTATGGTTTTAGTGCCGAACGTGATATGGCTAAGTCTGGTGCAAATATTTACGTAACGAACAGCAGGGAGAATCCCTCCTCTTCAACTTAAATGGTATTTGCACTGGTTAATACTGAGTGGTAAGAGTGAAGCTTTAAGCGCATTAATTAGACATTCTATCTGTGGCTTTCAATGATGGAGGATATCAATATCGTAACTCATAGCATTATGGTTTTATGGCACCAAGACATGTGACACTACACCAATTATTAAATTCATTAAAGCGTTTTTACATGAAAACCGGAAGGTATCTGCGCTTTTATCACCTAATTGCTTGCTTACCCTAAGACAAAAATGTCTTAATTATTCTCCAGATGGGTCATGTGAATACCTAGATTCAATCAAGTCGCTTGGAGGTTAATCTTTTTGTTCACGATACTCCATATTTTATTATAAAGGAGGCATACCATGTGTGCGGAAGTTATCTAGACGTAGACGCATAACTGAATAATAGCCTGATATTGATAGCTAGGTATTGCAATAACATGTCGACCTGCTCACACACCCTCCATATCCCTTTAAGGACCACATAGTGTTCTATTGCCCTTTGTTGCCATGATGCACAAATTACTCTCCAGGGCTACATGAATTGCCCCATGCCAATCCTTCGTATGTATGTAACCTTGGCAAGTTACTTGCAATGGCTTCATTTATGTATCATGGTGTGCGATGACCCTACCAGATAATCTGCTGCATTAACGCATTTTGTGGCCCTTAACGGGCTACAGCCGATCCCAGCCTAGCCATTTGGAATTACTTCCAGCTTGCTCACTTCTGACTAAACTTCCTGTCTCAAAAGATCACCGTAAACATGTGCATTGGTCCCAAGTCAGGGTGGACTGATACGAGATAAGATGTTGGGGCTGCGTCCATTTGAGACAACTGCGCCTATTCAATTCACTAGGGTGTGTGCTTCATGTATCAGGATAGGAAAGAAGACTATCTAGGGTTAAACAGAATTATTACAGAGCTCACAGTGACTTCTGGGTCGGCAATGTTTTACTGTAACTGTATATAGACAAAAATAATTCACAGTAAACTGTAGATCTTACAAGATTTTCAAAAGGTAGAAATTAGTACTTACCCGCTACAATTTAGAGAAAATTCATGTGTTATACGATACATATGGCAAATAATATGCTTTTGGGGTCTTGTTCTTTTTCAGCTAAATATTGTACATCAGTAGCAGAAATTTATATAAATTGGATGGTAAGTCTCAGAGTACTCAATTAAGACGGACATTCACAAGTAATGTAGAGGGTTGCAATTATTTTCATCATTGTCATTCCTCAAATTAATCTCAAATCCTACAATGAATTTTTTGGTCGCTAAATCTCTGCAAATTGGGTCTGTTGCAATTTAGGACTACTCCAAATTACAAGCCTTGAACTACCAAATTTCAAATCCCACTGCTGCGGCCGTTTTCAGCGAATCCAGTCCATTTTAGTACTTATTCACAATCTCAGCTCAAAATCGTTAATTTACCAAAGAAAATGGCAAATATCTAATTATTTAGATATTAGTATGGTCACAATTCGCAACAGATACCATATATACATAAGCGGGGGCTCTTAGCTGAGCTATAGGTGATCAGATCTAAATTCATAGTGGAGTTTGCACTGTGTTGTGCTGTCCTTTAGTACTAGTAGCCAGATATGTTGGGATTTTGAAGTAGGGCTCCAATTTGGAACAGATTCTCAAATGACAGACATTTTGAAGCATAAATTGCATTGTCGGTCTTGAGCTATATAGTATTACTGCTCCCCATTCTCACGTCTATCATCTCACAAGCCCCAACCAGTGATGGTTCTGAGATTACTCCTTAATGTGTTAAGCCTATGAATCATACCACAGGTTTTAACTCAGCTTGGAGAGTGAGTACGCTATGGGGTAACATGGGAAGGTGTGCAACTAAATATCCACTCTGATCTCTGCAGGCCCCAGGACTCTACAGAGAAGTGGTGCCATCTAGGGTGTGTTGTGTACACTACCTCTTTGTAGAGCCATGCAGCGATCAGAGTGGATATTTAGTTGCACACCTTCCCATGGTACCCTATAGCCTACTCACTCTCCAAGCTGAGGTCTTGTTAAAACCTGTGAATCATACGCTCTGGTTTGGTTCTAGAGGCTTGTCATTTTCTTTTTGACAACTCAGTATTATGGGATTTCAGATACCACTGCTTCCCAGAATGTCCCCCACTAACAGAACATGTCAGCATGCCACAGAGCCATGTCGAGTTTCCCCCAGATGGACATCAGTCATGATATTCTGTGCATACAAATAGCCTACTGTAGAATCCCTGTTTGAGAAGAGTACCAAATTGCTTTTTGTTTGTTAACAGTCTTTAGTGCTGAAAGTGATATGGTTAAGTCGGGTGGGAATATCTAAAGATCCGAAAGGAGAATCTAACTCCCCTCCCTTCATCTTAAAGTGGCATTCTCACCAAATATGTACATGTAATTTTTCTAGTTCTGTTCTTGTCTAGTAACGGGTGAATTCTGAGTGGTGAGTAAAGCTTTCGGCACTTTGCACATTGTATTTGTTGAGTTCAATAACGCAGGATATCAATATATGACTTATAGTATAAGCATGTTTTAATTATTCTACTTAGGATGGGTCACATGAACAGCCAGAGTCAATTAAGCTACTCGGAAATGATTTGTCTTATTCATGATACTCAGTACTGGCTCATACAGGGGGCATACCATGTTGAGTGAAGTTACCCAGACATATGTATATAACTAAATAATAACCGATATTGGTAGCCAGGTATTCCAATAACATGCAGACCATCTCACACATCTCCCATATCCCTTTAAGGACCACAAAGTGCTTTACTGCTCCATATGCCCTTTGTCATCATGATGCATGAGTTACTCTCCAGGGCTGCATCAATGGACCATGCCCAACCTTCAGGGTATATCAACTGTGTATATGGTCAGCAGGATGTATGCCATGGCAAGTTACTTGTAAGGGCTGCATTTCTGCATCATGGTGTATGAAGACCCTACTGGGTATACTGTATAAAAGCATTTTGCAACCCTTAATGGGCTATGACCGATCCTTAATTGCAATTCGGATTATTTCCGGCTTGCTCACTTCTGACTATACTTCCTGTCTCAAATGTAGTGAATATTCAGATTATGTTTACTGTAGCTGTAGACCAACATAATTCAGAAGACACTGACGTTTTTACAAGCTTTTCAAAAGGTATGGTCGGGCTATTTAAGCAACACGTTTACTAACTAGAAGTTAGTTACTGCTCACCCGCTCTTCTTGAGAGAAAATACAATTAATTGTTACAAAACCCATATGGCAAGTATTGGGCTTTTGGGATTTCAGTTCTCAGCTGTTATATCAGCAGTAAATATTGATACAAATTGGATGATATACTTTGACCTACCGACCAGGTCATGCTACTCTTTGATTACTCTCAGAGAGACCCCTAATAATTACTATCATGTATATTCCTGTCAATAACACTCATGGACATCCAAAATATATAATCATCTGGATGTAAGTTTGGGTACAGTACGTAACAGATACCATATGCATAGGAAAGGATTCTTGCAATATAGAACTTGAGTGCCTTGCTTATGAGCAAAATCCTAACAGACTTCTAAACATCAGAGGTGATGATACTTAAACTCTACAGGGGAGTTGAGGCCTTGTCATGCTATTCTTTATGTTGCGATTTTAAAGTAGGGCTCCAATTTGGAACAGATTCCCAAATGACAGACATTTTGAAGCATAAATTGCATTGTGGGTCTTGAGCTTTATAGTATCACAGATGCTGCTCCCCATTCTCACATCTATCGCCTCACAAGCCCCACCCTTGATGGCCTCAGGATTACTCCTTAATGTGTTAAACCTATGAATCACACACTCTGGTCGGGTTCTTGAGGCTTGTCATTTTCTTTTTGACAACTCAGCATTATGGGATTTCAGATATGACCGCTTTCCTGAGTGTCCCCCCACTAACAGAACATGTCAGCATGGCCCATTATTCTGCAGCTGCTGCATCCCAGAGCCATGTTGAGATTCCCTCAGATGGACATCAGTCACGATATCCCGTGCATACAAATAGCCCACTGGAGAATCCCTGTTTGAGGAGAGTACTGAACTGTTATAGATGTATTCTGAACAATTCAGAAGTCTGTAAATCAAACAAAAGAGTACTCTATAACTAGGAAATAGCATGATAATTGCATTCCTATTTATTAGCTAGCGGTAATTGTTTCTTATAGTTCTTATTGTTATACCTATAATTGCCATGTTTGGTTTTTCCGCTCATGTCTGGGGGGTCTTTCAGAACAGATTTGTGACTCGTGATATTCTAATTTTTGTCAATAGCGCAGTACTTGTAATTGACAAGGGTACTGCATAGGTAACACAAAAAAAGAGCTTTCGCCACATGATAAATTGCCTACAAATTTGTCTGACCTTCTTAGTCTTTGGTTAACACCAAAACAATCCTGCATATCTCTCTAGTATTAATGATGAAGTGATGCAAATAAGTGGTTTCCAGGTATATTGAATTGAAAAAGGCCAAATGAAAAATATGTACCCTGTCATTGCGAAATCTGACCTTACCAATAAATGTGTTCTCACTGTAATACATATCACATACATCCAGCTCCTCAGAGACACTACTCTGGAGGCTCTTTCAGAACAGACTCGTCAGTCGTCATATTGTGATTTTCGTCAATATTGCAATATTTGCAATTGACGAGGGAATTTGCAGCTGGCAAAATGTGGTATTTACATTAATTTTCAATACATTTGTATAGGAAATCTTGTGAAAGAAACTTTACTAGTGGCCGTCAAATAGTTTCGTCACGTCACCAGTTCCCTACGAACACGTCAGTTGTTCTGAATGAGCCTCCTGGACTGCTGGGGAAATCCAACATAGCCTCCTCGGGTTACTTTGTACAATAGGCAAAGTGCCTCATTGTACTCTATGCATACATGTACAAGATATGGGGTAGTGCCAAGTCACATTGCCATGAAACTAATCATGTTGTAAACACAATGTCTAATCTACTGTATGATACTGTTATTTTCCTGTAACCGGCACAACACTGGCCCCTTCTCAGCATAATTCCCCACAAACAGATACAGAGAGACTTCTGAATATAGGAAATCGTTTCCTTACCTGCTAAAGGGTATAATACTGCAATATCCACACAATATACCTGCAACATTAGCCTTCCTCATATGGTTTCTTATTTAATGATGGATGTACATTGTATATACAGTATATACACACATCTGGATTCTCAGTGCTAGTGCATCTAACGATATATTGAGACAATATGAGTTTTAAGTACATTTGTATATAGGGTTGAATAGCGCAGAGCTCTTCCTTATACTAATAGTATAAGAAAATATATAAGCGGTGGACATGAATTGTGTCTTTTCACTTTCTGTGGCGTCTACTACAAAAGCTAATTTTCCAGAAAGGATTGAATAGATGAAGATCAGTCAATAGTGCATGTCTGATGCAAAGTTAAAATCAAGTACCTGAGCAAGTGTTTCTCAGGTGAAACAACCTGTCAGCATTAAATGTCTCCTTCCAGTGGATGCGACAAACTAATTAGTTGCAATTGCAGTTTAGAAAATTGCAAAAAGGCATACCATTAATGATCAAAACAAGACGTTAGATTGCTCCTCCTGTATAAACACTAATCTACCAAGTGTGTGTGAGTGTTTTATATTGCTTGGGTAGAAAAAAAGCTTTTTTATAGGTCGCCCTACAAGGTTCTCCTTGGTATTAACGACATTCTTTCCCTGGTTGTTTTTCAGATGTGTCGTTGCCGCTGTTTATCAGCGTGATATCTGGTACTGCTGTGGTGGTGTTGGTTGTCGTTATCTACTGCACATGGCGCTGCTGGACCTCCAAACGCGACCAGGTAAGGCCATAGGCTGTATAAAGGGGAGCTCACGGCTATTATGACAAACAACTCACAGGTATTACTATAGTGAGCATGGCAGGAAGTTATCGGGTTAAATCAGACTGTCAGATTGAGATCTTTCAATAGACCAAGGGTGAGGGTGCCGCTCTGGGGTCTCATTTGTATCTGCCTTATCTGCCGGGCCGTCAAATATGTTGCCAAAAATGAAAAATCAACTTGACGAGATAGGCAAATGAATGGATATCACATGGTCAAAAAGTCAATTTATTGGCTATTGCACAAGATGATCATTTGACATGATTTCTTTGCTATTTTCTCTTCAAATATATTCAGAATTCTTAGAAAACCTCCTCGCATTAAAGACCGATTTAAGAGAATAACTGGGGACATCAAGATATTGACCTCATATTGTTTTTTGAAACATCCGCAGGTGTCGCTGATGTCAACACCGGAAATGGTACGCCCCCACTACGTCATGGACGTCGGCGGCGGTGGTGGTGCTGCCATGAAAATAAGTCAAAGTACCCCTGACCTCATAGACGGCCATAATCACGGGCGGGGCACTGACTATGTACACGAAGAGCGGCAGATTGGTAAACAGCACGTAAAGACAGTCATTAAGCAGACGACACTGCCCACCGTGCCCCAGCGCCATCAGCGCTTCCAGCGGCAACTCTCCTACAAACTAGACATCACCAACATTGAGTTTACCATCCACAGCATGAAATACCACGAGCAACCGCGCATGCTCGGCAATCTCAAACCGGAACTGTACCGCCAGAAGGCCCAGGATTCCCTAGCGGCGTCCAAAGAGAGCATCCGGGTGGTTGGGTCGTTGACGTTCACACTGGCATATATTGCCGATTCAGAGACGCTTGTGGTGAGTGTGCTCCGCGCCGAGAACCTCCCTCCTAAGGACTTCTCGGGTACGTCGGATCCTTACACCAAGATCTACCTCCTGCCCGACCGGAAGCGGAAATTCCAGACCAAAGTGCACCGGAAGACGCTCAATCCTGAGTTTAACGAGACGTTTGCGTTCACGGTAGACGCCAAGTCATTGGCGGAACGGACACTACAGTTTAGTCTCTACGACTTTGACCGTTTCTCGCGACATGATCTCATCGGGGTCGTGATCGTGCGAGAAGTGGGGCGCCATCTCGAGGCTGCCCACGAGAATACATTGGTTATGGATGTCATTAACGTACAACAGGTATGTATAATCACATGCATTGTAAATTCGATAGTAGCTAGGCCTATGATTTGGGCTGGGTCCCCCGGCCTTTAGAAGCATGACCATGGTACACCCTCAGAAAAGTGAGAGTCATTGTCGCTAAAACTACCCTCATCTGAGAGTCAGGCAGTGCCTGACCCTCAGGTGAGGGTAGTTTTAGCGACAATGACTCTCACTTTTCTGTGTGTGTACTTGACAATGAATAATAGTCCAAAGCACTAAGATTTTCAGCTATAGTAGGAGCCTTCTATCGAATTACTAGAGCCTACCATGAATTAACATCCTGCGCATGGCCTATGCTTGATTAGCTCCCATAATTATAGCCAATTGCAGGTTTAATTTACATATGATGTACGGGTAGTTCTAAGCTAGTGGTTAGAAACGACACTTACGTTGGGAATTAGTGGGTCCGTCCAGCCAATTATGCGAATTAGTTTGCAAACTGGCCTATATGGTATGTAGGTTATTACCACCCGAAATTAACTCCTGCCTCACCAGCTCTCTAGGGATAGTTTGATTAAGTTCGTCCTGATGAATTACCAATTCCACTATACTGCTATTAACCTGCTACCACCCCCTATTTCCGTATACTACTTACACCACTTAAGGTAGAACGCTGGGGAATACGCCACTTTCCCTATACTACTTTACTAATCTATACTAGAGGCATATAGTCTCGTCATCTTGTTATGGCCATTTAAGGCTGGAAGTCGCTTGGAGGGGTACGGGGATGTAAGACTCATATACACAATACTTCATTATCACATAGTTATGCAAGCAGATATAAAAGTTCTAAAACTGTTGGAAATAAGCACTCACGGACTGTTCTTTAATGTTAACGCGGGAAAACTGGTTCTCTTATTACCATATGAACCAGCAGAGTATACAGTACCTTCATTAACAGATATTATACTTCATGGCTAGAAGCTCAGGATTGAGAGTTCTCCCCCTTTTTTTATCTCACGATTCCGATCTCAATTTAACACAACCCACCTTCTCTGTTGTAGGAGATGGTAGACCTTGGGGAGTTAATGCTGTCACTGTGTTACCTGCCTACGGCTGGCCGACTCACGGTAACCATTATAAAGGCGCGAAACCTCAAGGCCATGGACATCACAGGCACATCAGGTAAGCTTTGTACTATTGTGTGGGACCATAGCTACAGAGGCATAAGAGGGAGGTATTAACTAATTTGCTATAATGTCCCTCTCTGTATGTAAATACACAGGACATTGAGGACTAAGATGCAGAAGGCTAAGATCGCTAACCAGGGGCCTAGCAGAGTGTATGTAGAGCCTACTATTACTGCAGCTATCCTGCTGTGATCATTGGGGAGTTGGCACAGTGGTCTTTGATCTTGTGCAGGCACAGCTCTGAGGGGATGTGTTCTGGTTGGGTTGCAGGGGAGGGGGGGGGGCACGTTCATCTGATACCATATACTTAGGGATGAGTCCGTTATTGCCTGTGGGGGGGGGGGGGGGGGTCATTGGTTTTTTTTGTGTTAAAAAAAATCAAAATCAGAATAATTAAGGTGCGTCACGATAACCTTCAGCTTATTGCTGGAGGGTGGGTATGGCCAGATAAAGAGAATCCGCCAATCCCGCCAAGCTAGTAATACATGGAAATGACTGGTCCCTTATAGAAGGGTGTGTATTCGGGGGGGGGGGGGTGGCACACAACTCGCCATATTGACATTCAGTTCAATTGGGCTACGGTCAGATATATGTATGCACACAAATATCATGTCACTGTATCATGGATATTCCCACCGGGGAGAGGTGCATGCTATAATACAGCACCAGTAGTCCCATATATTTGCATTTAGCTCTGCCTTTACACAGCAAGTGGTGTGTATTTCAGCCGTCCTCATACAGCACCATTAGTAATGGTAGGTAGGACAGCGGTATTTTATAAAATGGTCGGAATTCATCATGAACGATTTTAAAATGATGGGGAGATCAAGTCAAATTCCGAACCATAATCATTATGAACCTGCTCATTATAGTTTATTTTATATGATTTTCTGAAAAAGAAAACTCCCCCCAATCGACCTGTCAGTGGCTACCAGCCTAGCATGCATGGTCCCTGGCCCACACTGCAGGTAGCTCCGGCAGGACAGGGCCTATGTATACTGCTGCACCTACAGGAGTAATGTGCATGCTTCAGAAGAAACCCTTTAGCCAATTTTCGCCAGCATATTTTTACACCATTTTAAAAGAGAGTTACTAAGAAACCTATATTCTACCTAGTGGTGGGGGTTTTGGGGGGTTTTAGAGGGCACTTGAATATATAAATCGCCTGTACAAATGATGCAACTTAATCACGGATGGTTTCAGGTAGTAATTATTATGATAGAAAATAAAATAAGACACCTATGAAGTCTGCTGTATCAGGAGTATCCATCTGTATGAGATCCCATGAATAGAAATGAAATTCTTTGTGGTTGACCCTCTTTTCTGGGAAGGTAGCAACCAATGACTGTCCTAGGAAAACCGTTCCAATCTACTAATTGGCACTGCCATTGTATTTATTTTACCAATTAATTTCTCATTATCTTAAATGGGGAATTTAGAGATAAGACAACATGTGAAAGACACACTCTTTCCCTTTCTCATGATGTGCCACTTTTTACGCTAGGATGTAGTGATTGCAGAGAAAACGGTCATACTATTGTGGTTGTTTAGCACTGTGGCATATACAGGCCCGGGATCCCGGCCTCTAATTGCCCTACCTACCATTAGTTGTTAGCCTGAGTTGCTCTTGTCCTTGTTTTATGGGACCCCTACAGCACCCTAGTGGGGAGTTCCCCCTTTGACCAAAGTGGGAGAAGACAAGGCCTGAGGGCCATTAGCAGCAGCAAGGTCATATCTCTAGGGGGTCCTCAGTCTATCAGCCATGTCCAAAAATGTGTATACCTTGCGCGAATAATGCCTGACTGAGACTGACCGGAGTAAGTGACGTATATATTGATGCCCTGCAGATTGTATAATTATGATAGGAACATGTACAACATGTATATAACTGCGGTTCAAATGATAGGAGAATGGTAGAAATGTTTGGAGTACTAGTATATGCTTTTGATGTGTCTATATTATATTCTATCCATACAGGTCTCCCCAGTTGTTTGGTGATGTGATACGTGTGATTCCCAATGGTCTGAAATTATAAGCACGGTTGCATGAGGTCTCAAATGGAAATTATTCACAGAATTCCCCCTGGAGACATGCATGTATAATTGTGCTACTTTCGCCAGACTTTCATATCATGTTACGTCAATCCTTAAACTATTTAAGGGCCGCATAAAATATGCTGCGCCATTAGTCGTTATTGTATGAATGCAGTGTATGCACTAACCAGCGCTGTATATATATGTACATGCATAATATATAACATACGTGGCTGATACACTCCTGAAAGGTTGGTATGATACATGAATGCAACCCTGGTGAGCCACTTGCCAGGGCTGGATTCATAACGAAAAAGGGCATCGCATATATTAATGCACTATTACAGCCCTTCAGTTAAAGTGTTAACAATAGCTTAACACTCCAACCACATAATAGAACCCATCTCCATCACCTAAGGTGCCACTCAACATACATCATACATACATATGCCCCATCCATGTCCACCTTCTAGAATACTAATAACCGGCATCTCCATTAAACTCATACGTGAGTGGTATTGGATATCTGGCTGTGCCACCAGACATGTGTGTGGAGCAGGGTGACATGCGTGTCAGTGTCACCGGCTGTGGGGCAGAGTGAAGGACAGCTGCCATGAAAGTGCAGTAACCCAGCCCCAGCGTCCCCTCCAGCAGCGCCTCTAGTGAGAGCGTCCCTCTTTAACGTCACGCCACCTAGTGCGTGGGGATGGAGCCTAAGTGGTGCTGCAGTGCTTTATCTGCCCTACACATGTTTGTCACAGAAACATGCAATTAGGTTTAACAGTGAAGGTTGTCCACAGGGGGTGTTATAAATAGTATGGCAGATATCTGGGTGGGTGTGCGAATAATGCTGTATTTGAAGTCATGAAGCACCATCCTCACATCTGGCTCCAATGCCTGTCACCTGAGACCAAGATCAAATTAAAACGACTGAGAGAAAAGAAAAAAAACATTATATAAATTGCTGTGTCTCTAGGTACACTTGGCATTAAATGGTATCTATCTCAACGGAATTCCCGTTTACCTTACTCTGTTCAGACCTGTAGGTTGGATCTGTGCTTCCCCCACAAACACTTTTGCAATTGCTTTATATGGAGATCTAGGCATGACAAAAACAAGCTTTGTGGCTCAGAAAGATTAAGTTTTATTTCCTTCTAACCTCGTTAGGCATGATCAGTGGCATCGTTTACAGAGTAGGCTCTCTCTAATACCGTCCAATAAGGAAAGAAATAACTCTTCGTAGACTCATTAATATAACTAGGCTCCTCTTTATTTGTTCCAGATCCTTATGTTAAGGTGTCGTTGATGTGCCAAGGGAAGCGGATCAAGAAAAGAAAGACGTCGGTTAAACGGAACACCTTAAACCCTGTGTATAACGAGGCTATAGTCTTTGACGTACCCCAGGAGAATGTGGAGGAAGTGTCTTTACTTATCAAGGTCATTGACTATGACAGGTTAGTTAGAATATGGTTTATTACTAGTAATAAAGGTAACCCATAGATGCATACAATAATCTGCATGTCAGCAATAAAAACGATGTTTGGGATTCTAGTGCCCCTACCTCCCCCCCTATACCAACAGTGAACCCATATGATTTTTGGCAGAATTCATGCAGGCCGGAGCTTGTTCTCAACAAAAATGTATATAATAAGTTTTTAAAGTTTGAGTTTATGACAAAAACTGACACTTAGGCGTGAATACAATTTCAAAGTATCATTCATAAGTGGAGTTTCTTTCTCAATCAGATGTTTGTATTTCACATGACGTTTCGAGCAATAGTGCCTCTTCTTCAGGTGTACATATATTATCTCATATTGAACTTCTAAGGTGCATTTTTGGGATAATAAGTACCTGACACAAATGTATATATAGCAGTCACTTTACAGTCTCGGACATCCACCCCAAAGCTAATCCAAATATGATAGACGCTGACCGAGGCTGGTCTCTTTATGACTTGTATCCCTTTAAAGAACTGTAAGTAAATTCTGTAAAGTAAGAGTTTGGGGAGCAATCCTGCAATTAAATGTAATCGTTTACCTAAGAAAGTATGCCCAATCCCAATGTCTACACACTCCTTCACAACTGACCTCTATAACATGCATGGAAGGCGTTTCACCGTATGTTGATATAGAAAACAACATACGGCCGAAAGATGCGGTCAAGATGCGGACAAAATATCACCAAAGCAAATTTTCCGTTTCTTTTCACCCTCCGCATACCCTCCGTATCTTTTTTTTTTACAAAATATCAACATACGGCATCCAACATACGGCCCTCTCAAGATACGGACATTGTCACCTGTCCCTTTTAGAAAAATATGCAGAAACCAGTCTACATTCCGGGAAACCCCTAGGGAATTCCCTCTGTGACGTCATAATATGTAGCAACATACTGAGGTAGGCTGGGGAGGGTATATATAGGGTCCGTATGTTGGGGGAAGAGACAGGGGAGGGACAGGAGAGGTTTGGGAAGGGACAGGATAGGTCGGGGAACAGATAGAAAAGGTCGGGAAAGGCACCTCTGTACTCTGATAGCTATTGTCTGTTTAAACACAAGGAGTCTGTGGGCAAAGTCATTTTTGGGTATAATTTTGTTGAAAATCAATTTTTTTTAATTTATCTTTTTTAAATTATAAAGGTAGAAGTTGGACTTTACTTATCTAGTCATTAAAACAATCCTAGAGACATTTTTTTTACATATATATGTGCACTTTAAAAAGGGAGAAGGGAGGTGGGGGACTGTACTAGCTTACAGAATAATGGTTTAGGTCCTCATGACCTCCCACAATTGGCTTGCGATCTCCATTCCCTTATATATATATGTGAGGAGTTGAGGCCAGCTTGACTTAGCCTCTAGGTGGCAGCACCAACACAGGCCGAAATTTGCAGTCAATGGCTGCACATATGGGTGTAACGGTACGATGGCCTGTTTGGTCAGTAAAACATGGATCCACACAGGGGAGAAACCTCTCTTGTGTTGCCTACCATGTCTGTTAAGATCCCCTTTTTAATGTGCTATATATATGTAATAAAATGGCCCTAGAATTATTTTAACGAGTAAATGAGTTAAGTCCAACTTCTACCTTCATGATAAAAAAATAAATAAAAAATTATATGGATTTTGGGAGAAATTACATGAAAAAGAGTCTTTTCTTCCATAACTCGGTAAATAATGGCCCTACAGAGCTGAAACTTTGCCCACAGACTCCTTGTGTATAAACGGTGGTAGACAACAGAGTACAGAGCTGGCTGTAGTGGTGACGAAATGGTAGTAGTGGCTCCTACCATTTCCTCATGGCCCCTACCATCTCCTCATGGCCCCTACCATCTCCTCACGGCCCCTACCATCTCCTCATGGCCCCTACCATCTCCTCAAGGCCCCTACCATCTCCTCACGGCCCCTACCATCCCCATCTCTTTATCACCATTACAATCTGAAGTGATATGACACATACGGAGCAAAAATACCACATACGGCACACAAAAGACACATATGGCATAATTTGACATAGCACCCCCCCCTACCCCTCCGTATATCTTGTACTAAATACGCCAAAGATGCGGAATTTTTGTGCTCCGCATGTTGAGCTGAAACGCAATTTTCGCCGTATGTACATGCTGGCCGTATGCACATATGGCGGCCGTATCTTTTTCCGTAAGATGCGGACATGTTGAGCTGAAACGCAAAAATGAACTGAAACGCAAAAAAGACACATACGGCCCCTCCGTATAATACGGTCAAACGCCTTCCAGGTGATGCAATAGGTTCAAGAGTTTCTACAATAGAGAATATTTAACTATGTTACTTCTGGTTCCTTTACAGAGTGGGCAGTAATGAGTTGATGGGCTGCTTCGCACTAGGACCGCAGTATCTGGACGCAGGGGGACGTGACCATTGGTTTGAGATGCTGGAGAACCCCCGCCGACCTGTGGCCCAGTGGTACACCCTCCAGGAGAACCTACCCCCGCTCCCACCAACAGCAGACGACACTGGCGCCCACAAGCGACTGAAGCCCTGACGGTCCCGGATGTACGGAAGCTGGTTCTCAGAAAGCGCGGGAAAACTGTCGGGCCCGCAAGATGCGGTGTGTGGCTGCTTTAAGATGTAAAGACATCAGCAGACGACAATGATGACGCTACATGCTTTTTCACTGGTTACAGACTGTTTGTACAGGAAATTGCCCAAATGAACAGCATCTGAACTTGAAATTAACATGGTTCCTGCTAAAGAGAAGTTAAAAGCAGACGTTGATCAATGAAAGCGCCATTCATGGATGGCAACTGCATTATTTGGTGTCATTGTGACCAAACTGAAGCTTGAATTGGCTGCTCTGACTCAATGAGAGGGATACTGTCATGTAATAAATATGACAATTAAAAGGTGCTAAATGGAGTTTGTTGGACAAGATTTGACAATTAATTCAGCCTGGTTAGTTGTGGTGAGGTCCTGGTATGGGCATGGAATGCTTGTTTGAGTGAAATTTGAATTAGGATGTTCAATCCATGGTTTGAAACATACTCAAGATGCTGGGACAGCTGTTATGCCATTGTTGGTTTACTCAGTTAATTTTAAGAGGTACATGGCCTAATTTCCTCTCACATATGTCCTAAACGGGCTCATGAGTCGATCGAGGATACAGAGATACTCATGAGTGTCACAGAAACATCATTTTCTGTACTTATGAATGCAGAATTATTATACAACGGTGAATATCTAGGTCTTACAGATAGCTCTACCATCCGAAATATAATAATAGATTATGATGGTGTGATGTATACCAGGAGCTCCAAGGTCAGGTGGGTGGTTATACACTTAGTAAAGTGTGTCTCCGTCTTGGCCTATTTCTTTCAACTACTGATACAATACACATAGCACAGCACAAATAGATTCCCAAGATTATATATGGCAGCACCTATATTGCAGTACTTTGAGTGGAGTATGGGTTTCCGTAAAAATATATTCATATACATGATAGGAATGAACCTGATTACATGGGGAACTACCCAGTTAGCAAGCCCAAAAGGGATCATATATGGGATGTATCTGGGCATACTGGGCTAGCCCATGCCTGGGTTTGGGCTGGTAATTGTCTGCGGGCTGGGGCCCATGTTGTTTTTACTTCGTTAATCATTCTGCATGAGATTGGCCCCTAAGGAGATAATGGCAGATAATGCCACACCTGTCAATTGGCAAAGTGTTCTGGGCGGTTCTGCTGACACAAAACAGACCTCCTACTCTAGACATTTTGTAAATTCTAAATGTAGGGGCTGGTATTTGAAACTCCAAAATCAAGGCTCAATCTTAAGATATCGTTAAAAGTAAGTGTCCTACATAGTCCGAATTCAGACGTCAATACTTAAATTTAATTACGTCATACCAAGAGGATGGTATATTAAAACAATGTAAATAATACTAGACCCTAATATACGCCTTTGCCACCGGTTCCAAGGGTAACACTTTTATAATTTCGAACAATGGATCACGTAAAATACTCATATGCCCGAATACCAACACTGATAGCTATAATATCTACGAGGTGGGTAATTCTGGCTAGTATGGGGTAAATGTTCAAGAAAGCAGATACATTCCTTAAATTGTATATTCAATGTTAATGGTGATATGTATTGGGCATTGATTTTTACAATGAGAGATATAGGACAAGTATATAATATACCAGTTCACTTGGATGTATATTGCCAACCTTACATAATTATGTTATCCTCTAAAGCACTGTAGGCCTAAATGGATATTATTACCCTGGAAAAATATATCATATTGTTGAACCCTTTCCCTACCCATATCCCAATGCAGCGAGCATTATTACTTCTTAGTGAACCGAATGTTATGTTGCGGGGTTGAAATCATCAGTCTCTTTTATATGTCCCTTTACTCATATCTCGAATTATAAGAGAACACACTTCTTTAAGTACGCATAGCACCATTCATTTGCCTTTGTGTGTTACATTAGGAGAAGTATGTACATCTGATTCCATTCTCTGCTGAAGGGTGACCATTAGAGCTGTTCTGACAGTAAGGTACATCTTGATGTCTCTGAAATATGTCCATGGTTTGTTATGTCAACATGACTAGCTTCTTGATATCATCTGGTAGATATTTTACATGTGTTTCTTAGTACTGGCTATACTTTATGTGATCATAGGAATGCATTTGTATGTGTCAAATAGGATATATATTTGTGTATTTTCATGTGAGGAATTGGAAGCCCATCGATTAATCAACCATTGACAGGTTGTTCTTCATAGGGGATTGAAATAGATATTATGTCTTGTTCTGTATGGCTGTAAACTTGCAGTTTCCCTAAAATATCTTGATGAAATAGATGTAAAGATTTCATCAGTTGTTCAAATGGAAAGATTTCTTCACCCGTTGCTTCGCCTCATTTGAACCTCCTAGGGAAGCCCCTGGTGAAAAACAGCAATGCTTTAAACGAGTAATGTGAACCCCTTTGCATATTATGTCCCAGCTGTGGTTACAATTACCCCTTTGTGCCAGTTTAGTTGCTTCATAGGATTGTGAATCATGTGACAATTGGCATTGCAGATTGCATAATTTCCCACGTGTAATAACTATCAAACTGTATATATACTCAAAAACTTATAGTTATAAGATGATAGAGATGCTTTGATATACATGTATCACAGATGATGTCAAATCCAGGCTTAATGTGATGTACATTTCCCCCACCCATTTGACACACTAGTCACTATAGTGTGGGCCCAGACCACACCCAAATCCCTTAGTATTCCCGTAAATAGATTAAAGACTGAAGGGTCTTTTCACAGATTCTAAGAGGTGCCACTCATGTTAAAATTGGAATATGTCCAATAATTACTCTATTTTCAAATTGTGCTTTATATTTTTACCTGCTTAAAAGCACATGACCGGCTATTCATAATGTACCTGTATATTACTTGACTGAGAGTTCCACAGGTGAGAGAGTCTATATTATTATTAAGTCATTGATACTAAAAGTGTTGAAATATGCATTATTGTGTATATTATATTGTTGTTAACCCAATGACTTGTTGTTACAGTAAGACTACAATGATGAAGTTGCTATTTTTACAATATTGTTGGTTCTGGCTGCTTACAACTACAAAATATAACAATGTGAAAGAACAAAGTTGTTTTTCTTATAGATTGTGTGTTTCATTCACTCATAGCCCGAGAATTCACTGCTCTATTCAAAGGGTACATCAACAAATGACGTCAATGGCAAGGGAGTTGAGTGTTTGCAAAGATAAACCATGGTTTCAATCTAATCAAAACGCACCATATATAAACATCATCATTGAAAGTAAAGTAATACAGTATAGCTTTCAGCGAATCAGTATATTGCATAACTATTTGGAAGAGAAAACACTAAACTGAGACAAAGCGCCCAACTAATAAGAAAGCATAGTTATGAAAAGCTCGAATCACAACGAATGCAATTATTATCAAGGAGGCAGGTTTTTCACTTTGCCTAGGCTCTCTATTGCTGATACCAACCCTTAGGGATATCATTAATATTCGCCATATTGACTTATCCCAATTATTTCAATATGTCAGTATAATTATATTGACATTTTTTATATGTCAATATATCTATGTCAATATGTCATCATAAGAAAGGATCACCTGCCAGTGCCGAAATCCATGTACCTATGCACTTATATATGGAGTGTATACGTATGATATGACCCATTTTGATAATGTAACAAGTCAACAGCCAAAAAGAAGTTGTATTCCTTCAATACGTGGTAAAGCTACTATTAATATGGGACGAGGTAATTGGCTGGCAGTTTATACTGGAGTGTGAACTTTGAGAGAGATATATGTAATTTGAAGCCCCCTTAGGGAGACATGTGTAGCCTCTGCTTAAAGATGGTATGTCACCTAAAATTCGTTAATTTTCCATTGATGCCATAATACTATTATACATTCCATGCTATTGATACTCCCTTACTTTCAAAAGGATGGGATATATCCAAATCTATCAAATTGGCATATTTAGTGCAATCAGTTTTACTGTTGGTCGACACTAAAACTCCCTATGTGTTTATACTGCATGGCTCAGTGCTTTCCCTATTAGCTTAGTTCCCATTATGCTCACATAGGGGGGGGGGGGGGGACAATGAGTCAAATCTCAAATCATGAATTTATAAACAAATATATTTAATGTTGAGCACTGCATATCAGCTAAAATAATAACAAAACCCTTGACATTAAAATTGTATCCATTTTGAATAAAAGGTTTGGGAAGTCTATTAGCTTACATACCATCTTTAAAGGCCCAGCGCCCCTATATATAGAGCTGAGTACCTGTCCCGACTGCACTCTGATGGTTACTGGACGTGCAGTGACATCTGCGGGTTTAAGGCAGGTCATTGCAAGGACATTCAAAGTTGAAATACCAATTTATATTGGTTGGCATATGACCCACGCCAATCAGTTAGTAGCTCAAAAGTGGGCTGCTCTGATTAGATTAGGGGTTTGTAATTATATGGTCACTTCTGTGGGTCATTGTTTGGAATTTTGATCTCAAGTGAGATTACTAAAGAGAGTACTGCAGTTTAAATTGGGGATCCTCAGACGGCATTTACAAATTATTTCAAATCCACAAATTACGTCAATCGAACGTTCAAATTCCAGCGTTTTCTAACCTTATAATAACGTCATTTCCACGTCAATATACCGTCGTTTTGCTGACAGGGATAGGACTCAGTCTATTGCTGTACTTCTAGGAATAGCATG
This sequence comes from Harmothoe impar, assembly GCA_947462335.1. NCBI lineage: Eukaryota > Metazoa > Annelida > Polychaeta > Phyllodocida > Polynoidae > Harmothoe > Harmothoe impar. Next base: position 47,165,254 of record OX381708.1, on the reverse strand, counting down.
GTATAAGGTACAGCACCATCATTGTAATCCAATACTAAAGCGCATTAGTCTAAGCTTACACCTGATGTCCTTTTCAAAGAAATATATTTAGTACCTGGCGGCAGGAGCTACTTGGAACAAATAAAAACGTGCAGCCAACTGGTTGGATTTCAGTAATTTAAGTGATACAACCAAGCACAGGAGCAATAGTGTAATTAATGGGGGATTCTATTGTTTGCCGTATGCTTGCACTTGTAGTATTAATTTTACATAGGCAGAGAAATGGAAAGATAAATAAACACAAATTGAATAATGTATATCTGTACGTTTGCCCCCAAATTATACTATATGCATATCTAATCTTTATGACACAGAATGAAACTGTTGTAATCAAAGATAGATGAATACGTATAGGGAGTGACAGTATAGGCTTTTCATCTGAGTCTACTAGTATACTGTTATATACGTGTAGGCCTATATGTTAACAATCATGACTGATCATGCCATACTTTTTACAAACACATGAGACCAGCTATAGATTCTTTAGGATGTAAGAGTGCTGAGAAAACGTCCGTGGAAAACAGCTGTGGATGGACAACTGGGAGAGGCCAGGCAAGGGCCAGCGTGAGATGATGGAACTTAAGTGGTAATGCACCCTTTATCCTTTGTATACTTGATTGTCATAGAAACGTGCAATTAGCTTTCAAGGTGAGTGTCATCTACAAGGGTGCTTGTATAAAGTATGAATGATTCCTGCATTCTGTATTATAATTGAAGCCAGTTTTTGGCCGAATTTGGGAACAAAATTTGGTGGTAATGAATTGATAAATGGCTTCGCACTGAGGCCTCAATACCCAGATGTGAGGGATCCGACCACTTGTTAAGAGATGCTTGAGGACCCACACTGCAGCCAATGCTGCACCCTTTAAGAGAACCCCACTGCCCTCCCGCCTACAAAATACTACAATTTTTTGTGTTTATTTTTAAACTAGGTAAATAAAACTAGGTGACCTAGGTGGTAAAGAAAAAGATATCTCTCAGAGACCGTGGGAAAACTGCAGCGGCAACAAAATCTTGTGACATGCTCAGTAAGTTAGGCCACCTTATTTTGATAACTTGGATTACGGGATTTGGCTCCAACTTTTTGGAAGGGTGGAGGGGAAAAAAGCTGCCCTACGGGGGGAGCCGGACCACAAATTTTTGAAGGGTAGAGGCAAAAAAAGAGCAGTGAAAACCGGTAATTATCTGTTATTGGGTAATCTAAAGAAGATATGTTGAGAAATATCCCCAATCTGAAAGGTCTCATTCTACCTTTTGCTGATCAACTTTTTTTCTTCTTTTTTAAGAACAATTCTTTAAAAAATCTCGGAGGGGAAAGGTAAAAAAAAACAAAAAAACTTTTGCAAAATGCCTAAAATCTCGGTGGCGGGTCTGAGTTATCAAAATAAAACGGCCTTACCAAAGACAAGCATCTGAGTTGAAACAAACATGATTTGTAAAGAGAAGTTAAGTGCAGTGGTCAACAGTTCTAAGCGTCATTCTGGGATGGCAATGACACTCTATGATATTGTTATGAGAGATTTGAGCCTTAAATTGTCTGCACTGACTTCAAAAAGATTCATACCATTGTGTTAGAAATGTTACTATTAGAAGGTGCTAATTGGAATTTATTGTACATTGTACTGTTAACTGCGAGGTCCATAGTGTTCCCGGTGACATGCAGGAATATTAAGACCACCTGGGACAACAGGATTTGAAATGCATTTGAAATTGAATCATGAAATATTCACAGCATCAGACTCTCTCTCAAACAGATTGATGAGAGGCTTGGTGTCCATACCATGAATCCTGGGAAATCCTTATACCAATCTTGTTTTTGGGCTGCACTTGCTTGCTTGTGGATGCACGTTCCCTTTTCTCAATAAACTATAAGGAGGCATATTACTCAAGGATCTTTCCATGCAATACCCACATTGCAGTACGAATGCTGATATTATAGCCTAATACATGCATATCCTACAGTATATACCTGCCGGGTGGTTCAGATGAGATCCCCTGATATTAACAGTGTGTAAAATACAGATTTGCCTGCATTTGATTCTCCAAATTTGCCAAATGGCAATCTATATGGCATACACATCTGTTGGAAATGAAGACAAAGGCTCGACCCTTCAGCCAGTTAAGGACGGCATCATGCCTTAATGCATCATGCCCTTGGTCGTGCTGATGCATGAATGCAGCCCTGGCAAGTAACTCGCCAGTGCTGCATTCAAGTATCATCCCAACCTTATGAGGTTGAGACATTCCTGAAGGGTCAGCATGATGCAAGAATGCAACACTGGCTAGTTACTCGCTGGGGCTGCATTGGTGCATCATGACGACACATGACATCTTTTATTTAGCGACATATGCGACCTCAATAGGTTAAGGAATTGTGATAAACGGCCAAATTCACTCTTTACGTTTACTTATAGGTTGTGGTGTAAGTGGTGAAAATAGTTGCTCAAGTCACCTGTCACAGGTGTCATCATACTACCATAAATTAGCGCATATATAATTATAGCCTTACTCTGTCTAAGCCGCACCTAGTCTTTATGAAAATTCTATAAAGTCACATAGGCCTATGGTTTCTGAAAATTGCTACTTTAGAACCCTGGTTATACTCTACTAGTAATAACTTTTGTATAAGTCGCACCCCATATATAGATATGTTTGGTATCTGAGCCTGACTCACGTATAATCCACAGCATACGCAAGAATCCACAGTGTTGGTTAAGTGGCCGGTATGATACTACAATTTGATCCGACAGTCTCAGGTCCAAATTTAATTTTTGTTACGTTATTGATCATTCATAACACGGTGCATTCTAACACGTTATGCCATGAGGAAATTGTAAATAGTTTATAGATTGAGATTGTTTTCCAAGGTTTAACTGATTTATAATAAGCCCATGCCCCGCTGTTCACAATGGACCTGTATAATCGTTGCCTGACTGTTTCACTGTTCAGGGCCAATACATTAAAGGGGCATTCTCACTGCTCGCACGTAACCATATAGTGCATTAGAACAGTACTAGAATTGTGAGTGGGATACGCTCGGTGATTATGCCACTTTAACTAAACAGAAGTGTACATTAAATCCCTGATATGATCATCAGGCCACGTTGGTTTTAGTGATTTTAAGGGCCTCCTCTTTTTGAAATTGCATTCGCTTTTCGTAATTACTCATTTTTCGGTTGGTCTATTTGAACTATTGTTGTTTGTCTTGTTTTCCTAGAACCCCCTGTTACCTACGCAGAGAAAAGTAAAGGTGTCCACTATGTCTCCCACGTGGCTCTGGTAAAATAGAGAGTCAAACTGCTAATGACTGTGCTTATATGAAGGGTGGACTTGACTTGACTCTGTGCTATCAGTGTCAACTGAAGTTGACTCTTCATACAAGCAGTCATTAGCGGTTTGACACTGAATTTTTACCTGAGCCACAGTTGACTCCTTTACTTTTCTGTGTGTACCAACAGCAAAGTCAAGTTTTCTTTTCCTAGGAACGGGCACAAGACACAAATTGTGGCCTTCAATCAAAGAGGAAGAGTGACTAACATCTCAGGGTGACTCAGGGTTCATGGGGCAAGAGGGACTGATAGGCACAGTGTCAGAATTAAAGTCCCTGTCCCTTCCAAAGTTGGACAAAGGATGAAGGGCTTCATCACATCACACCGGCCTGGTCATGCAGTTCCATGCAGTTTGAGCTTGATCCCTGTAGACGAAAGTCACTTAACATTGCACTGTATACAATCATGTGGTCAATGAAGCTTAGTCCGCAGTACATTTACATAGTAGGCTTCATTGCAGACAATTTCAGGATTTTTTTTTGATACTTTTAGTATTGTATTTTTCAATATGATATTGATGTCTGATTTCTTCCGTTGTGCTATCAATCTCTTTGTATTGATGCCACCTATCTTCTCCATTGGCTCCCACCCACCTGCCTTGATGGCTTTCCTGAAAAGTAGTACTTCTGAAATGAGGGCAAAATTGGTCCCTGGGCGGCTCCATTTGACTCAGCGGAACCCTGAGTCAAAAATCGAACGTGTGACTGCATCACAAATGACTCAGGTTCGGGGGGAAATGTAGTATCATCATATAGGAGTATACATATAATAATATTGTTCATCCCCAAATCCCAAGCTAATGTCCCAACCCCATGTCCCAACCCCCGAGTCTCACCCCCGAGTCCCACCCCCGAGTCTCACCCCCGAGTCTCACCCCCGAGTCCCAACCCCGAGTCCCAACCCCGAGTCCCTCCCCCGAGTCCCAACCCCGAGTCCCAACCCCGAGTCCCAACCCCTAGTCCCACCCCCGAGTTCCACCCCTGAGTCCCAACCCCGAGTCCCACCCCCGAGTCTCACCCCCGAGTCCCAACCCCGAGTCCCTTCCCCTTCCCCCGTTAACTAGACTCAGGGTCAGGTAGAGGTGTGAAGGGAAATGTATCATTTATCATAGTAAGAAAGAGAAAGGGTGCACTCTTGTATTAATGGGATTCTTAAAGATGTGACCTTTGACCTTGATTTTGACCTTTTTCCGACCTAGATATCATCCTACACATAACAGAAATGAATTCAGCACCTTTGGTTTACCCTAGTCCACTATCCATATCCATCCATTGCTCCCCCTATTATATCCTGGCTGGACTGTTTCGGATAGCATACCCAAATTGTGCATCACAAGTCAGGAACTCACAACTACCTATAGGCCTGCACCACACAACCTATAGGTCGCATGACGCAGGTGCCCTAGGAAAGCCACGCCGAGTGAGGCAAGCCGCGCAAAAGAAGGGTATACTCAAAAAAAATGTGGACATTGACTTTCTTTTGGGGGGGTACTTAGGCCCAAATTCAAATTTTCATGTTCCCCGATCTTGGCTATCTATGTCTTTTGTCCTCTCACGTCTATGTCAGACACACACTGAATAAAAAGCTCCCATGTCCATATTGTAAGTAATAGCGAATAGTGCTTAGTAGGGTCTGAGCTATATCCTACTACAGGGTTGTCTGTTTTTGTTCTCAAAATATTTGTCATGTATTGAACAACACTGGACAGCAACATATATATTAAATTACCATTACCGTAAATTCTCGCGTAGAAGCCGCGGCTTGTACGCGAGTCAGACTCAGCTTTCTTTTGATACCAAACATGCCTATATAGGGTGCGGCTTATACGAGAGTTTTTATTAGTATACTACAGTACCAAAATCGCAATATTCAGACCCCATCTGCGGCTTATATAATTTGTCAAAGTTAGGGGTGCGGCTTATACGCGAGTTAGGCTTATACGCGAGAATTTACGGTAAATTACCATACCGGTATCTAACATACTGCAGCGTATGTTGGGCCTAGTATATGATATAGGATGGCATCTCCTTTGGGAAGTAGTGTAGTACTTCCCTGTGTTAAATTACCATTGGATCCAGTCAAAGCTTGCTGAAAAAAAGTGTCTCACCCCGGTTTGGTCGGCTGCCGAGATCTGTCCCATTGACTTAGCACTGAGCCCGTTCAATATGTAACTGTTAAATGTCAAGGGTTATCTACAGGCTCCCATAGGGCTCTATGCTGAAGCAAATTACCACCATTTTAGACACAAAATTAAAATCATGCTTTTCAGGGGGAAGCGTTTGAAAATGGATTAAAGCGCGATTACATAGGAAGGGCAACATTGTACCGCATCTAATGACACAAAATTGAGAGAAAAAGCTCCAATTTTGAAGGAATGACAGCTGTTTTAAATTTTAGGCTGAGAGACCCCCTGCTACCCGTCGCACAAGACTCAGAGTAAACCTGAGTCAATGAGACTAACCAGGGTAAGGTGAAATTTGATTGATTTTGCCGAGGGCACCACGTTGTGGTTCGAAGAGAATAGCCCACAGTTCTTTGACATTTATGTGGCCTGGGGGTTCCCCACGAGAATCTCTCCCGGTAGCAACAGGCACTATAGTATTGAAGGTATATGACCATACCTACTCCCAAGATATACAGTCCTTAGAGAATCTATAAGTACTATATTAGCACTTGGGGGTTTCCCTCTGTTACCTAGCAACAGCAATTCTAAACAGTGTATGCCTAGCAACAGGCATAATAATGTGACACTGCCTCCACACTAATTTATCACCCCACCACCACCATGGATGCCTACTTTTTTAACCGTTTTCTACAACATAAACAACCTATCTTATAAAATAGTGGTTAAGCCATAACCAAACACTTACGTGCGATTCTGGCTTGTAAGCCATTAATAATAAACGCTTTGAAATATGTGTTAGTTTGGGGAAATTGTATAGCTTTATAACCAGAGAATATCAGGGAAATAATGAAGTATTTGGGAAGGCTAATACAAAGTTAATACAAAACACATGTTAACTGCTTATCAAAACACATTTATTTGAAAATGAATCAATCTCTCATTTTGAATATGAAAAACTCACATAAATATCACAGAATACTTAATAATAGTAGAGTGGCATTGAGAACTATACCACCAGGATTCGGTTACTAGTATTGAGAAGAGAAAGCACAATGAACAGATCTGGTGCTGTATAATTACATAATAGTTTTACATCAATATACAGCAATACGTAAAATAATGTAAACACTATAATCTATATACACTTTATTATGCATGACAAGGCTATCACCTTCTCCCTGTTCAGAGAAAATATATTTAAGCTTCTTTGCTAGCCTTTAAACACTACCACATGTCACTGAGTTACAAAAGATAACACATCTAACAGGGGCTTGGCACTAATCAGATATTTTCCATTCACAATTTCGTCCCATAGTTACAGTTTTGTCGCACATTGACATTTTTTTTGCCGCACCTACATGTTTACATATGCCATGCAGCGATTTTCTTTTACAATTTTGATCATTAATACATCTGGTCAAACTGGAGGTAAATAATATTTGCAACAAGGATATAAAATGCAAACTGCCCCCCCCCCTAACAACCTTCCATAATCATGTTACAAGATTCAAAGCTAAGTATTTTCGTGATTGCATATAAACTAAAAGGAGAGAATACACCAAAGCATTGGACGCGTCTGGGTCTGAACACGGTGAAGTTAATTGAGAGGCACACGTTTCATCTTGGCTAAGCTTCTTCTCCCCGGTAATATGCCACATATATATCATACAGACCTCAGTATCCTACGCCATGAGGTATACCTCTATAAGAGAAGACATTTTGTGTGTGTGTGTGTTTGTCTTTTGGGGCTTGCCGTGGCTTTGTCCTAGAACTCTTTTCACATTGAATACAACAATGATTTATTACCTCCGTGCCATCGTTTATCTTGTCTCCCTTAGAGGACCCCCAAATGCAGGCAATTATGAGAAAGACTCGGCTGGAGTATAATCCTCTGAGAGAAGTGATGAACTAAATGCTAAACGCTTTTTTCATAATATAAGAATATCAGGGCAGACTACATATTATGGTCGAGCATCATATTCTCCTAATGTCATTGTGAAGTTACTCATATAAGTGCAAACCAGGACCATAGAAAGAACGTCTGCAACGGTGGGAAGACGTCCACACCAGTGGTAAAACGTCCACACCCAGTGGTAAAACGTCCACACCAGTGGTAAAACGTCCACACCAGTGGTAAGACATTCACACCAGTGGTAAGACGTCCACACAAGTCGTAAGACGTCCACACCAGTGGTAAGACGTCCACACCAGTGGTAAGACGTCAACAGCAGTGGTAAGACGTCCACACCAGTGGTAAGACGTCAACACCAGTGATAAGACGTCCACTCCAGTGCTAAGACGTCCAAACTAGTGGTAAAACAGTAATATACCAATATACCACACCAATAGGTGGCTCTCAGTATATGGTCCAGGCGATGTGCTTTAATTGTGAATGTTGGGCAGACGTTTGTAGAGCATCCCTGGCTGCATCTGTAAAAGATTTGATTTTAATTCATTTAATTTGAATAATACTAAAGGCTAGCGTAAGATGTATTACAGATTCCAAAGCAATTTCATGGGGTGACTATCCGTTACATATTGGTATATGACTCTAGGTATTGGTGAGGCACATTCTATGAATCTACGATATAAAGTAAAATACAGTGTACGCACAATCAGTGAAATCCAAACCCAAAGCCCATTAGTCTAAGCTTACACCTGAGTTGCTTTTCACAGAAAGAGCTATAGTGCCTGGAGAAAGGCAGTACTTGGAACATAGGAAAATGTGCAATAAGTTGTGAAAATATTGTATAGAAAGCTGGCAATTCCTCCTCCATTTAAGCAACACACTGAAGCACAAAATGGAATGTATGCACCGATAGATGCTCTAGATGTTCAGGGAGAGGGATCTACCGTTTTCTGTAGGCTTGCCATGTCAGGTACAGATGAAACCACACACCACATATATCAGAAACCTAGAAAAGGCAACTCCAAAAGTCTAAAGTAATGGAGTCTCGGTACCCTATATTAAATGTTAGACTATGTGTGGCACTCGGTTGGCCTACAGTCATCTTATATTCATAGGATGATCAGGTTTTCTCTTCAAACCTATAGATAGGATGACCACTTTGGGCACCAGTGTTGGTGAGAAATGAGAATGTTAAGCTTACAGAAATTCCCATAAGTTGCTAGAAATCAGTGCTTGAGAGTGTCATTTTATACTATTTGATTGATTGATTGATTTGTTTAACGTCCAGACATACATCAAGTACCTCACGGGACATATCTCAAGTTGGCGAGGAGTCATCCACAAATAGTGGTAGTCTGCCTCGCAGTAGTCGGACAGATATTTATATGCTGCTTGCCAAATAAAGCAGTGACTGCATCTATGGATGATCGAATCTATGAAATGAATGACCGCATCTATTAGGTGAGGGAGAAAACCGCTACCGGGGCATGTCCCCTACTATTTTCGAAAGATAGCAAGTGCTCTTTTACAGGGTTCTCCTCACACTGCAACGACGCCGGCGGGCCGCCGGCGTCGTTTTTACTGCCGCCGGCATCAATTTCCCACAAAATCGCCGCCGGTGTCATTGTAGCTATCTATAGGTTTTTAAATTTTGAAAATCCATCCATTAGAATAGAAGTTATTCGCATTTTAGCACTTTCTATCATAAAAATACTTTTATCCATCAATTGGAGGAGACAAAATTCTGACAAATAAGCCTAACCCTGGTCTGACTGTCGTACAAGGCTGGCTTCGACGCGAAAATTTACGGTGTGATTTTTGAGTCTGTGGAAAACCCTGTTTTATTTGCCTGGTCCTACCTACATGAGCTAGTACCATAGTAGGCAGGGCAAGACAAACCATGGCCTTTGATATCTCAGACCTGGTTCACTGAGGAGAGATCACAAGGTAGACCACCAGCATGAAACCCCGGGCCCGCGCATATGGGCAGCGGCTGCCAATACAGCTTGGTAAGTGACAATCACAGTAGTACACAAAGTAACCCCTCAGGTTTTGTCGCCTTTTACCATTTCCGGTATGCCCATTGGTATTATGGAAGGCTCCCGGTGACGTTATTCTACTCCTTCATGCCCCCATCATGAAGGTCCCCACTAACACAGGGGGAGATTTTATACTAGAAACCTGCCATATAGAAACCTGCCATATCTATAGCTTTTGACACGTTACCTGTAACATTTGGACATCCGTAGAAGAGGAAATAGGTGAGGTTCGGACAGAAGGCTAGGATGGCTTCTATAGACTCGTCAGTAATGGCCACACAGCCGCTGATATGAAGTTCCTGTAACATGATAACGAGTAACAGTAACTTGAGGTAGTGATATAAGGCAGCTCAAATAAATAAGGCCAGGGATAATGCCTATTTAACTTTTCACTAGACAGGTAGCCTTCTCAACACACCAGCAGACTCAACCTAAAGCTGCTAGATACATGTTAAACTCACATAATACGTTTACCATATTGAGCCAGCTGTTGTTTCTAAAGTATTATCCCCCAAATGTATATCTAATATTTGTAGTTAATTTTATATTACTTTGACATGCCCTAAATATTGTGTAAGCAGCATAAGCTGAGTACATTTTATATTCAATACAAAGTGAAGAAATAATAATTCAATAAACAGATCATGTAACTGTAGATAAAATGTTACCTTAAGAGATTTAGCACCGACTCCAGCGGCAAGACTGCAGATTCCGTCATCAGTAATCTGATTCAGATGTGACAATTTGTGAAATTACTATTAATTCATACTTTTCCCCAAAATGTCTCCATATAGCACTCTACTGACCAAATTTCTTAATTTTTTTAAAAAAGTCGATACATATTTCAATATAAAAATAGGCCTACAGCATTACACGTAGATCTATATGTTAGAAAGAAGTTTTTCCAAGGACCTAGAATACAAATTGGCTACTCCAGATTTAGAAGTCACTAAACATGATATAAACCATGACTTACATTTGTTTTGCTGATGTTGAGATTCACCAGGAAGCGCGAGTGCTCACCGAGCGCTCGGAGACTGGTGTCAGAAATGTTAGAACAGCCGCACAGGGAGAGCTGGGAGAGGCGCGGGCAGCCCCGGGCCAGCGCCTCCACGGCCGGGTCAGTGAGGGCAGTACACCGCTGTAAGGACACCAGCTGCAGGTGCCGACAGTACTGACCCAGCAGGGACACACCTGTCAGGGGTAGAGGTGATACAGGTGTGGTAATAAAGGTGTGGTAATACAGGTGTGGTAATACAGGGTCAGTGAGGGCAGTACACCGCTGTAAGGACACCAGCTGCAGGTGCCGACAGTACTGACCCAGCAGGGACACACCTGTCAGGGGTAGAGGTAATACAGGTGTGGTAATACAGGTGTGGTAATACAGGTGTGGTAACACACAGGGTCAGTGAGGGCAGTACACCGCTGTAAGGACACCAGCTGTAGGTGTCGACAGTACTGACCCAGCAGGGACACACCTGTCAGGGGTAGAGGTAATACAGGTGTGGTAAAACAGGTGTGGTAACACAGGTGTGGTAACACGGCCGTGTGGTAACACAGGTGTGTGGTTATACAGCTGTGTGGTAACACGGTTGTGTGGTAACACAGGTGTGTGGTTATACAGCTGTGTGGTAACACGGGTGTGTGGTAACACGGGGGTGTGGTAACACGGCTGTGTGGTAACACGGCTGTGTGGTAACACGACTGTGTGGTAACACGGGGGTGTGGTAACACGGCTGTGTGGTAACACGGCTGTGTGGTAACACGGCTGTGTGGTAACACGGCTGTGTGGTAACACGGCTGTGTGGTAACACGGCTTTGTGGTAACACGGCTGTGTGGTAACACGGCTGTGTGGTAACACGGGGGTGTGGTAACACGGCTTTGTGGTAACACGGCTGTGTGGTAACACGGCTGTGTGGTAACACGGGGGTGTGGTAACACGGCTGTGTGGTAACACGGCTGTGTGGTAACACGGCTGTGTGGTAACACGGCTGTGTGGTAACACGGCTTTGTGGTAACACGGCTGTGTGGTAACACAGGTGTAGTAACACAGGGGTGGCTTCTTTCTCCCGCCCATTAAAAACGCCAATGACAACGAAAATGGCAATTAAAATCAGATTTCGTTCACAAAAAGGTGAATCGTGTTCCTAATGAAGATGGCAGAGCTTGTTCCTCTCCGACTCCAGAACAGCGCATACATCCCATTTAAGACATGCCATCACTAGTATAGCCTGCAATACCCACGGACACTAGCATTGTGGGTATAGGATATAAGAGTCTAAAAAGCTTTGGGAAAATAGTACCATTTGCGAGGTGAATCTATCTGCCTCGCATTCCCCTGGCTTTAGTATAGAATATCCAAACTTGAAAATGAATTTGTAGTATCTTACATATGTATACTATAGTTGATTCACACATTGAATTATGGGTGTTTTTTATTTCCACACATTGAGGCACTTTGATGGAGGTAATCTGTATACAGGCAAACTATCTACAGCCTCTTGGATCCCCTGTTGATTGGTCTAGACATGACTATAATTACCTACTTGTACATTTTGCCTCACTCAATTGAGGCACTTAGTAGCATCAACAGCCACTCATGGTCCACTTGATTGGGTGTAGAAATCGACATGATTGGTTAGAATAACCACAACCATTAGAAAACTGACCCTTCTGTCCGTAACTCTCAAGACAGCCCATGGCCCCATCTGAGAGTTACAGCCGTAACTATCCCATCACATGGTTATCAATTCTAAACAACAAATCTTCCAACTCTCAAATGGCTGGATTGATTTTAGCGAATTTAAACGAGCCTTTTATACATGTTTACAAACAGAAACACATACATGTATCATCATCTTTGTTTACTTGCTGTAGCAAATAAGGAATCGTGTATGAAAGGTATATATGTTGTACTAGTATGGAGCCAAAATATCTATGTCAAAGTACACACACATATCAAACAGTATGGGATGAAAGTAATCAAACTAAAACAAACTTGTTTGATATGTCTAAATTGAGGACCTTATAGTCTTCGGTTCATCATGGGTCTTCACAAGATTTAGAAAAACACAAAAAAAAAACGAGAGATGAGATTCATGATATGTGTATACATGAACTTTAATCATAAGTTCATGATCTATATATGTATATCAGCGATAAGTGTTGATTTACACTGCGATAAAATGACGGCCGTCACACAAAACCTAGAGGAAGTAACCTATGATGCGATTCCACAAGGTGGCAGGGTGGATCTTCATAACGTCCGCAAAACAGGTCCAGACATTGCCTTTGGTTTAGACAAGTTCAGAACCCTTACAGAATTATCTGATTGAGAGTATGTCTACCGATGTAACATTGATCAGTCCAAAAAGAAAGGTTAGATTAAACATAACCTAGTCATAGAGAAAAAAAACTAAATTTCAAATCAAATCAATTATTTTTTATCTAGGTTTGAAAAATGTACACAGACCTGCAGTAGTGATGGCGGGCCGGTCCTGCCTGACAGAGTTCATCTTGATTCTTTGCAGCAGACGACATTTGGAGGAGACAGCTTCTAACGATGTGTCCGTGATGTCACAGTCACTCAGGTCCAGAGTCTTCACCTTGTCATGCAGCAACTGCAACAGACACACCTGTCTAACAGCCCTAACTCTGCCAAAAGCGTAGGAGTTGATTCAACTTGTTTATTTATAATGGAGTGGTAAATTACCTACTTTGATACATTAGTACAGGGGGGAGAGATTTCAACCCTTCTTAGTGCTGGCAAAACAAATTCATTGAGAAAGCGTCTGGACCACTCCCTATTATAAAATGATGTTGTTGATCGATATAGTTTATAAACCTATAATGTGTACCAGTAGGTGGAGTCTTACCGGTTCAGTGAGAGTGTCGGTGAAGAGGCCACGTGAAGACATGAGGCCGAGTAGCTTGTCCTTGAGGTTTGCCGGCAGCAGGTACAAGTCGTCAACGTGGTATGGTAAGCCATCTATCAGACACTGCACACTCCTAAAACGATGAAGATACCACTAGTAATGCTAGCACTGGAGAGGGTTCCCACAAAAAAAATCAAATTGAATTCCACGACATTTCCATGACAAAAATCTCAACTGTCCATAACATTTATAACACTCTTGTGGAGGTCAGGGGGATTATCCCCCGAGGAAAGATATAGAAAGCAAATGGTACATTCTAGGACATTTAGTAACATCAATTCCATTATTTTCATATTCCATGACATTCCATGACACACAGATTAAAAAAAAAAAATTCCATGACATTCCATGACTTTCCAGACATCTTTCAAGTTTCATGACATTCCATGACATGTGGGAACCCTGACTGGGGCCAAAAATCGAGCGTGTGATCCTAATCACAAAAGACTCAGGGTGGTTGCCTGTAGTGTGCATGAGAAGTGTGTGGGCATAGTGTGCATGTGGAATGTGCACATGTAGTGTACATGTGTAGTGTGCATGCGTAGTGTACAGGTGTAGTGTGCATGCATAGTGTGCATGTGTAGTGTACAGGTGTAGGATGCATGTGTAGTGTGCATTGTGTAGTGTGCATGCATACCCCTACCCCTGCCCCTACCCCTGTACACCACCACACACAGACCCTACTATACACAAGCTTTGTCCACATATCTGTTCCTAAGCCGTTCTGGTCTGATGAAAAACGTCTCACCCAGCTAAAATCTGTAGTAAAAGCTGTGGCAGAAGCTGTGGTGATAGCTGTGGCAGACGCTGTAGCTAAAGCTGTGGCAGAATGTTTGTTTTACATTTCCCCTTTGCCATGGATACCCGGTCTCAAACTGGTCTCACTCACACACTTCTCTTGTATCCTGGCTGCACCGTTTCGGATAGCATACCCGAATTGTGCGTCACAAGTATAACATATCAGGAGCTGACAACACACTACCTCCAGGCCTGCACCCCACAACCTATAGGTCGCATGACGGAGGTGCCCTCAGAAAGTCACACCGAGTGAGGCTAGCAGCGCAAAAAAAGGGTATACTCAGAAAAAATGTGTGCATTGACTTTTTTTCGGGGGGGGGGGGGGGGGGGGTACTTGAGCCCTTATTCACATTTTTATATTAGCCTAAGCATCCTATATGCTTATTAAGGTCTTAACATGGCAAAAAAGAAATTTGATATGGTGATATGAATTCTTTTTTTTTAATCAACAGGGGGCATGAGGACCCCCTCCCATCAAGTGCCCCCCTCCCCAACTGACATGTTCAATATCACACACAATACAAAATTACCATGCATTAACCATTCCCAAAGTAACCCCCAGTCAATTACCCTAAGGTTAGAGCTGTCAGAATGTCTGAAAAAAACCGTCTCACCCCTGTAGTGTCACTGTAGATAACCCTCTCCCATAGAGATAGCAGAGATAGCACTGAGCCTGTTCAATATGTAAATGTTCAATGTTAAGGGTTATCTACGGGCTCCCATAGGGCTCTATGCTGAAGCAAATTACCACCATTTTAGACACAAAATTAAAATCATGCTTTTTAGGGGGGAGCGTTTGAAAATGGATTAAAGCGCGACTACATAGGAAGGACAACATTGTAACGCATCTAATGACACAAAATTGAGAGAAAAAGCTCCAATTTTGAAGGAATGACAGCTGTTTTAAATTTTAGACTGAGAGAGCCACTGTAACCCGTCGCACAAGACTCAGGGTAACCCTGAGTCAAAAAACTAATTCTGTTTCAGGTTACATGGTCTGAAAATCTAGGGTAGGTAGGTCGTATCTTTTTTGGCTTGACTATTTATTATAATTTAGATAGATGGTTAAATCTTATCCCTGTGAGGATGAAGCCATCTTGGAGATCATCTTTATCTGATGGATAATGAGCGCCGGTTTAATCTAGTCAGAAGAAAACATCTACTGGAGAGTGATGCCTGTGTTGGAGGACTAACGCGCACAGAGACTACTCTCCGCAGATTGGACGTATAACTATAAGGCCACACTTTTTTTATTCTTTGGGTTACGGGCCCGCCGCACTACCATGAAATCCCCCGCAATATAAAATTGTGAATCTCCAATTAAATTGCCATATTTCAGTTCTTATGGCGTGTAAATCGGACCATTATTAAAGATTTTAGGTGCTAAAAGGAGAAAGACAAAATTTTATTTTATTTTATTTTAGTTTTATTTCGCCCCTGGTTTAGAGAGTAACCATGAGGGGTGGTGGGTTTTCACTGAAAACAGGTGAAATTGGTTTTTACACCTCCCCCCCCCCACACCATTTTTTGAAAAGTGAAATCCATTTACCAACTTTTTTTTGGTGTGGCCTAATGGTGTTCTTTTTTTTCTCTAAAAATTCTTACCCATCAAAAAAGGAAAAATAATATTTGCTCAAAAATGATCGTAATTTGCTTCAACATAGCGCTCTATGGGAGTGTGAAGATAACTGACAATCCCAGCTTTTACATTTTGTGACAACTCAATGCTATTCCTATGGGAGCACGAGGTGAGACAATTTTTTTCAGACATCTATCCAACCGAAAACTACTGCAAGGGAGGTACTTTCTACTTATTCTACTAGGTAACAACCCTCATAGAGTTATACCGACATATAGGCATGCCGACAGCAAAGTCATAAAGTTTGTTTGTTTGTTTGTGTAGTTTAACGTCCCACTGACAATGCATGTGAAACTTACTCAAGTTTCAGTTTTTCACAAGTAAGAAGGTACCTTGGATGTTCGTATCCAGGATGATCGAATCTATGAGATGAGTCAAAAGATAGAAATTCCGCTTCTACACATTTACCAAAGCAAGGGTTCTTTAACCTCCGACACCACATAGACATGGTGTGAGAGGGACAGGCCTTTGTTATGCTGGAAGTCTACCACAGCATGGGAAAGCGCAGCCATAGGTATAGTTGGGAAGCAATGAAAACTCCAAGCTAATACAACTGTGTGCCATCAGTCTGGAGTGATACATCCCGACTCGCCAAAGTGTAATTTTTTATTTTTTTTTGTTTAATTTCTATTTCATATTTTGTCCCATAGTTGGGTTTCCTTTAAGAATTTTAATATATTTTTGTCATTAGTGGTGTTGAAAACACTGTACATAGATGTTGTATCTGCAAGATGTTTTCTTCTACTCTCTGCAGTCCTTCTACAGTGGAGTAGAAGATGCTCCACTGTCAGACAGGTACTGTAGTCTTGACATCTTGGTTTATATTCCCCATTCAGTCTGTACTCGTGTGTCAGTTTAGTGTGGCCGATCCGTAGACGGTTTAATCTCACTCGTTGCGATGCGAGAACCTCCCCAGTCTCGTTTAAATATGTGGACAGATCCTAGCTCCCACCATTCTGAGGAGGTGTCTCCATGTGCTCTGGGCTGTTAGACATCCCATTGATATTCTGTGGCATCTGTTACTTATTTTAATAGCACAGTAAAGCATAAACTTGTGGTAGGCATTGACATGGTTGGATGAACGTAGAAATGGGTGGATGAGTGTAATTGTGTACCTGTTTCTGGTTTAGAAATTTCCTATGGGAAGAGAGTTGCTACATCTGGAATACCAGCCACAACTGCTGCGAAACCAAAACTTATGAAGTGCTGTAGGAAAAAACGGAAATGCAGATAGCGTCGCTGTTTACGCTCTGATCAACACAATTTTCGGCAGAGACAGAAACCGGATGGCTCCTGCGGCTCAGAGATTTCACCCACACCCACCTGCTTTCCCACACTCACCTGCTCGCTCACACCCACCTGCTTGAATGATATGTGATACCATAGGGACCGTCCATAAAGTCACACATGACCCCGGGTCTTGGTCCCCCCCAATGGCAATGATAGAGGTATGGCAGTATCATAGTATGGGGAAAAGCGTGACAAGGGCCAGGGTAGGGGGAGGGGTATCCAAAAACTGAAAAGGCCAAAAAAAGTGACATAGGCTACTTTATGTTGATGCCGGTGGACCTGAGGAGAATTTATCTACAATGTACCATGTGTCATAGACTTGTATTTAATGGTCAAGAAACGATACTCCCATGTACCGGTACTAGAGCCACGCATGCCCCTACAATAGCCCAAACAAGGCCTAAACAAGTTTATGCTCTGAAGAACCCGGTATACCAAGCTCAGGCTCAATGGAATGCTTTACCACCATATTTTAGGTGGCTAGTGAACAAAGACGACTTTAAAGTTAATATTAAAGCAAGCCTAAATCTGTTCTTCCTTGCTCATTGGCGCTCTGATATGTTAAACTTGCTATTCGACGGTGTTAGCATTATTAGGCCACCTGTAGGCCACCTATAAGCCAAGACAGGATGCCAGAATTACTGTTAGAAAATATACAAAATAATTAAGGGAAATCTCCCTACACTGTTGTTCACCCCCCCCCCCCCCCCCACCCACCCCCACCAGCACTAAGTTATACATTGTATTTGATTTAGTTATAACAAAACTGTTACCAGAAGTTGTGTTCATGTTTGTATGGTATATACACATACGTATCGTGGTAAAAGAAAATAATTGTAACAAAAGCTGAGTGTAATGAACTATTAATATGTATGTCATCAAATTGCGAAATATACCGAGAGGTCATATCATTACACTCCCTCCCTAGAGCGGTCATGCAGGGAGACCAGCTGTAAAAGTTGATGTAACCCGTCTCTAGGAAAAAATAAAAATATTATGAACTTGAACTTGAACTTTATGGATGTCCCTATACTAGTGTGGCAATTGATTTGAGGGCCAGGAATATGTTTCTGCTCTCAGAATAAGAATTGACAAATAATTCACTGTCCCTGACATAATTAACACAAATCCCCAATTTATTCACTTGCTCACTGCCCCTGAGTCCTTTGTGATGTTAATCACACATTATATCTTTTCACTTCTGTAGCCTTGTCGGTAACTGGTAACTTGGGGTGCGTGGACACTTAGGGTGCAGACATTTAGGGTGCGTGGACACTTAGGGTGCAGACACTTAGGGTGCATAATAATGGACATGTAGGGTGCAGAGACACAAAGGGTGCAAACACAGGACACATAGGGTGCAGAGACATTTAGGGTGCAAATTATAGGACACCTAGGGTGCAAAGTATCTAGATGCTTTAAGGAATGGGAACCGGGTAAATTGTGGGGTATTTTAATTCACACTTGGGAGAAGTTTATCAAAACCAGGGCCTCGAAGCAGGGGATGGGAAACACGCTCTGTGAAGGCTGTGTGCTCTATACTTCACTGCCGCGGCTGGGGGGGGGGGGGGGGGGAGGTGGGGGGGGGGGAGGCAGTGAGGTGTGACCAGTGAGCAGAAGCTCAACACCCCTGTACCCCTTAGAGTCTCTGTACCCGGCCTTAGTGTCTCTGTACCCGGCCCTATGTGCAGGACATTAAAGCATGAAGTTCCCTACCCCTGTACCCAACTTTTCAGCCTTTGTACCCGGCCTTGGTGTCACTGTACCCGGCCTTATGTGCAGGACATTAAAGCATGAAGTTCCCTACTCCTGTACCCGGCCTTTGAGCCCCTGCACCCGGCCTTAGTGTCTCTGTACCCGGCCCTATGTGCAGGATATTAAAGCATGAAGTTCCCTACCCCTGTACCCAACCTTTGAGCTTCTGTACCCGGCCTTAGTATCTCTGTACCCGGCCCTATGTGCAGGATATTAAAGCATAAAGTTCCCTACCCCTGTACCCAACCTTTGAGCCTCTGTACCCGGGCCTTAGTGTCTCTGTACCCGGCCCTATGTGCAGGATATTAAAGCATGAAGTTCCCTACCCCTGTACCCAACCTTTGAGCTTCTGTACCCGGCCTTAGTGTCTCTGTACCCGGCCCTATGTGCAGGATATTTAAAGCATGAAGTTCCCTACCCCTGTACCCAACCTTTGAGCCTCTGTACCCGGCCTTAGTGTCTCTGTACCCGGCCCTATGTGCAGGATATTAAAGCATGAAACTCAATTTATTCATTTACAACTAGGCTAGGGCTTTCTAATCCTATACTGCATTAGTATGTAGGATAGGTAGTTTTCTCAGAATTAATTGTCACAGATGTATCCGTTTTCATATCTGCTGAGTCATCCCGACCGGTCTAAAATATGTTATCAGTACCCCATCCACAGATTTTATCAAAGTCGAAACTTGAACAAAACTCGATTTATTGATATACAACTAGGCTAGGGCTTTCTAATCCTATACTGCATTAGAGTGTGGGGTTGGTACTTTCCTCAGAATTAATTGTCAAAGATGGATCGGTTTTCATATCTGGGAGACATCCCGACGGGTTGGGCCGAGGCTATGTTATCACTACCCCATCCCCAGATTTTTCTCCCAAGTGGAAACTTAAACAAAACTCGATTTATTGATATACAACTAGGCTAGGGCTTTCTAATCCTATACTGCATTAGTGTGTGGGGTTGGTACTTTCCTCAGAATTAATTGACAAAGATGGATCGGTTTTCATATCTGGGAGACATCCCGACAGGTTGGGCCGAGGCTATGTTATCACTACCCCATCCCCAGATTTTTCTCCCAAGTGGAAACTTAAACAAAACTCGATTTATTAATATACAACTAGGCTAGGGCTTTCCAATCCTATGCTGCATTAGTACGCAGGATAGATAGTTTTCTCAAAATTAATTGTCAAAGATGGATCCGTTTTCATATCTGCGGTGTCACTCCGACCGGGCAGCCCTAAGATAAGTTATCACTACCCCATACCAGATTTTTCTCCAAGTGGCAACTTGAACAAAACTCAATTCATTCATATACAACTAGGCTAGGGCTTTCTAATGCTATACTGCATTAGTATGCAGGATAGATAGTTTTCTCAAAATTAATTGTCAAAGATGGATTCGTTTTCATATCTGCGGTGTCACTCCGACCGGGCAGCCCTAAGATAAGTTATCACTACCCCATACCCAGATTTTTCTCCAAGTGGCAACTTGAACAAAACTCAATTCATTCATATACAACTAGGCTAGGGCATTCTAATGCTATACTGCATTAGTATGCAGGATAGATAGTTTTCTCAAAATTAATTGTCAAAGATGGATCCGTTTTCATATCTGCGGAGTCATCCTGACTGGGCAGCCCTAAGATATGTTATCAGTACCCCATACCCAGTTTAGAATTAAAGTCAAAACCTGAACAAAACTCAATTTATTCATATACAACTAGGCTAGGGCTTTCTAATCCTATACTGCATTAGTATGTAGGATAGATAGTTTTCTCAGAATTAATTGTCAAAGATGGATCCGTTTTCATATCTGCGGAGTCATCCCGACTGGTCGGCCCTAAGATAAGTTATCAGTACCCCATCCCCAGTTTAGAATTAAAGTCAAAACCTGAATAAAACTCAATATATTCATATACAACTAGGCTAGGGCTTTCCAATGCTATACTGCATTAGTATGCAGGATAGATAGTTTTCTCAAAATTAATTGTCAAAGATGGATCTGTTTTCACATCTGCTGAGTGGTGTGTGCAGCTAACCATGACCCCTACCATGCAGCCAACCATGACCCCTACCATGCAGGCCGCCATGACACCTAATTTGCATAACACCCGCGGCAGGCATCCTGGGCCCTCTCCTCTGTGTCCTATCTCCCCCTCCATGTCTCTGTCAAAACTAAGTATTATTGATCACAATTTGGAAAAATTAATGTTGATCATTATTTGGGATAATTTATTTGGCCGCATGGGCATAGCCCCCTCCCCCCTCCACCCACTGCCCGAGCAGGTGTGAGCGCTAATCCCTGCCCCTGCGCCTATGCTGGGATGGGGGCTAACCCTGGTTGTAACACCTCTAAACATGCCCTAAAAAAACAATAACTTAAACTTAGGACAGTTTAGGCTTTTAATGTGGATAAATGAATGATGCCTATAAGACATTTATTTTGCACACTAAGTGTCCTGCCAATTGCACCCTAACTGTCCCTGCATCCTACATGTCCAATAGCATGCACCCTAAGACTAAGTGTCCTGCTGTTTCATGCACCCTAGCCTAGAGGCTAGACTAAGTGTCCCCGCACCCTATACTCAGGCTATACCTATAGGCCTATATCATTAATAGCATGTCCATTGGTATGCACCCTAAGTGTCTGCACCCTAAGTGTCCACGCACCCTATAAAGGTACTAGTATTCGCCCTGACAAGGCCCCTATAAGTGTAGTTCCAGAAATCACCCAGAAGACGTAGGCAGTAACTAAGTGAGTGGGTAGGTGGAGCGAGTGACTCAATGGTGGGCGATAATACAGAACTTTTACCGAAACAGACGCTATTTCTCAAAGCATCTCGATTCTAGAGGTGTGTACACGTCCATTTCCCACTACCCATTGCTATAACCATTCTTACCTATTGAGCAAACTTGTGACAGTCATTCCTCGAGGAGAATTAGACTCATCCATTATGTTTCTGTTTACAAACAAACCCAATGACACTTGACCCGGAAATAGATTTATCGTCTGAACACGTCACCTGACCTCGAGTTCTTTACGTCATCACTACCAGTGTCCAAGATGGCAGACGGACCATCCAAAACAGATATTGATGCCATTTTCAAGAGATTACGCAGTAGTCCAGCAAATAAGGTAAACGCTTTGACTATTCACTTATACTTGAATAACCAGGTAGTAAATTGGTAGGAGCATGAGGGCAGGGGAGCCATATTTTCCCATTTTCGAGACTGCGAAACGTGACTTTGTTGAAACCGGACTCGCGATGTGCGACTCTCTGACTCAACAACTCGATCCGGAGAAAAGGTCCACGTCGAGCTGAATTATTTGTGATATTGGATGAAATACCACACACATGTGTACACCTGGACGTATCTGTTATGCCTATAAAGAACCCAGCTATGAACTATTGTGTTAATAGTACTCAAATGGCGCTAAGATGTTCAAATATGTGTGTGTTTGGTATTGTGTTTGTTGGTTGTTATTCGCCGGGTGGGGGCAGTGTCACTGACACTGACCGCTCCCACTACATGTCTACAGTAAGCAGTCTGACTACTGTGGTCGTACTTTATTTCGCTGGGTATATATTTTCGCTATATTCACGGAAATGAAAAATCCGCGAAATTCTTATATGCTACAGTATGGATTAAATACCCGCGAATTAGTCTTTTTTGCCACCTCAGCGAAAATTTACACCCGTGAAAATAAGTACTTTCACAGTATTAAAAATTCTGCTGTTTAGTGACCCATTTATGGACCCAGTCGCGTGGCTGGATGGCCATATTATACAGAGCAGCCACATAGCCGACAGTCTCGGACCCGACTGTATGTATACAGTCTGGGAGAGTACTTATGTACTGACTAGTACTAGCCTTAAGCAATCTAGACTTCATGGGTTCGAGTCCCACCTTGGCACAATGGGTAGTCATTTTTATATCTGTACAATGCACCTCTATTACACTATTGTCTCTATCCAAATATGTAATATGTGATATTATTATGCCAGTATAGGGGTATTTATGCTTCAATTATGCCAAATAAATAATGTAAAAAAACGAACCTACTTTTCTGCCAAGGTGGGATTCGAACCCATGAGGCCAAACACAACATATCTATGTCATTCATGGTCATGTGACCATAGCCAACCAATCAGTAGTTGAGCTATCTCATTAAGAAATGATCCAGGATCCTGGATCATTTTCTAAGTAGGTCACAGTTACTAGATACAAATTCGTCCAGGCCCATTACAGCCTGACGGCTGCAATGGGCCTGGAGGGCTCGAGGCTGCATAGCCGATGGCAACAATATGTTTAAGCTATGCTTGTGTATCATCACAGCTGTGGTCGTAAAATAGGTGTCACTTGACTTGCATGAATGGATTGTTCACTCTGACAGTCTCTGCTACACAAAAAGTCGACACCTGTAATACCTGTATAATCTATACTATAGTATAGTAGCTAGTTCTGCAGACCAGACTGGTCTACTGGTCTATTTGTACTTAATTGTTTGAGTCATGATGACGTTCTCATGAAGACATCTACACTAACACAGACTCACAGTTTGTGTGCGGGTATTTTTTTTTTCACCAGGAATAATAAATACCATATGGATTAATTTATGGTAGACAACTATCGATATCGAAGTCAAAATAGCTGGTATGGATTGAGTACTTTCAGAAATTTAATCATGTATACATGTGATTCTGTGAGTGTGGATCTAGTTAATTTAATATGAAGTTAGATATAACTCATTGAATGGGCAAATTGCCATCAGTGTGGCAAATATGTAATGTTGTTGGTAGACAAGTTCTAGTTAATTGTAATTGATGGTACAAAGTATTAAATAGACCTACATTAATGTCACTATTTAATTGGGTATCGTTTAGTTTGTACCTAATTGAGACTTCTTTTTACTATGGCACATTGTAAATAACCAGCAGTTGCTGTATTTCAATACACATCCAATACACATCCATATAGCCTATTAAATAGCCTATATAGGCTATATAGCATTCTATCAGAATGTCGATTGTTGTTACCAGGTAGCAGCCCTTATCATTGTAGCCATGTTAGCATAGTTCATCCCTGCAGCCATTCAAAATAATGAGATTATGCGATTAGATAAATTACATGCGTATACGGTATAGTACCTATATTGTGGTACATCTGGGCCTGCTAGCAAATGGATCCATGCAAAGCCTAAGACTCAAAGCTAGAATACTGATATTTACTTCAAAGAAAAAATTAGCAAATAAGTCGCATATTCAAAGTGACAAAGGACACTCACTGTAATCTAAGATATGGTAGATAAACACCAGCAGATGTCACATTGTGTGACAGTATTTACATGTCATGTCCCACGTGTGGCTCTAGTTTATAGACATAGTGTATCAGCTGCCAGTGCAAAACAATGGAGCACTTTGACCTTGTACTAGTTAAGCCGAGTCAGGTTACAGGAGAAGGATGTGTGTTGTATTGAAATTGGATGTGTATTGTAGTGACACTGGATGTGTATACATTTTATTGTATTAAAACTTGTATTAATTGGCGAGGAGGCACCCAGACTAAGCACTCCAAGTGCTACTACCCCTCCATACCACTGGCTGGGGTCGACTAGCCTTTAGTTATGCAAGTTTCAGATTTCCATTTTACATTTAAATAGCTAAATACAGCAGGTAATCACGGGTTTTTTTCAGCAGCATAATGAACTTCCATATCTGAACATGTGGAGAAATGATTTTTTTCACCACCAAAAATATATTATCTTTTTTTTCACTTTTTGATGAAATCAATATTTTTTTGGCAAAACTGAAGTTGCAGGAGGGTGAATATCATTTTCTCTGCTATATTAAGCCTATTTCTGCTGAAACAGGCACTGCATCAAGCATGACAAATAAAGCTAAAAGAATTGCTGTTCCCACATCTTCTGTTTGTTTGCCTTATTCTGGTATTTATCATATCATAATAAGTTGACAAAAACACGGGTCGTACTACGGCCTTTCGGCAGATCGACACGCCATTTTGTTCGGCATGAGACCGTCTCCCGGAATGAATCTTAGCCGGGCGCTACTGCAGTAGCAGCGGGGAACTTCACGAGAGTGTCCACTCGCTGACACGCTACCCGGAGACGTCTCAATCGATCCAAATTTTAAATTTGGAAGAAAATATAAACCATGCACTAGATAACATCCTATATTTGCAGGCCCAATAGATGAATTAGGCCTTAGCCCCCCCAGGAAATTTGCTTTGGGCCTGATAACTTGACGAATCCACTTTGTCTCCACGAGGACAATAAAATATCAGTTGCTTTGAGCATATGATGAAGAGGGAAAAGGAATGGCTCAGAAATCCTAACCTACCGTCCATCCATGGAAAATATCCGTGTACAAGTAATAAAGGAACACTATTTAATATCATTCACCATCAGTTATCCCTCAACATGCCTTTAAAAAGCATGATGACAGCAGATTACATTTGAACCCATTTGCCACGGCCATTCTCGTAATCCAATATGGCCGCTTCTATCCCATAATAAGTGAGATGACTGCTTCCGAAATTTTCCACCAGGTGGCAGCATGAACCGGCTCAACAGTAGCAGACAGTTTACCATACCCCCCCCCTCCCCCCAATCATCGGGCCAATGGGGGGGGGGGGGGCCTTGATAGGGGGTCCCCATGTCCCATGTCGATTTTAAGAAATGGCCATGTCGCCATATCGATTTTAAGATATGCCCATGTCGCCATATCGATTTTAAGAAATTCCTATGTCCCTTGTCGCTAAGGGAGTGTTCATTTTTTAAGAACAGGGGGGGTGGTGGGTTTCCGCGTGGAGCGTGCGAAATTTTTTACACCGCCCCCCCCCCCCGGTCAAGGGGTCCAATTTTTTTAATCCCCCCCCCCTTACGGGTTGAAAATCGGAGCATGTGCGCGCCCTTTGAGGCATAGTAAAGCGCCCGCTTTTTGGCTCAAAACAGGTTAAAAAAATGTTTACCCCCCCCCAACAGGGGTCCAAATTTTTTTACCCCCCCCCCCCCCAAACCCACCAGCATCCCCCCCCCCCCCCCCACCGTTGATAATAAATGATCACTCCCTAAGCTTCAAAATGGTCCATGTCGCCGTGTCTAGGACTAGGCCTATAATGGGCCTCCGAGCATACTTTGTCTATTATGGCAAACTTTTCTGATCTATTTTACCCAACTATATGACTACTAGTTGTTGTTTTTTTTGTGTGTTTTTTTATTTAGAAAAAAACCCAAAAAAAACTGAGATATGTGGGTCATCCCAAATTAGTTGATTGATTATTGATGCACTGTGACACTAGTAAATTCTGAGCCCCCCCCCTCCCCCAATATAATTTCTAAAATATAGTTAATAGATGGATATTAACTTAGGACCTCAATTATTTTCCTGGACTAATTCAATTGTATAAAATACTGAAGGTTATCAAATATATGTCTTACCGTACCATCGCGATTAAGCGCCGGGGCGCTCTTCAATTTGGCGGGGCTCTTACCCAGGCGCTTATACAAGACAGGCGCTTATTCAAGGTCGTGATTTTAGTGCTTAAGAAACATTTGGAGGCCCCTATACCCCCGGCGCTTATTCAAGACCGGCGCTCTTTCAAGACCAGGCGCTTTATCGCGACGGTACGGTATGCCTTACTCTCTTCATAAAAAAGATCATAGCACACCATAGATATATTCATGAAACGCACAAGCAAATCGTTTAAAAACTAATTGCAATCTCTCTTACTTTTACAGCAATGTTTTGATTGCCAAGCAAATAACCCAACATGGGCCAGTGTGACGTACGGTGTGTTCCTGTGTATCGACTGCTCGGCAGTTCACCGGTCGCTCGGTGTACATCTCACCTTCATCCGGTCCACACAATTGGATACCTCATGGACGTGGATGCAGCTCCGCGCAATGCAAGTTGGCGGCAACGGCAATGCGGTATGTAGGTCTAACTTTCTGCGAAATGAATTTAAAAAAAGATAATGTTTTAAATGAAATATTTTGATACTTTTAAGAAAACAGCACTGCGTCTGATTACATATAAAGTAGAATCTAAATATCAAGAATACTTTCTTCACATATATATTTTTTAGACAAATGAATGATAGCTGATAGGGATTCTATTTGATGAATGATATTTATGATTATAGCTATATTTGAACCAATTAAACCATAATTTATAATTATTTCAGATTGCATACTTCCGCCAGCACGGCTGTACAACGACAGATGCGCAACAAAAATACAATAGTCGGGCAGCCACAATGTACAGAGATAAGCTAAGAGCTCTGGCCAACAAGGCAATGCAGTCCTATGGTACCAAGGTAGGCACTCTAACTACTGAACAGCATACATTTGTATTACTTTGTGGTAGGCCTGGTTTTCTTGGGTTATTTACGGTCATTTGGAGTAGGTGGCACTGTCAGTGATGTTATTTAAAATGGGTAAGACGTGTGTTCTAGTTGAGATGGACTGAGATACTGTATACCAGCTTTGTGCCTCTACATGGGTACCCACAATTTTGGCCGTGTCGCCGTGTCGATTTTAAGCAGGAGGGCAGTGGCATCGTGTCGATTTTTAGTTATATAAGAACTTAGAGAAAACCACCTGTGGGTCGATTGTTATCCACGATTTTCATGTGTCAGTCGATTTTTAAAATGGCCTAAAAGGGCCGTGTCGCCTTGTCGCCGTGTCGAATTTTACCCATGTAGAGGCACAGCTTTCCACTGTCATGAATCTATTGATTTTATTGAAGAATTAAAACTTCTTTATGGATATAGATTTCATCTTTAAAAGTTTAACACTAGGTCCAGTAGATTGCAATACATGTACATGTACTTTGATTTCGCCATTGACTTAGTCATGGGAAATATGACAGGTATAACATTTGGATATGAGTTGATGTGGAAACTAGAGTAAAACGTTTGGTAGGGCCTTATGGACTAAATTGTGGTGTTGCTTTGACAAGACTGAATTTAGATAAAGCCATGTACTGGAGAAGGCTGGCTAATCCAAAATGCTCAGTATTACACGAGCAAAGATGAAAACGTCATTTTAAAAGAGGAATAGGAGAAAATACTGGCCTGGTCATCAATCCTGTTTTGGTTGTATTGAACCAACTACATTTGTGATCCAAAGCTCAAGGTTAAAGGATACTGAACATGCATCATAGCTGGCACAACGCAGGGAGCTGTATATATTGTTGTCACTGCAGGGGGCTTGGCGATAGGTAAATGTTGACATGGTGTGGAGGTGAGAGAGCAGAGAGGTGGGAGACTGACTGCTTTAAGTAATGACCTGTTTGTTGTATCCCTCTGTTTCTGTTTAGGTCTCAGCCAAGGTATGTCACCGACCAATGACCAAGGCACTCTCACACGCCTCAGAGTGACTCTTATTGATTTACTGAATTTATCATTCTTTGAAGTATAAAATGACTTGAAATTGGCTTTTGAGAAGTCTTTGGCCAATGCCTTTGTGTGTACCACAATTGTGATAAACTCTATGGAGGGAGTACCGCATGTAAAATACAATTTATAACGGTACTAAAGATTGGTTAAACTGACTGATCAAAATAGAAAATCTAATCTGTACCTGGAGATGCATCTCTCCACCCCCTATATATAGCTTAAAATCAGGCTGAAGGAAAATGTTATCATAGTAAAAATGACCAAATTTATCATTGAAACTACCGGTCATGGAAAAACTAGCCTGAGCGAAGAGTTTGACCTTTGGTGAAATGTCATACTCTTCGGCTATAAATCTACATGTTATAATGAGGCCTGCGGAGAGTGACCTTTTGTGTAGAGCTTGGGGCTTGTTGCCTCTTCTTCATTTGTCATTCGTGTATGCGCACTGGTGGTTTACCTAGCTTTACCCCAGCAGGATTGGGTTTGCTCCTACCCCGCATGGGATACCTGCTTTGCCATGGTGCATAGATGCAACTGGTGGTGCTATGAACTATTATTCACGAAGAGTATGTAGGGAATAGCAATTGTTCGAAGGGTACATAGTACAGAGCCCAAAAAACACCGCCGTGAGTGGGTCAATTATCATTGTTATATGAAAATGATTTAAAATTTCATGAATGCTTTTTAATATAAGCATACAGTAAATCAACAAGAAGAGAATAATAGTTGGCTTTGTAATACTTGTCCTTTAAGGAATTATTGACTCAGGGTAACTGAGTAATACTAAACGACCCAACCAAGGTTTAAGACGTTTTTGTTACATGGGAGAAGTGCTCTCATTTAATGTCCATGGCCCACAGCCATTAAATAAGACCATGGAGAGACAGGCAAGATCGGGGGACAAATGTTTCCTTCGAAAAGAAATTTGAAATGTCTTTCCTTCTTGCTGTAATTGGCCTGCGATCTTTAGGTAGTGATTTCTCTCTTTTCCTTAAACTCTTAAGTATTCTTAAATTGCTACCCTCTAAATGAAAGCCACATAGGCTTCAGTGTTAGGGCAAAGATAGAAATGACATATTTTGCCAAAGTGCCCCATATTTCTCTCTTCACATGCCAAAAGGCCATCTTGTACACTGGAAATACCCTCCAACACACAGTAAAGAACCATCTAAGTGCTTTAAATTAAATTTGAATTAAAGACATCAGAACAGAGCAACACAAGACAAATATTATAGTTCCTATTGCAACCGCCATGCAGAGGGTGGCGCCACTGCGACTTCTCGTATTTCCACCTGTGGTACCGCTGCTACTCACAAGGGGGCTCTGTCATGGGGATTAGTATACCTGCACTCCACAAGGGGGCTCTGTCATGGCTCTGTCTGACAGAAGGCGGTACATGCCCGCAGCCGGCGACTGTCGCCCACACCAACCTGCACACCCACACCCACCTGCTCTCCCACACCCACGTGCTCACCCACACCCACCTGCTGGCCTGAAATGGAATAACATACATGTATGACACATGACTTTAGGGTACTTTTTAACAAGGAATTCATTTCTGATGCCAGAATTGACCAATAAATGAGTATAGGGAGTACTTTATCTAACTTTACATAATAAGCTACAGACCCAGGTTTGTCGAAATGGTGTTAAACATCCATTACTCATTCACAGACCCAGCTTACCCTGAGTCATCTGTGAGTCCACTCACACGCTCAATCTTTGATTTGAAGAAATGATTACTATTCAGAAACCATGCTTTGGTAAAATAATCATTATGTTCATCTAACAGACGTTTATTGGTTATTGTTACCTACCATATTGTCGTAAGTTTTCGAAAAGTTAAGAATTTAAACTCACCTATACCTAAGAATTCATCGCAAGCACACATGTTGCGTGTATTTGTTGAGCTTGAATTCGATGCTCAATGCTATATCCTTAGAGCCACTGCTAATATTGTTGAACAAATTTTAATTAGATAAGAATTAGGAACCATATTTTGTTCCAAAATGGTCTTTGAATGAATCTACATGACATTACATAGTGTATGTTAATCGTACGAAAATGATGCACAACACTTTAATGATCAATTGGAACAGATTATTCGATACCTTTTTAGTATCACTGGCAAGCTATATCACATTGGTATCCCGCCCCTTTATATCTAGAAATTGATTTTTTTTTAAATTCTAGTTTTTCACCATCAGCATAGACGAGTCTAATTAAATGTGCATAGCATGAACCACTGGTCGGTCATTCTTTGCTGTCTTATGCATATTAAAGATGGATCAAGTGCAACATGGAAAAAACGAGCTACTGGTATGGGTGTGCGATGCATACATAGTCAGCTTTTTCCCCAGCCCTGTCACTACCTTTATCATTGTATCAAATACACATTGTGTTCTATGCTACACAGAGGTTCTAAGAAACCTTTGTATATTCATGAGTTTTGTATTATGAGCAACTAATTACTCTTGAAGCCTAGGTTTTTATGCCTCAATTAACTCAACGGGTCTAAATGTGAAACTTCTTGTATCAAGTTTAAAGTCGCTTTACCCAGATGCCTATTTATTACACCAATCTGGTTGGTTTCCACTGCTGTCATCTTTGCTTCTGTGATAGTATCATACTATGCTAATGATGCTTTAAACGTTCATGACATGAAGAGAATTTTCTCTGAAAAGAGAAAATAAATACGCCCATTATTCATACGACACTGTACGTTAGCGTGCTGGGCGAATAAATCATTAACATATTAACAAACTACAAATGCGACATCCTTGCAATGTGTACAAAGTTTAACAAGATACATAAAAATAAATCTCTTAAAAATACACCTTGTTAAATGTATCCATATGGCATATCTTGAAATTGCCCAAAGAGCTCTGATCGTTTCATGATCTGCTCCTATGTAAGTCTACACTCAGGGTACGTAGGAGACACATATGTGCTTGCTTAAATCTTTAATGTAAGCTTATATGTCCATCAACTGCTATTTGATAAGAGTAATGATTATGGAACCATGAAACTATCTAGTGCATATGCATAAAGAGATGACACCTATGCAAGAATCAAAATCCATACGTATACACCACGCTCCGTCCCCAACTCCCAGCTAACAGTCGTGTTGTTCTATCACAGCTCCACGTGGATTCAGCACACGAGGAGGTCACCTCGCCATCCGCACAAGAGAAGGAGGTAGACTTCTTCAAAGAACACCAGGAGGCCAAGTTGTCCGACAGCGGACCAGTGTCCGAGCCAATCGCCACCAACGGGACCATCCCCCGGCACGTCCCAGGTAACGCTTTCGAGAAATATCCAAAATGGCATGATTTAGTGTGAGTCGATGCAGTTCAGTTTAATCTAGAATACAGTACTAGGTTATGTCGAGCTCATACTGAGAAACTGTGTACCTCATGAGAACGATACACACAGAATCCACAGTCGTGGGCCCTCATCTATGTATTGTCATGTTAAGTGTAGCTACCGGTGAATACAGCATTATAATGCTTTTAGAAATGGTCATGAAAATAGTGTAAAGTATGTGTATGTTGTTGTTTCACAGTGGCAGAGATAGACCCCTCGTCAGGTCCCAGCGTGGACGCAGCCCTCAGCACGTCGCCCACTCAAGCCGTACTGCATGCCGAGCCCCGTAAACCCACCATCGGAGGCCGCAAACCCACAGGCGCCAAGAAAGCCAAAGGGGTAAGCATATTCTTATGTAGTCTTTTGGTTCCGTGGTTCAGTGTGTCAATTTATACGTAACATTGTTCAATAGAAATCCTCAAAATTATGATTGGAAATGAAACTAAGAAAAATATCGTTTGCTTAATGCCTTTGAAGCTGCCGGGTGTCATAGAAATCACAGTATATTCTTATATCTTCAGATAGCTCATAAATTTAACACAATGTATTTTGGACAAAGCTAAGGGGATACAACCGACCACACACGAAGCTACCACTCAAATGGCTGTGTAGACCCAAAACTGTGACGTCAACAAAATAATCGATAAACTTAATAAATTATTTCACACTACATTTCCTGTTGTCTCCAGCTGGGTGCCAAGAAGGGAGGCCTGGGAGCACAGAAGGTGAAGGCTAACTTCACAGAGTTGGAGCAGGAGGCACAGGCACGGGACCGCAACCGCGAGGAGGAGGCCGCCACCGTAGCCGCCCGCAGCGAAAAGCAAGAACAGGACGAGGAGAAAAAGATGTAAGTGGGAGTAGTCCTTTATGACCGTGACAACTTTCATATAAATACCTGCATACCATTACTGCCTTGTTAAAAGGAAAACTTAAGGGGAAAAAAGTTATAGAAGTGTAGGGCCATTTCACCTTTCACCTTGTTGAATTATGATGTGAGAAAAAAGGCAAATGTACATGTGATCCTCAATACATTTGTTAAAACCGTCATCAGTTTATACGGGAATTGTACTAAGCCAATTTTCTATTTTAAGTTTTCCAATAGCAGTCAGTTCAATGGAAAAATATATTGCTCCCTGCAGCCAGTCTGGCCAGGCTCTGAGCAATGGCTGACCAGGCTGGCCACTGGCACACTGGAGGCTAAGACAATGGCGCCCCCTGGTGTATAAACTAATAACCAACCCAATATGATTGAGTACTAACCATTGTATTTTTTTTAAATTCAGGGCTTCAATGCGCTTGGCCTACAAAGACTTGAGCCTTGAGTCAAAGAGACAAGAGGAGAAGATGAAAAGTATGGACCCCAAGAAGCGGGAACAGATGGAGCGTTTAGGGATGGGCATGATGGGCAGTGGCTCCGGGTAGGTTCTAACAGTAATATACCTTCACATGATTGTATTTTAGACACAGATCTCTCTGCTTTGTTCTATTGTAAAGTAATATCATTCCTTCATTTACAAAGTAACCATGTTTTCATCTGGATCAGCTATACGATTCTGGTCTATCTCACATGTAAATGGATGCTCCATTTTGAAATACATGTAGTGAAAAATATTATAAACTAATTTTTAATCTAAGATAATGTTTGAGATTTTGATATGTAATTCAATAAAAGTTACTTCAAGCAATATTAATATGCCATTGGTTGTATTTTTCAGGGGTATGAGCCATTCCTTACTAAATGAAATGAAGACAATAGAACAAGTGGCGCCGACCAACGATCGGAGTGAGCGCGACCGGGGAGACCGCTACTCATCCCGTAACAGGGACGATGACGATTTTGAATTTATCGGAGGCTTCTCTTCAGGACCTCCAAAGTATGGATTTTAGCATACTTTATCAGAGTTTCCCAATTTAAATTTTTCTTTTCTTTTAATGAAAGACCATGCATGCTGTAGTGATCGTTCTTGTCAGTATACTTAAACCTGCTGTTGTTGTCCCGTACTCGTGTAAAAGTTCTTTTTATATTTTATATATATACTATATATATGTAAGACAAGAAACCAGACATTCCATCCAGCATGTAATCTACATTTTATAAGTATTATCAGGATAAAAGAAAAATAATTTTGAACAAATATTCAATTGTGTCTGAATAGTATTCCTGAAGGAAAAGAAGAACTTTGATAAAACTAGCACATATACATGTACTATATTTCTGAGTGTGTGTGTGAAAATATTTGAAATAAAATAGAAAGGATCCTATTCCTGCATGGTTTTAACCATTATCTATCTCACAGTACCACAAATAACTTACAAACTTGTAGTCAATTGAACAAATCGGTTAATATTTAGTCAGGTTCAGATCTGCTTTTCGTCTAGGTAGTGTTATACACATGACTCTAAATTACAAACACCTCTGACATTTTGCCATTCACTTTCAGTGCTAATAACACGGACAACCAGTAGGTGTCACCACTGTACCTGTAATGTCTATTTTCCCTAACGTTAGTGGTCAGTGGCTAATAGAATTTTGAAAGTTGTTTTCCTCCCCCACTACAGACAACCACCATAAAAGTCCACATATCGGTCTAGTGTTACTATGGAAATTTTGTCCTAGACCTAGAAATAATGTTTATTCGGTTCAATTTTTTTTTCTTTGTCTCTTCTTATGTTCCCTCTGGTGATGGAATGAGGATGTTTTACATTTTGGTTTACCCCCTTAACAATAGTTGGATATATGTACAGTTGTGATCATGTGGTAATGTTGATGTTGACGTGACATGTCCACATCTGGCCACCGCGTGGCTTTGTGCTTGTGTTTGGCACGTTTGTCCACTACCCATGGTCACATAATCACTAAATTATTGGGACAGAGCAAGGCAGCCCACTCTGATCGCTTTACTGGGGAATCATGCGCTGGCACTTATCGCTTCTGAGAATTAATGTCGCGGGTACTTGATCGGGTACAA
Source organism: Harmothoe impar (assembly GCA_947462335.1). Taxonomy (NCBI): domain Eukaryota; kingdom Metazoa; phylum Annelida; class Polychaeta; order Phyllodocida; family Polynoidae; genus Harmothoe; species Harmothoe impar. Next base: position 47,130,640 of record OX381708.1, on the reverse strand, counting down.
AACTATGGACGCTTGTGCCAGCGATGATACACCGGTAGGGGATGGAGATAGGGTCCGCAAGTGGGAAGGAGGAATTAATACAATTTGAACTTTGGAAAGTGCCTTGAACTTCTGTTTACCTGCTCACCCACACTACTGACCACGTCTTTAGTCTAGCTTACACTAATTATAAAACATCAGATCCTCGAATGAAATTGCTGTTTTATTGACTGCCTCTTTGGAGGAATGGACAATACCGCAAAACTCACCTGGAATGTGTTTCCTAGATTTAGTTCTGGTTTGAGAGGATTTATCAAGTGTACAAAAAAGGTCGATAGATATTTACCCTTAGCAATTAAGAAAAATATGCTCTTCTAGCCAACTCATTGCGAACACAAGGCGCGCTTATTTGCTCAAGCCTGCATAATATCAATTGTGATAATTCTGCTAAACGATGTATAATTCACATAGCGGTGCCATGGTCCATTGCATTAAGAAATAAATTTGAGGCATAAAACAAGCTTTTGTTGTTCAACTGATTGAAATATGAATCGTTTGGTGTCACACAACGTTGAGTCTTCAATTCGTAACTAGCTATTGATTAGAAACCTTGAGCAGTTGAAAGTGGTCTTGGGGGCACTCTGCGTTTGTAAACTGCGTAACTGATGGACTCAATTTTTGAGATAATATGATAGATCACAAAGCTCTCTTAATATTGGAATTTGTTCTTAGTAATAGAGGGGCGGTCAGAGAGTGGTGACGCCTGGTCCAGTTCTAACCCATGCACACTTAACACTTTTACACCGAAGCACGCCTTGATTGTGCACTTGCTGTACAGTAAACCTTAAAGTCATTGACCGTGTTCAACCTTTGAAACTTGCATGGGTTTGTATTGAAATCTGAGGATTTCTGTGTAAATTGCGACCGATGACCACAGTGTATTATTTTACTATATGTATTAAAACCATGAGCTTCTCATAGTTCTATTTGTGTACCCGAAAAATTATCACAAATTATCTTTTCAGTTTTGTAAATCTATTTAAGTAGAATGCAAGGCAGTTTTGTAACGCCATAGCTTAGAACAGTACAATGCTTAGACAAATAGTCAAAAACGCCTGGGCCACTGGGAACGCTTATCCCCAAGTTTTGTTGTATAGAATAGGCAAATGAATGAAATGTATCTTTGATTCCCGATATTATATTCCATTTAAATGGTTTTAAATATATGTAAAAAAAACAAAAAAAACACTCACATTCATGGGAATAAATCTGATCGGTTTTGTAGACATAATGAGAAGAGATAATCTAAATCATAGATTCTATTCCATATGCCTAAAGGTATCACTTTACCAAAGATTAACCATAAACCTTTCTCTGCCTTGACAACAAGCTGATGCTAAATTTGCTATTGCAGATACGTTGACAGCCCGTTTGGCCTAAAGAAGGAAGACCGGTATAGTAGCTGGAGTAACTCAAATAAATCAAGTTCATGGGACGCTGTAGATAGATTTGACAACAAGTCCAGTGTAATTGAAGATATCCCCACTGCAAAGGATGATGACAGGTAGGCCTACATAGAAACATTTACCTATTAACTGATATTATGTAGCGTAGCCTTAATTCGATAAAGGGTATTTTAAGATATATAATTACCCAGATGCTGCCGAATGTGGACTTTTAAACACAACATATTTGAAAAAAATGCAAATACATCCAACAGTCAGAGTAAGATCAATTTAGTATTAACAAAAGTCGGTCCATTGGATTCAAGTTAAGCTAAATCATTGGAAATGTATTTAAATGTTGCTTTGTGACCGTGTCTTTCTAATGTTTTCGGAATATAACAAAACATTTTACATGTTTACCTAGGGGAGGCCGCAGTCGAAAGGCTTACGAAACAAGTACAACAGAGGATGCGCAAAAGAAATTTGGAAATGCCAAGGGGATATCATCGGACCAGTTTTTCCAGAAAGACAATGATGTGAGTAACTAGAACAGCGTTGTTACTTCATAACCCAATGTTTCTAGCCTGTGTAAAGAAGTTTCCCTGAGGTCACAAGGTAGGTCGGTATGTATGCTATCGAGACAATATCCGCATGATGTGCTTTCCGTCAACCATGTTCATCTACACAAGAATAGGAACATTTGATTTTGTGCACGCTAATTCCTCATTCCTCATTCAAACAGTCTTATGTGTACTTAGTCGTAAGTTCATGTAACTTGCTTGTCCGGCGAGAACTCTTGAATCAGCTGACAATCGCTTTATCAATCCGTTTACAGATATTTTTTTCAAGAAGAGGAATTATTCTCAGCACAACATCTAAGTTTCATTCATTTAATTTCTAGGTTTCATATAGTATAATGAATTAAACAAAGGACCCTTAGTAGGAGTTGCCCACGGTTTGCAGCTGGTTTATGAGTTGTCGCTTGCGTGTCTCAGTGGACCCCTGGATTGAGTTGATTTCTTCGCTCCTTCTCCTTGTGACAGTTTGAGACGCGCCAGAACATGAGCAGATTTGAAGGTAAATCCAGCATCTCCAGTGCTGACTATTTCGGCAACGGTTCACCTGGCAGCGGTGGTAGCGGCGGCCCGAACCGGCATGGCTATGGCCAGCATGGCGGGGCGGGGCCAGACCTGGCTGAGATAAGAGAGGGTGTCCGACAGGGCGTCACCAAAGTAGCCGGCAAACTGTCCAGTCTAGCCAATGGGGTCATGAGCTCCATACAGGTACGTAGTTGGACTGCTAAGACCAAAACCCCACTCTGTCATAGTAGCCCCTGTGTACGTCACTGTGTTTGAAATAACCTCCACCGTACGCGACACAGCCTTTTAAGCTTGTACGGCCGGGCATTTAGGCCAGTAACGCTCATCCTCTGCCTCCAACTCCCATAGTTAAGTCTGGCTCTTGTTAAATGGGGAGACTAATAATGATAGCTTTATTTGACCAGATGCTTGACTTAAACAAGGGTGGGAACAACTGAGGGTCAATCTTATCATATATATGAAATATATATGAATATAAAAGCATTGATGAGCGGTTAAGATGGGGTAAGGTATCTATAGTGGTGGCTCTACTACCATTCAGTCTGTGCCTACTAGATAGTGTTATTACACACATTTTCAATATCCCGTAGATGATTTTCAAAGCTCATTCCAAAGTGGGTTTGACAGGATAATTACTCAATAATCCTTGTAACTCGTTAAGGCTAGAATGTGTGACTAGAAAATATTCTGCTTATGGATATCTGGAAGATCATCTGAGGTGTTGGCAGTTGTGTCAAAGTTTTACATTTTTTTAACTTTAAAACTAATTAAACTCTTTCCTTTCAAAGCTTGAAATGACATCAATACTCAAGCTAACAGTAAACGTTGCGACCACCTTCTTTGAATTTACTTTGCACTTTTCAGGATGTGCAAAAGTCACGAGAGGCAGAGACACTTTTCCTTGTATCGTAGGTCAGTGACGCGTGTGCCCAAGTTCGCTACTCTCTAATCATAGGCCCTGGGGGACCTCGCCCGACCCCCCATCTCCACTCTGTTCTACAGATAAAGTGACAACATCCTCCACCTCTCCCATTTTACTTTAGTATACCAGGGCCCCTCCTAGGATAAGACATTTTTAGTTCATAGTAATAACAATGTTGGATATAACAGCATAACTGTACTACTAAAAGATGCGCGTCAAAATTCATGAAATCTCAACTTTCTCTTCGGAATCAATTGATGACAATTACACTATAGAGAATGCACTTCACACAAACGCACACACAATTCTCATTAGTGTCACTGTAGGACTGGAACAACTTAGCCAATGGAAAGCTTATAAAAAACAAAGTCAAATAATCCAATTTCTTTTTTTAATCAAACATTGTCCCTTAAGCACTCCAGAGAATTAAGCCTATCCAAAATCTACACATCTTTAGTTAACTCAGTAATAGATATATATTCTGTTAACGGAAGAATAATTTAGAACTTGAGTTGTAGAACAAAGACCTAACAGATGGTTGTAGGTTTTCTAAAAGAGTGAAGTTACCTTTAAGGTGCACGTAATAACTAGTCTTGTTGTGCTCCTACTAACAGTCATACCTCCAATTCTAACAACACATATACCGTTTTAATGACTGGGACTATTGCACCACCTCCTTCTCTTTGTCTCCTCCTACAACCACCGATGTTGTCACTTTATCTGGCACAATTTGGCGTGCATACATAATTATAGTATACAAATCATACTTAATCCTGTATGGACCTTATAGATTCGTGTACGACAAGCCACCTTCAAAAGCCACATTGAAATAGATCTGTGTACACAATAGTGTCTTACAACTTTAGACAAGCACACAGAGCAATGCATCATCACTATGTGAGGAAAGATTGATGGCACATTTGAGACATCTATTATAATTTGATCATGGATAAATTGAACTTTCTTACTTATGCCTGGTTTTGCCTGACGATCCACATGGGAAGATTTAGAAAATGTATGATTAATGATTGATAGCGTATCTTATAGGATGAAAGGTCCACATTTAAACCACGCCTGGTGCATGTGAACGAATCACAAAAGGAGTTGTTATTATACATGTATTATAAACCATTTTTTCCTTTCATTTAATTTATTCCCAGTACACATTAAGGTTGTTTATATTGAATGACTTTAGTTATGTCCCGTATTCTCCATATTTTCTATTTGTTTCAATACTTTGGTACAAAATACGGTCTGATATTCAATATCCTTTCTCTCTTTTTTTAACCTATTGATATTCAAGTTGTGCTTTGCAGTGCTAGCACCTTGGAAACAAAATAAATAGAAGAATATTAGTCATCTAATTTGGCCCGAAAAGGAGAAGAAACCAATGAAAATTATATTAAGCATTGGTATAGACAAAAGTGTTTATAGATTGTGTATGATGAAATGTACCATACTAGTAGGATTCAACCTTCGGAAATCCTGGCCACACAGCAGGGTCCTCATAATTGAATAAGACTCACTAAATATCAGCACGCATATATGTCTTATCTATCTATTATAAGTAATGACATTTTCCTGCATCCAGCTTATCAGCAATCTTCCAGATATCTAAACATTCTGAATCCTATCCCTATAAACATGATAATCCATTGAATATAAACTCATCTTGTCTTTGTGTGCGTCAGTGTGTGTGTTCTCCTGTCCCAGTCTTGGCTCACAAGTTAAATTATAACAGCTTATGGTACTCAAACCCATACAACTCTTCACCTTGAGTCTTTTGTGTGAACCTTTCATGTGTGTGTGTTATGTCACTAATGTTTTTTTGTTCATTTTTTTTCTCCACTTTACCTTCTTCAGAAATAGGCCATTGTAAGTAAGCGAAGGTATACTTAACACATTGGCACCCAAAGCCTGTCCCCGAAACACCTAGCCTTCCTTACCCTCACAGCCATTATCGAATTATTACTTTTCATTTCACCCCGGGTTTTAACGTACTAATTTTCCTTTTGACAAGAGTTCAATCAAAACGTATTAATCAGCGATTCACACAATTGATATAACAACATTTGAGGAATAATATGCACTTTAACAACATATCTATAATCTTGTCAAACACAATGGAATCCATTAGAATGTAGCATTCAGTTTCGAGATTTTGAGATATATTATGACGGTACAGTAAATATAGTTATGGAAAATTGGATATTTTGGTCCGGGCATCTTACAGAAAGTCCTAGAATTTCAATATAAAAATGTTGCGGGAACCCTGCATAATTATCATATCTCTAATTTTATTTAGATTTCCTTGTAAATGAATACCCAAACACAGCATCAAAACGTGTTGTTCGTAGGAATATGTTACTAAATTTCCTCAACCTTTTTTTTCGCCCATTATTGATACCCCAGCCTGCTTCCTGCCCCATGTACTCCCAAGAATATGTCAACCATGGGTATGAATTGGAGAAATTCCTTCACGGTTTTTAATTTAACATACCCCTTGTTCCCATTTATGTCTACAACTTGTATCCTTACCCTGTTCTCCATACAATCTTATTTCCCAAATAACCATGTATGAATATGCACACAGTAGATTCTTAACCAAGTGGATTGACTGCATTGTTTCAGCGCAAGCAGTAATCTCAGGTAAATGGTCCAGGTTCTAACCCAAGTGTGGGAATCCCCGGTAAATCTGGTCATAGGTGTTTTCATAATATATACTTACAGGGTTTTTATGTTTTGGGGTTTTACGTTTTCTATCTGAATGTCCATGTATAAAATACCTGTAACACCTCCACTGAAAGTACCCAAACAAATCTGTAAGAGATTCTACATGTATGAAGTAAAGAACGTAATGTCAATAATTTGGTCGATTTTCAAAATTACACTAGCAGGTAGCTTTGGCGACCAACCTCTGTATATTATATAGTTGGCACACAACTTCAATGGAGGACTTAGTACTTAACATATCGGTATAAGGTGTATATGGGTGTTCCTTATTCTGTGTGTATAATTCTTACTGAATGAATCCAGATGCCCCTCCCCCATTTATTGAGATGATTCTTCCTAATACAGGGCATGGCAGCGGTATAGGATATTATTTGGGTTTTACTTATTTTTTTATAGAATCAGGTATTGTAGAAAGACTTGAAACGGTTGGGGCAATGACTTGACTAGACTATTAAGTGAAAATGACATATACCTTGCCATATATTGTTGTTTGATACAATTGTCCCTATGTTTCTTATCTTGACTATTGTCCCATTTATCCTATTGTCAAGATTTATTTTTATGCTATAATTTCATCTTCTTAACTCAATTTGTTTAAAGTGCTATGTAGTCACTCTACTCCACTCATAATGATGCATTTTACACTTGTTGTTTTCATACACTGATGCTATACGCTTCTTTACACCTATATCTCAGGGATTTAGACTTGAATTAAATCCCCTCATATTATAAAAAGCACTGATTGTAAAGGTTATGTTAATGGATAAAAAAGAATTAACATCTAAGGGGAAATATAAAGCGATGAAATGTGTTGAAAATTAACATGGAAAATTGTCATTCTTGTAATGTTGAAGGTACTGATAGTTTATATCGTTAAATAGACAAATGAAGATGACATACAGCGATGTGGTACACACATATTAAGGAATACCATTTCGAAGACCAAATAAATATATATATGTATATATATACAATGAATAAATACCTGCGATGTTGGTGTCTTTGCAGGATAACTACGGATAGGTGATATGGACCGTCAACAACACTATGTCATGTCTATGTCACACATTACGTCATCTCTCACACGTCTCTGACGTATACATACGTCATTTACGACGTCATGCATGTCAGATACTCCACAGCCTCACCCACCACCCACTGATGTACCACCCCTTCTCTCCAAGTCGGACGATGGGACCCTTTATACGTTACGCTTCATCGTACCACCTTTGCTGCAACTCCCCTGCCCGGCACTTCATTTCACTCAAGCGTGACCAGGTGTCCAATACCTAACAAGGAAGGCACAACTTTGCCATGGCCGTGAACACCGTTGTAGTATGATGACTATGGGCAACAATTATTGGTGCTGCCCAGTTTTATCTAATTTGCTCCATAACTCTTTATCTAATGAGTTCTTAATCCTATTAGACCGATTTGTTCACTGTGTAAACCTACTTATAAATGAGCCAAGCTATTGAAGTAGTTGGCTCGACTAAAATTGACTAAAATATTGCCATCCCGCTAACAGAAATAAGGAATTAAGAAAGTTTGAAGCATTTGTGCATATAAATACACTGTGTGGCTATGCTCATCTACATAATATAATATAAATATATACATGTGCAATTATGGCAAGCTGATGTAAGTATATGGGGCTTTGATTTGTTTATCGGATTGAAGAAGAATTTGCAGAATATAAAACCAGGGGAAAATGCTTCGAGTTTTTTTTTCACATTTTCAACTAGTTTCTGTAGTGAAGTGGGATAGGCAGGTCGTATTCGCTTAGTGTTCTCCATACAAAACAGGTCCAGAAATGACCCTTTTAGGCCATCCTGAAACCACTCTTAGCTGTCCCTGTACACGTGTTTATGTAACTCTTCAACATGTATCCAAAACTCAATACATTTGTATTGTACTCACTAGCACGCAATTACATACATTTTGAAGAAATTTATATTAATATGGTATTTTGAAAATGGTTACAGCGGTGGTATGGGGAATTCGATACATAGGTTTAATATTCTCGGGGTAGATTTATATCAGAACTAATCACTATTATGCTTGCTGTGATTCTAGGTCATACAATACGTGAGAATGTAAACTGAGATATGTATCTCTGGTTTTAGTTTTCTGGGAGCGACTGATGGTGTTAAATGTGGATATTATGTATAAATGCTTTAATACAGATGTTATGACTACAGCCCTTTTGCAGATAATTTGAGTTGGTGAGGGTACGCTATAACTGAACTGAAAGAGTCCTTTGTGCACCCAACAGCCCAGAGGTTTTCCTGTCCAGTCTGTGATGAAAGTTCTCAGGAACTTCCAGGAATTTAGAACTTTAACGTACCAGAGCATGTTTTTTAACAATAGTTTCAAAATCCTAAGACTTCAGTCTGCATCCATGCCTACTACTGATTACTGTAGCATCAGCCTCTGATGCTATTAATATGATCAAACCCTGGATATTATATGACACAAATCATCCATATATGAGAGGTGTGCAATTGTGACATGTGGCCTTTGTTTACATTTGATAATTAGATTTCGATGATTGACCAGAAGAACTCAACATATTTCATTGTGATAAACAAAGTCTTTGTAACCCGTTCCATATAATCAATCCTGTAATAGATATTTTTCTTTATGATACAATAAATCATGTGAGGGCTACATGTAGGTCCAAGTTTGGCAGTGCTTCCTGTCTCAAGCCGCAGAATACACTAGCACACTGGTGGCATCAGCTGATTCATGCTTGGTCATTGTATCATAACTCTGAATTTAAGTAAAAGTAACTCTCAGAACGTGTATAGGAACAGTGTCATTGACATCACTCTAGGTGTGGTCGCAGAAATTTATTTATTGTGTTGGCAGTTTTCAGAGTTCTTGATGCTGTCAATACACTATGTTGAATTTAGGTACCATGTTCTAAAATAATATGCTAAATGTGCTACTACATGGGAGGTATTGTATAGGTCTATGCCTCTGGGGAGCTCTCTGTTGAAGCCACAGATTATGTACATTAATACGATAATCCTATTGGGGGAAAGCTGTATCTAATGGCTGATTTATAGGAAGGGAAAAATAGCAATTTAGAGTGCGAGAGAAAGATTTATATATTGCGTATTCAACATCCTGTAATAAGGGTTGATAGAAAAGGTTATACATGTATGTACAAATATAATTATTGGCATAGGGTAGTACATTACAATGACAATGCTGATGATACAAACATGGAGGACACACATGTACTACATGTAAATGTACATATGATGATATTTTGCCATGTAAAGAAGAATCATTTGAGGGCTATAGAATACTTCTGGGAAATAATTGAATACACCGATGTACATTTAAATGGCACTGTGGATAATATGGGTATTTCAATATATTCTAGTAATAATATCTCTCGACTGGATCTGCGTTGCGAGTGTAAGGTATACTACAGTGATATAATGCAGCTATCTATCAGGTTAATTATACTGAGGGACGGACATGGTCATTAACGTTTAAGACTGAAATCAGGAAATTTAGTTTGAGTCCTTCAATCTAGCACTCTTGGTTTTCTAGGTTCAGTTTACTGTTATTGGAACAATTGTCATTACTTGGTGTTTGTTCATAATTTTAGTTTTGTCGCTAACCTGCAGTTTGATTTACGTATTTATGTGGACCGAAACTGGGGGAGAGCCTGATATTATTAACTTTTGAAGAAATATACTTGCCTAGTGCAACCACATGATCTTAGATACTGACTTTATTATGGTGGGGATATCTTTGTCTTTTATAACATCGGTACGGTAGATACATGTACCATTATGGGTTATACCAAGCGAATAGTTACATTTATATTATGTACTGTCCAATATCTTGGAGCGACGGCGAAATATAATCTTTACCGAGCTGGACCAAGCAAGTATATGAATTGTATAAAATGGCTATCACACGTGAAAAATCGAAATAAATGAATCTATTGAACATGGCACACAAGTCTTTAGTTAACTCTTTGATTGTAGGTATTGGTATTATGGTGGTGGCCACCTGGAGGTGGTAACTGGAATCACTTTAGTTTGTCTCTAACAATTATATCCTCATGTTGATTCCGATAGTCTACATCAATATAATGCACGTTTATGCTAAATACAGCTTGGTCAGTGTATTCTTCGTTTGGCCTTTCCCACCCAGTGTCTGGACAATCTGTGTCTCCCTTAGGCACTCCCTTAATACCCAAGAAGCAAACACGGTGTGGCCCCTGCTTGGGCCAGATCACAGGTTTTAACAAGACCTCAGCTTGGAGAGTGAGTAGGCTATAGGGTACCATGGGAAGGTGTGCAACTTAATATCCACTCTGATCGCTGCATGGCTCCACAAAGAGGTAGTGCATGTACACAACACACCCTAGATGGCACCACCTCTCTGTAGAGTCCTGGGGCCTGCAGAGATCAGCGTGGATATTTAGTTGCACACCTTCCCATGTTACCCCATAGCGTACTCACTCTCCAAGCTGAGGTCTTGTTAAAACCTGTGGTGTCACCCAAGCAGGCCAACCAAGTTCGGTGCAGAGATATTTTTAGATCGGCTGTCCACTTTGGGCTCAGATCAGTTAATGGATCGGCTACCCACTTTGGGCTCAGATCAGTTTTTGGATGGGCTGCCCACTTTGGGCTCAGACCGGTTTTTGGATGGGCTGCCCAATTTAGTGCCACAGGCCCACTTGGGATAATTATGTGTTTTTAGAATTTATTCAATCATACCCTGAGAGTGTTATTACTGGACATCGATTCTCTCTCTTTGTAGCTCTATAGTGATCGATGCCCAGTTTTATACTTCAGACCAGTGGCTCATTTTGGCTGTTTTTTGCCTCACAGATTGCTTCTAGGGCAAAATCCTGACTAGGTGCCAATATATTGTCTATGCCAATGTGTAATATGAGGGTAGAAAACACTGGAACCTCAGTTAGAAAAAATCCTACTGAACAGTTTTTGAGAAAATTAGGGTTTTGTTGCATATTTTTGGTGTTTTTAGTACATTTCCTACATAAACCGTGAACGCCAGCATTTCTCACTTTTCAGGTGTTTAGAATCAGAATTTGACTTTTTTTTATTCGCAGTAGGATTTCTGAGTATCGAGCCATTCTAGAAAAGCTATTCTTTGGAAAAAATACTTAGTATTTCTTGATGATTTTCGTTGCACAAATTTAGGGTTGTAATATAAAAACTGCATTGTCATCCAATCAAAGTGTTTATGCACTGTTGATGGTCACCCCCTCCCACCCACTTCACTCTGCATTGAAGGAGAACAGGCAGGGGAGGTTCATGTGTCCGTATATAGCTGTTGACCTGGGTGCTGGGTGCATTTTTAATTTATGGGGTGCCAACTGTTCATGAAAGAAAAATCAAATAGAATGTTTTATTTTTTTTAGTATCAGATTAATGCAACTACAATTCGTAATTTAGCACTTAAAGCATTGTATTTGCATTAATATGAATGGTAGCCACCTTATGGGGTGCCAACTATTCATGAAAGAAAAATCTATAAGAATTTGTTTTTTATTAGCATTAAATTGATGCAACTACAATTCGAGATTGCATTTTAAGCATCTTAAATCAATGGTAGTCATCTTAAATATATGGGGTGCCAACTGTTCATGAATTTTAAAAAAAGAATAGAATTAGTTTTTTTATTAGTATCAGATTAATGCAACTACAATTTGTGATTGCACTTAAAGCATTGTGGCATGCAATGACTGGTAGCCACCTTGAATGTATGGGGTGCCAACTGTTCATGAAAGAAAGAAAAGAAAGTAATTTTTTTTAAGAATCAAATTAATGCAACTGCAATTCAAGATTGCATTTAAGCATTATGACATTCAATGACTGGTGGCCATCTTGAACCTATGGGGTGCCAACTCTTCATGAAAAGAACAACTAAATTGGATTTTTTTAACAGTATAAAATGTATGCAACTACATTTCAAGATTGCATTTAAAGCATTGTGGCATTCAATGAATGGTGGCCATCCTAAGCCTATGGGGTGCCAACTGTGTTTGAAAAAGGTATCAAATAGAAATTTTCTTATATGAATTATACAAATTAATGCAACTATAATTCTTCATTGCACTGAAAGCATTGTGGCATTTAGTAAATGGTAGCCATCTTGAATGGGGTTGAATGAAGGAAAAATCAAATAGGATTTGGTTTTTTTGATAGTATCAAATTAATGCAACTACAAGTCAAGATTGCATTTCAAGCATCGGGACATTCAATGAGTGATAGCCATCTTGAATCTATGGGATGCCAACTGTTCATGAAAGAAAAATGGAATAGTTTTTTTTTTATTAGTAGCAAATTACTGCAACTGCAATTCGAGATTACATTGAAAGCATGGTGGCATTCAATGAATGGTTGCAATCTTGAATCTTTAAATGAACATACACACAGACATATTCATAGGCATGAACATGGTGTTCTCCTTCATATAGATATTCATGGATTTCTACTTCTACTAAATATAGATTTCTGTTGGAAGGATTCTGTTACATGGATGTCGATGTCCAGTTTTAGATATATATCCATATAGTGCATTGGAGTGCTATAATGTTGGACTGCTGTATATTATTCTTGTAATTGTTGAATAAGATATCCTTGGTCCTGCTAATTAACCCACCCAAGGCATAATCATACTCTTCCTATCCAATTATGGAAGTGATATATAATATAGACACCCCATGCAATGTATGCATTGACATTTATGATTTAAAGAGCAGGTTGATATGAGCACTATGTTACCTATGAATACGCTTTTCTCTCAATAAATCTTAGATATTAATGAATGATGGAAGGCATCTTGGATTTTTCTCAACATTCAAAATAGCTTAGTTTAAGGTACCCTACTTTTGTATTACAATGACTTTTTGAATCATACCACAGTAGTAAAAAAGAATCAGACTCAAGGTATATAACTTATAGGAATCTCCTATGTTATACAAGGATCAGATTTCTGTGCAATAATTTACCGGATGTTTAATATGAGAAAAGGCCTATGTGAGGACCTTATGTCTGAAGGCAGCGGCGTGAGCCATCTTTGATTTTTCAAAAAGTTCAAAATGGCCCAGTCTAGTGTACCCTACTTTCATACATGTATTACATCTCAAAGTGGTTTTATATATGTTTTAAGTCAGGAAAGTCCTTTATAGGGGGGGCCATATTGGATTTTTCGGGAACTTCAAAATAACTCAGTTTAGGGTACCATATTTTTATATTGCATCCCAAAGTGGTTTCATGCATGTTTCAAGTAAGTAAATACCTCAGAGAATAAAAAAAATGAATCAAAATTGAATTAATTTAATATTTTCCGACTTTTTATCTTCGGAGGGGGTGACGAAGGGGGTTACAGTCCTCAAATTCAAAAACGAAGGTGATATTCTTGTTTGCGACGATGAGTACCATATTTGAGGATGGGCCCCCCAAAATTTTTGTGTTAACTCCCCCCCCCCTAGTTTAAGTTCTTTTTTATTCTGTCATAGGCTCTAAATACTGTTGTATGCCTGTCTGAACCCACAAGGGTTCGGGCTTTAAAATATAACAACAGCACCAATAGTCAAAGTATGTATACAGTAATGATGTTTTGTGCTTATTGGCTTTTTTTTAAAATTGACATTGAGAGGTTCCTATTATTGGTTTGAGACCTCATAGGTCTAAAACCAATGCGGGAACCTTGATAACATTAGATAATAAAGAGATCTCAGAGCAGAATATGTGTTGTTTTTACTTCAATATAGGGAGATACCATGAGAAGGAATTTTAATTCCTGATGCATATTAAAGATGGGTTAGGAGCTAATTTGGGGTCAATTTTTGTTTTTCATTTAAAGAACGCATTAGTGTTCCTAATGTCCATACAAATAAGTGTGTGGCTTATAAAATCATTCCTATATTTGTGAATACAATAAATATAGAGAAAACTAGGTTAAAATAGGTTAAGGGACCCGTCACTATTTCATAGAGGGGTTCTCTGACCTGGTTTTCTCTATATTTAATGCATTTATAATCATCAGAATGATTTAAAAAGCCACACACAGATTTATATGGACATTATGAACACAAATATGTTGTCTGACTGAAATATAAAAATTGACCCCAAATTAGCTCCTAACCCATCTTTAAGGTGCTGAGTGAGTTAATGAAGTGAAGGCAACAAAGCCTGGTATAGCCAGTGACGTTTATTTGTACAGTGTTCAACGTTTCAAAGACCCTGGTAAGGAAAAGGGAAAACGGCCCAGGAGAGAGGGAGAGAGAGAAAGAAAGAAAGAAAGAAAGAGAGAGAGAGACAGACAGACCAAATGGATAAAGTGACCCCTATAACCAGCATATCCCACATTATTGATAACCCCTACAACCTTAACATCCTACTCTAAAAACCATTATCCTGCATAATATATATAAATAGGGGGTGATTTTCTCTATGTGGCCACCTTCTCTATGGGGTCGTCTTCTCTCTGGGACCGTTTTTCCCCTTGGAACCGACCTCTTCAGTTACTTAGTAAACTTAGTGGTTTGCAGGGTCTCTGAACACTGTCAACAATACACTACAAGGCCGCTAAGGCATTCTCAAGGTTAGCAGTATACTATCAAAATCGTCATTTATTGTGTGACAACTCAAACATGATCATGGTGACATTACATTGACAAGTCTCGCATAAATTCACCAAATGTAATAGTTATTATAGTATAGAAGACATAATATATGGTCATTTCTAAAAGAACAAACATTTTGGAAAGAATTGATCAGACTTCACTTAAATTATATAGGTCCTAATCTAAACCTCTCATCACAGTCATGCATTTAAAATAAGTACAACCCAGCCATGAACTTGAATTGATAAATTGATATTTCAATCTCAAACAAACTCATGTTTGTCCACATCATATTGGCTCTAATAACATATAAATATAAATGTTCTAAATATTGTAGGTTGTCTCTCGCTCTAAAGATATGTTGATAGGGTCATTCAAATGTGAACTAATATAACGAACATGATAATCATAAACATTACATCTCTCTCCCCTCCTTTATCTATACACATATTTAGTATTGCGCTACATGGCCTCTCTTTTTATTGGCAAGCTCCGCCCCAACCCCCAACCCCCTCCCACGCACACATGCCCCGACCCGCGTTGTTTAATCTGACCGCCCCTACGATTGTCAACTATAGCCAATGATAGCCTACACATCTACTGACTGAAACACTAACAACAGCAAATTATAATCAACAGCATCATTTTGAAACACCAATAAGTATTGGAAAATTGTGACATAACCACCAGGCAAAGAACAACATGTTATATTAATTTTACCAAGGTGACCACAATACAAAAGAAATCTATACATCAATAGACCCCGCCCTCTCCCCCATTGATATATTGAGCGACATGTATACGGATTAGCCTGGCCATTATAGATTACCAATAACCCAATCACATGTCTCTTCACGTGAACTTTGTCAACAGTGTAGGACGTCCCTCAATCCATGTAAGTAGTGAACAGTTGTATTATGGCGATCGTGTATCACATTAATCATTTACATGGGTGGATCATAGCTGTTGTTATTTTTTATTATAAAGAGCTGTGTACGATAGGTCATTGGTGCGCTTTGGAAAATACAATGTGTACTTTACTGTAGAAAATACAATGTTTATTTTTGTAAAATGCTGAGGCACTGTTTATTAAATCTCATAAATGAAAGGCACCGAATGTTCCCTATAGTTTGCTACATCGGCTATATGATTATATGCAAACATAACACGCTGTAGCAACCATGAAGTTCAAGTCTGTTTATATGTTTACAGACACAAATGCTTGGTGTGTCCGATTAACCTGAGTCTAGAGAATGGTTAGTCATAATGCTAAATAAGTAAGGTGGATGATTATCATAGTTTTCATATCCCACAGTGCAATAGATTGGAGTGTCCTGATTTTATTTAAAGCTGCACCCTCACCACATGTGCCTCACCCTTTAGTAGACTATAGCAATACAAATGGGCATGGCCATAATTGTGATTCTTACGTATATGTCCATCACAATTCAATTCTCCCTGAACGCTGCTTGCCAAATCTAAATATGAAGACACTATCACATGATCATTGTTACAAGACATTGTACATTGTGTGATGTATGCTGTGAGTATTATATCATAATAACTTTTCCCATTTATAGCTGGATACGAGTTGAATTTGATCTAAAATTCTCATTTGTATTATCATGGGGATGTATCATATGTTGAATGATATTGCATGCATGGTAGGTTGATTTTAGTAGAATCCCTGTATAACTCGGTTTGGACCTCACCACCAGCATACGACGTAATAAATCTACACATAGGGACCGATACAGATCAGTGTAGGCCTACTTGTAGGTTTGAATTATATCCAGGAAACTTCAAAGTGTTTAGATATAGCCCTGGGGTGGATACTGGGTCGCTTGGAAATCAAGTTTACACATCTTACAGTTTACTTCAGCTTTAAAATAAGCACAGAAGTATTGCTCTTTTCATATATATTTACATGTCAAATGGGGGTTTAATCTGGGAAACTCAGGTGTAAACGTCTGAGAGCGGACAGCTCTGTGTCAATGCTTTTGGTATCTAGGAGATATTATACAGTGATTTAACTATGCCATATTCAGGCACAAAGAAACAGAAAGTTGGTAAGAGTGGCCGGGGTTCAATACCTGTGATATATGTGGTTATACTTATTTTGGTCGATTTAAAATTCAACAATAATGTGCTCCAATCGGTACCTATTTAAATGCTACCTAAACTCAACCTGCTCAATGTACAGATCCACTGACAGAGCAAGGGTAAATCGGTGTAGGCTACTATAGTGTATTAGACATAGTACAATGTATATAGGTTAACAGTGTGTGATTTATTACAGATCTTTGTTGGAAACTGCATGCATGCATACTTAGAGAAACAAGACAATTATGGCAATGGCGTTTGAGACTGTGGGATCTTGGTCCAATGTTATTGAAATAGGAAAAACAAAGTTAAATCGGAAATGAATCCATACATAATATATATGAAATGTTTGTATTATGTATGAATTCAACGATGTTCAAATCTAAATTCCATTCATATTACAATACATATATCACTGTACCTAGGTTGCACATGTGTCTTTAACCGTTCCTCAGTATCACTGTTGCTTGATAATAAGACCAGTAAACTGAAAATCCACCATGGACATAATTCTAAAACAGTAGCTGACCTACTGACATATATGGTCATAGTGAATATTCCTATAATGTTTATTCACGAATCCAAACGTGCATTAATATCCCCTGGAGGAACCCATCAAGATATGGACCACACTCGGCAGGGGTCGATCTTGGGGCGGCGCTGTGCTGGTGTTAAGGGCACCACTGTGACCACTGTGGTCCGGTTAGAGTTGGCCCATATCTTACAAACGGTGGCGAACTTGTGACAGAAGTAGAGGAGGGCTCCCAGGTAGGTACCCACAGAGACCATCACCAAAGTCATCAACCCTGGAGGAGAGCAAAGGAGAGAATTATGTTGGTGTCATATATATATGGGAATTGAATTTAGAGCTATGTAGAAAGTTAAGAGTTGAATTTCCTCTAAATATGTATGGTGGTCTATAAAGGGCTCAAGAGGCATTAACACCGGAGGAGAACAAAAATGACTGTACATTGTATAATCTGGAAATTGAATGAGTTGTGGTTTAGACAAAGAGTACATTATTATTATGTACGTTAACTATATAAACAACAATGCCTGTTCTGAACATTTTGCAAGAGGGGAACCAAAAATATCTTTTAAAATGTACATGTAGATATGAAAAATTTGACCCCCCCCCCCCCATGAGTGCCCTACCTGCCGTCTTCCAGGCGTTATCAGGTGTCCTAAGGTATTCTGCTATCTTCTGACTGCACAGGATGATGCCACACAGGAGGGGAGGAGTCACCACGCCCAGGAGGATGATGGTAGCCTCCAGCTGCGCCAGGTGGCGGTTCTTGTTGGGCCACCATCGCCACTGTGAGAAGAGAGTGAGAGAGAATGTCAATTAATGAATTTATTGAAGAATTATTTTGTTTTGAATAGTAGTATAAACCCTTAAATCAATGGTAGGTATCATTCCTCTAGCAGTACACAGTTACAGCAACCCTGAATCATCCCCCACCACACACATACACAAAAACAGCATAGATAAGATTTGGAGATTTGAACAAATTATGGTATGCAAAATGTATAGTCCTTTGAAAGTCAGTTCATACTAATTGTAGTCAACATGGTCATTTACCACAACAAAAAGTTAAAGCTTTAGATTGCAGCAAAGGATGACTACAATTCTATAATTTCTCCTTGGATTCTCAGACCCCCCCCCCCTCCCACCTTCCTGCAAAACATTTTGTCCCATCCTTCTGATCCCCCATTCCCTCCCCAAAACAATTTTTTTTAAAGAGTGAGGTTGCTTCCGCCAGCCCTGACATACCCATTACAATGTCTCACCTGTGCGAGTGGCTTCATCTTCCTGATGGCCTTGTACTGGTACCTGCACACCTCACAGTAGGTGATCTTGGCCACCCCGAGCCACCTCTGGACACACGACTGGTGCACGTGGGTGCTGCAGTAGCACGGCTGGATACACTCCTCTGCCTCCACACCCTGCCAGCAGATCCTGCAGATGGGCTCGTCCATGGACAGCGCTAAGGACGCCCTCTCCTCCAGGGACAATGACCGCACCATCTGCAACCAGAGTGGGTATTGGGGATTTTTGAGCATGTGGGCTTTTTGAAATGGAAAAGAAACCTATAATATATGTGGCATGTACTAGGAAAAGGGACCTTAGTGTACCCTGCACTAAGGTCCCTTTTTGCACATTGTGACACATATTATGATGTACAGATGAACATGTCCTGTGTGGGAGTAGAGGGAAGGGCAGGGAGGGGGTCTATATGTATCATTTCATCATTACAACCATCACGACAGTTACTGTTGCTCAGGCCGTTTTATTCTGATAACTTGGATTACAGATCCGCCCATGGGAATTTTGGCATTTTGCAGGTTTTTTTTGGTTTTTTTTTATCCCCCTCCGCTGGGATTATTTGAAAATGTTAGCAAAAGAAAAAGAAGAAGTACATGCTGACTAGCAAACACCCAGAATTAGGCCTTCAAAATTGGGTAGATTCACCACTTTCGGATGCTCGTTGGCCCTGGTAATGTGACTCGTTTTCTCAAAGCTATAGTCATATTAATATTCCACGTAGAGCTACACTGATAAAATGAAGGGATCCAAACGTGTCAAAAGGTCGTCTTATAAGAAGAGTTTGGGGTATTTAAAGTGAGGGTCATAAAATAAACGAGTTAAAGGTTGTCTATTTGATGAACTGTCCGGTTACCATCCCCCAAGACAAGACTAGGGTCATCTAACTGACAATGTTAGCCCAGGCAGTGGCCCACTCCAAGTGACAAGTCTAAGGTCGTCAAATTCACAACCCAGAATAGTTAACCCTTTATAGGCTGCAAACTGCTTTAAATGTGCTTGAATCCCTTTGTCAGCATGATGCATGAATGTAGCCCTGGTGAGTCTAATCGCCAAGCCTGCATTCATGCACCTTTGGAAATGAATCAACAGTTGGGCGAGTACACTTGCCAAGGCTGAATTCATGTATTATGATCACATAGAGCATGGCACCTTAAAGCACTATGCATCCCTTAGAGGGTTAACCTGTGCAATATAACCTCTACTTCACTGCAGGTGGAGCTAACTGGATTCTGCCTAGGCATAATAGTAGTATAGTATGTATCGGAACGGGACTATAGTTAACTACTGTTTATTACTCAATCGATATGCAGCCAATCAGAGGCCGCCATTTGGTCACGTGACCCGTTGCCATGGTAACGTGACCTACTTAGGGCTCTCAGCCAATCAGAAGCCAGCATTCTGGGTGACCTACTGACCTACTTAGAAGCTCTCAGCCAATCAGAGGCCGGCATTCTGGTAACCATGGTAACGTGACTTACTTACGTCACGTGACCTACTTAGGCTCAGCCAATCAGAAGCCGGCATTCTGGTAACTAGGGTAACGTGACCTACTTAGGGTTTTGTTTGTAAACAACACCACGTGGCTCTCTTGTTTGTAAACAACACCACGTGACACGTGACTGTTTGTAAACAAACAACTTATATATAGAAAATAAACACAACAAGTTCCATGTTATGTTAAAATTATATTTTCAAAAAAAAAGCACATCTGTTACAGCGTCTATGTGTAACTACGCGCGTTCTCATTCAAACACTATAACACTATCATACCGTAGCAGCAGCAGGTAGGACTGGAAGAAAAGCAAGCGCACGAGCAGAAGCGACGACACCATTTGCACCATCCGGCCGTCGCGTTGGTAGCCCTACTACTCGTCGCGCGTTCAACTGGAGGTTTAAGAGTGACAAATGACGATTCTTTGTCGACGTGACTGCTAACATCAGCAGCATCAGCAGCATCGGCAGCATCGGCAGCAGCATCGGCAGCAGCAGCAGCAGCCTCAGCAGCAGCGGTAGCAGCAGCAGCAGCAGCGGTAGCAGCAGTAGCGTGAGCATTAGCAACAACAGCAGCAGCGACAGTAGCAAGGGCGGCAGAGCGGGCACTAGCAGCGTTATCAGCGGCGACATCGGCAGCCGCAACAGCATCAGCAGCAGCAGCGTCGGCATCGGTGGCATGAGTAGCTGCATCGGCGGCAGCAACAGCAGCAGTCACAGCCGCAGCGGCAACAACAACAACGTCATCACAACCAGCGTCACTAACAGCCGCAGTAAATGCAGCAGTAGCACGCTGAGCAGCACTAGCAGCAGCAGTAGCAGAAGCTACAGCATCAGCTTCACATTCGCGCGCCGCTTCGTCATTCCGCTTCATGTCACGGTAGCAACTTTCCATCATGGGGATCTGCAAATTGAGGCGCGGTGCTGGTGGTGGTGGTAGTAGTAGTAGTAGTAGTAGTAGTAGTAGTAGTAGTAGCGTGAACGATGATGACGATGCCGAATACGGTTTCACTCCCCCTTATATACCCTTACTCCCCCCTTTTTTCAAGCCACCGGCCAGCTGCCCCCTCACGGCAGGTCTTTAGATCAGCCTTAAGTCGCTTACTACGCGGCTCATCATCCCTCTAATCGCATTTTCCAGCCGCCGGCCGGCTGACTGCTGACGACAGGAGAGGGTGATTTGTTTTTCTTTAGATTTAAGCCGCTTACCACACGCGCACCCTCTAGTCACAGACAGAGTGACAGAAAGGGAGGGGGTCGCTTTGTTCACGCTACCTGTAGTTGTTTTTCTATACACACGCTGAGCCCATGACCCGCTAATCCTTTATACAGGTAACACGCGTTCAACTAATTACTCTATTGTATGACAGTCGGTACACGGATTTAATTTTAAACCACCTTCCCATCTGGATCCATGTCTGGCGGGGTGGAAGGATCCAGCTGAAAAGCGTGATTAGGGCTTTTGTTTCTCTTATGATAGCAGCAGGTCAGCATGCGACAGCTGAAAATGTCAGACTTGCCACTCCTATAAAAGACTGAGATGCGTCTCTCTTTCCACACACCCTTCTACCATCGCCGCCGACACCGCCACCGCCGGCCAGCCGACCGCCGCCACCGCCTGCAGTCACCGCCATCACGCCAGCAGGGAATTTCGAGCTGAGTCTGCTTATTGCTTTTTTTTTTTCTTTGAGCTTTTTGTTTTTTAAAATTTTTATTTTCACTCAGTCTTTTTTGTTTCGGAGGAAAGAAATATGGCGCTGCAGAGGGCGCGAGTTTCTAAAAGACGGTCGCGCGAACAAAGTGCCCTCCTCAACTGCCCGGCTATTTTTTTATCTCAAAGGAGAGAGCGTCACGTAGTTGAGGTTCACGCTTCTCTTGAAGCGTACCGAATTCTCGAGAAATGCAAAGCTGAGCGCCATCGTCGTTATACAAGAGCGGAAAAGGAAAACGTAGCGACATGGCCGAGAGCCGTCTTCTCAGAACAGTATTTACTCTACCATTGCATAACAGCCGCTCTCAGCGCCCCCACTCGTTGGGCGTTTCATGAAAAGAAAGAGCGCCGCTACTCTCCTCACCCTGCCTCCTCTTATAAAGTGAGAATAAGTGCTATGAAACGATTCGACAAGCCGATCGGTTTCTTGGGAGCGACTGCAGCTCCCACTCGGTGGGCGCGCGTTGTGGCCGACGTGAACACGGTCTCTAAACGTTTCGACGTCGTCACTTGTTATCCCGCATATTGCAACGCAGCCGAATTGAAGAAGATAGGGACGCACTATTTTAAACCATACGCTCCAATATGTATTTGTCACCGCCGCGCTCACACGCCTTATTGCTTTTTTGAGACGATCGTGTCACAACACAGAAATAGAAAAAAAAGCGGCAAAGCGACGAGCTTTGCCTAAATGATCCAAAAAAAAAAAAAAATTAATCTCCTCCTCCTCCTCCTCCTCCTCCTCCTCCTCTTCTTTTTAAAAAAAATAAATAAATATTTGTATCAGACTCCTCTGGAGTCTGATACAAACATTTATGACTATTGAGTGAAAATAGAATTTTATCGCAAAAAAAAAAAAGAAAAAAAAGTCACTTCTGCCGCCGCTACTGTGACACCGGCCGGTATCAATAAAAAGGTCGGCTGACTTTTCTCCACAACCATTCACTACCGACCGTTCGAGTGAGAAACACAGCAGACAGTCAGACACACAACCGCTCTCTGACGCGTCCTGAAAAAAAACAAAAAAATGTCGAGTAGTAAAAGCAAACTCTTCACAGAAATTCATTTCGACGCTCGACTACAAGGACCCTTTAGTTGTATCATTAGCGGTCCGTCGGGTTGTGGAAAATCGCGCTTGGTGGATCAATTTCTGAGCGACGTGAACAATTTGGTCACGCCGCCGGTGGAAAAGACTTTTTACCATTACGGCGAGTGGCAACCTCTGTTTGAAAAAATGCAAAATCAGTACGGTGTGGAATTCAGAGAAGGTCTTCCTAGCAAAGAGTCTATAGCGGGAGACGTGGAAGTAGCAGAAGACGCTTTACGACCACACACTCTACTGATATTGGACGATCTGATGAGCAGTTCCAATCAGCAAGTGGTAGCCGACATCTTTACTAAATACTCGCATCACTGGAACGTGAGCGTCATATACATCACTCAGAACCTATTCCAGAAATCACCCGACTTTCGAACTATGAGTCTGAACGCTCACTACATGATCGTTTTCAAGAACCCGCGCGACATGGGGCAAATAGCTAGTCTGTCTCGCCAGGTGTTTCCCTCCAACGCGGCGGCCCTCTCTAGTATATTTACCCATGAACTCAAGCGACCTCACTCATACCTCCTTCTGGACTTCAAGCAGTCAACACCTGACGATCTGAGAATACGCTCCTCTTTGACGTCCATACACTCTCAGCTAGTATTCGTACCGCTAGACAAAAAAAAGAACAAGAGAAAGCAGTAGCAAAAATGTCTTCTCATCTACTCGAAAGACACTTTGGTACTCTCAAGCACTTAGCTAAGTGCTCGCCAAAGGACTGCTCGCATCTAATAGACTCTGGAAGCGACGATCTGATCGCAGCGTTGAGTGAGATCTGTCACAATTTACTGGTAGGGAACATCCCGCTCAGCGACAAACAACTGGACAAGCTTCGAGAATCGGCTGACGTGTTGAGGGAGGTCGGCAAAAAATCTACGCCCATCAAGAAAAAGAGACGCGTCTTGGTACAAGAGGGAGGTTTCCTCATTCCGGCTCTCATAGGGATGGCCTTACCGCTTATAAAGAGCATTCTCCGTATATGAGACACCTCATTCGACACCTACTCGCCGACAGTACCACCGCTACCGCCACCGCCAGCGTCATCGCCACCGTCGTCCCCATGACGGACTCAGAGCAGCAACAACACTACAAACGCTTAGCGCTCGTGGATCCTGAGACGCTCTACAAATCATCACGAGCAGGTCTACTTCATCATGTGCCCGCTGCTGCTACTACTAGCGCTGCTACTACTGCAGTCGCTACTGCTAGTACTTCTACTGCTCCAAACCTTCCTCCTCTTCCTGATGAGCGTACTGAAAAGAACGAGAGTTCCGCTCCTGCCACCGCCGCCCGCCTACCTGCCGATATGGCCTATTACCACAAGCAGGCAGAACAGTCCCTTCATCCCGACGCGGCCTTGCACCAAGTGCTACAGTTTATCTACAGGGACTTGGACTTAGTGTTGAACGATCCCACTTTGGAATCGCGCGAGAAAATGTTGAAATACCGAAGGTTGTTGAATAGATTGCAATTTTTTCTCGCGAATCCCAACAACAGCAACATCTCTTCGTCCTACACTTCTTCGCCCCCGGCTCACCTCCGTCAGTCTGCTGAAGAAGCCAGCGCGTCCCTACTTGAGCGGTTGGTGAACCAAGTTCCCAAGAGGAATCGCACCCGGACCGTGGCGCTGTACAAACAATTGGAGAAATCCGGTGTGGTCAAGTGGAACGAGGACGGTGCGGTGCGCGAGATGTCGGGTCGGAGAATACCACCTGAGCATCGCATCAACATAGTGGACTTACTGAACAACGCCGCCAGGTTCAGGAAGACGGCGCCCAGACCGGCGGGCTACTCTCCGTTCACAAAAGCGCTGCGCGAAGCAGTTCCCACAGACTCCTTGATCGGAAACCATCTGTATAAAGCGAGCGGACCTGGCCAAAGCTTGGACACACGGCTTGCTGACAGAGGTCGGAAACGACCGAGCTTCGACTCGGAAGAAGGAGAAGCAGCAGCAGCAGCAGTAGCAGCAGCAGACTCTTCTCTCCAGGTGGACGATCAATCCTCTGACGACGAGGAGGGCAGTGAACTTTTCCAAACTCCGACTTCCTATAGGAGCGCGGGGAGTAAGAAAAGGAAAGGGCGCAACCGCCTAGCGGCGACGTCGTCGTTCACGCCCTCAACAAGTCGACGATGGGCAAACCAGTGAAGAGACTGACCAAGAAGGAAAAAGAAAAGAAGCGCGTAGTAGCTAGATATACCGACGTCAAAGCGCCCTCCAGTTTCACTAGCGTGACTAAACTCCAGAAACATCATTTTCGCCACCTAAACCTGGCCGTCATCCGAGATGCTTTAGTGTCGCTGGACGCCTACACTAAACATAAACCCATTCGGAGAAAATTCGCAAGGAACAAGACTATAACCGGCGCAATCGATCAGCAGTGGCAGATAGATCTGATGGACATGCAGGCTTTGGCGTCTCACAACGACCGCTTCCGGTACGTGGTGACGGCGATCGACGTTTTCTCTAGGTACGCGTGGGCCGTTCCCATTAAATCCAAGAGCGGCGCTGATGTTACCGAGGCCTTCCGAAAGATGACAGACACTGGCGAGAGACGACCGCGCACTGTTCAGACAGACAAGGGGAAAGAGTTTTTGAACAAGATCTTTCAAGATCACTTGAAGAGCGAGGGCATAGAGTTTTTCACTGGCGAGAACGACGACATCAAAGCTAGTCTAGTGGAGCGCTTGAACCGCAGTCTGAAGGAGAAGCTGTGGCGTTATTTCACACACAAGCGCACGTATCGCTACGTAGACGTACTGCACCATGTAGTGTCTTCTTACAATCGCACTCACCACAAGACGTTGAAAATGGCGCCGGCTCAAGTCAGCTCGGAAAACAGCGAAACAGTTTTCTACCGACAAGATCTCCCAACTAACAAACAAATCGACGAAATATGGAAAAAGAAGAAAAAAACAAAGACGTCCGCCGTCGACGTCATCGCTCCAGGTGACAGAGTGAGGATGTTGAGAACTAAAGGCGCCTTCGACAAAGGGTACGAGGGAAACTGGCGCGAGGAAGTGGTCGACGTTGCTAAGACGTTGGGAAGCAGAGGGTTCGAGCTGAAAGACGACAAGGGCGAGGAGATAAAAGGCGTCTTCTACCCGGAAGAGGTTCAGAAGGTGTACAAGAGTTGTTACGACAACAACTACCTGATAGACGAGGTGTTGCGCCGCAAGACCGTCGACGGTAAAGAGTTAGCTTTCGTACGTTGGTTAGGTTACGACGACAAGTTCAACGAGTGGATCCCCGTCAAAAAAATAACGTAGAAAAAAAAAAAAAAAAAAAAAAAAATGAACATCACTCTACCTAGCAACAGCTCTATGGAGTATTATCCTGACAACAGCTTGACGTCTTTCCGAACTCACTTCGACTCGCCGCTCCTTCTGCCCGAAGCGTACGAAGCGGCTCTGACTGAGATCATCCTCCCTACAGAATGGACTAACGTGCACGACGACTTGATCATCGTTGTTCCTCTGCGCACCAAGGGTTCGCTAGAGGAGGCAATCAAGGTTTTAAAAGAGACTAAATTCGCCGAAAGAAGAAAACCGCAGGTAGACTGGAGGGGAATGAAAAACGCGAACGGTCTGAGCAAGCTAACGTTCAGCTCAAAATACCCGCTGAGCTGGAAGGAAGCGAGCTATGTAACGGTGGAAGAGCTATCAGACACGTCGGAAGAGCAGCGATTGAAACCGGAAACAAAAAGGTTCAAGAGAGAGGTCGACTTGAGACAGACGAATGCCGTATACAAGCAGTTCTTGTCCCCGGCGGTGAAGAAGAAGGCGATCAGCGATCAAGCAAGACAGATGATCGAAGAGATGGAGAAAGCCATGGGCGTGCGCAGTTTCATGCCAAACATATTCGAGATACCTCCTATTTTCACCGGAAGCAACCACACCCTAGTCGAGCGCTTGAGTGAGACGTTGCGAGATGACAGACTAGAGGGCGCCAGCTTCTTGCTCAAACCGATGGGGATCTTATCGTACGACTCCAAGACGAAACGCGTCACCATCAAACCGCCGAGACACTGTGCTGTCCTGCTGACTCAGCATCTCGCATGCGTTCTAGGCTTCGGAGAGAAGACGTGTTTCGCATCGCCGACTACCGGCACCTACTAGATGGATGTTTTCGGGGACGTGCACTCTGTGTACATATACACCGACATGATCCAGGAGAGACGTGTGGGCGACATGCAAGTGCCGCTGTTACGCTGCGTCGCGGTGGACAGAGGCGGAAAGCGTCGAGGTGGCGTGCAAGCTATCAGTTTTCCCCATTTGGATTATTTCCCCTTGAAATCCAAGAGGTTTACCGAGGTCGGCATCTATTTAAGAGACCGATCCGGTCATTCCATCCCATTCGGTAGAGGCGAGGTGACCGTGACACTTCATCTGAGACCTATTGAGCGCTGAAAGAGAGAAAAATGATGCGTCAACGCGTTCCGTACTTTCCACCCAGGCGCACCGTCGGCAGAGGGTACAGCGATTACTGGGCAACGATTACAGCTGGGCAACGGCATCAACGTGTACAGCGGGCGCTCTTTCCAGAGCGGGCACGGTTTGGGCGGCGCTCTGTTAGGTCTGATGCGCTCGGCTACCCCGCTATTGAAGTCGGTGGGAAAAACGCTGCTCCGCGCCGGTGTGGGCGTAGCTAAAGATGTGCTGGCGGGTCGGACTTTAAAGAGCAGCGTGAAAGACCGAGGCGCAGGCGCTCTGAAGAGACTGGCGAGTACGGCGTTCTCGGGAGGAAAGACGAGTGTCGCGTCTAAGAAAGGGTCGAAACGTCGCCGGCATTCTCCTCAGACGGGCGGTGGCTCTTGCAAGAGACGTAGAGGGGATGTATTTGACCGGTAAGCGCCTAGGCGTTCAGGTATAAATAAAAAGACTGGAGGCGGCCGGCGTCAGTCTGTCGTCCGCGTGAAGAGAGAACACAATGGCTTACGTACACGAGAGCAGTAACGAGTGCGCGCTCTCTGAGCTCGACCTGCACACCGTAGCGCCGACTCAGACTACTATCTTAAAGTCGTCTTTCCTGGGGATAGAAACAAAAAACTCTTTAGAGGATGGAGGTAACATAAATTTCACCATCAACAAGTCGCAAGAGTACACAGACCTGAACGAGAATTACCTTCATCTGGAATGTCAAGTGCTGAAACCGAACGGAGCGGCGCTCGAGGACACCGACGTGGTAGCTCCGGTGAACAACTTGGCTCACTCGCTCTTCAAAGACGTCCAAGTCTCCATCGGCGGTTTCAAAGTGTCTGGCAACACCGAGACCTACCCTTACCGAGCTTACTTGGAAGGGTTACTCAACTACAACAAAGACGTGAAGGCCGGCGTCATGAGCGCCCAGGGGTGGCATGAAGATACGCCTGGTCACTTTGACGCGTTGAGTAACGCGAATGCGGGGTACAAAGAGCGCAGGAAGCTAATCTCCAACAAGCGCTTTTCGCTGATGGCGCGACTGCACTTTGACCTGGCTCATCAACCGAAGCTCATCGTTGGAGAGACAGAAATCAATCTCACTCTGAAACAGGCAGCGCCCTCTTTCTATCTGATGTGCGCCGCTGACGGAGGCTACAGCTTGAAGATCTACAAAGCAAAGCTCTACGTGCGACGCGTGTTGGTGGCGGACGCTGTAGCGGAAACGCACGAGAGAGCGGTGATAGAACACGGACCCTTCGACTACCCGGTGAACAGAGTGGAGGTGACGACGTACGCCATCCCTCAAGGTAACAGAGATCACAGCTACACGCACTCCAACACAGGCCAGCTTCCCAAGTCGATGATGATTTGCTTCCTAGACCATGACGCCTTCAACGGTAGCTACACCAAGAACCCGTTCGAGATGAAGCATTACGACATCAGCTCGCTTCAAGTGATAGTGAACGATCAGAAAGTGCCGAACGACGCCTACGTGCCCGACTTTAAGACCAAAGCGGCCGTGAGAGAGTACTTGGCGCTACACACGGAAACGGGGATGTACGAGGGCGCGCGCTCCTGCGGTATTTCATACGATCAATTCCTGAACGGTTACACGGTGTTCCCCCTCGATTTAACCCCAGACAGATCGCACGACGGGTGTCGCGTGAACCTTATAAGAGCGGGTCAGCTGAGGGTGGAAGTCAGTTTCCGCTCGGCGCTACAAGCGACAACAACGGTGCTACTCTACTTGGTGTACGACAACGTCGTCGAGCTGACCCGAGATCGACACCCCATCACCGACTACCACATGAACTGAAGACAAGACAGCGGTACTTAGCGTATCGTATGAACACGCTTGAAATAAGCAGAGTGTTGAAGGAAAACGTTCACACAAAACATCGTTTCCTGGGTGTTTTCTCTTGTGACACTATTCCGAAGCACCCCATCAAAGACACTTGTTTCGTGAGCAACACAGATCCGCAACATTTACCAGGTCAGCATTGGGTGGCGTTTTACGTGTCGAGCACGGGTGAAGTGTACTACTTTGATTCCTTCGGCTTACCGCCGCTGAGTGCGGAGTTCTTGTCTTTCGTGGAACGCTCTGCTCCGTTCAAGTGGCAAAGAAACCGCGTTCAACTACAAGACACTTCTGCTGACACCTGTGGACCTCATTGCGTTCATTTCCTAATTGAAGCATGTCGAACAAGAAACCCCAAGAAGTGCGTCATGCGCATGAGCAAAATCCCAAAGCTGAGCGACCGGACAGTGAGTCAGAAGCTATCGATGATGCTGTTGTGACGGGTTGTTGCGATGGCGGCCGTTTCATGGAGGCAAAGATTCTCTGCCTTGCCGAAATGGTGTTGGATTTATCCAAAGTCGTGCAATGTCTATTGGAGAGAAGTCGTCCGGGGTGTGGTGGTGCGAGTGACGGCGGCGTGAGACTTTGCGGCCTGTTGGGTTGAGCTAAAAAAGCATAAACTTGTGTGTTTTTTTGATTGAAATGAAAATAAAGAATAAAATGAAAAAAAAAGAAATTATCTTGTTGTGTTTTTATTTCTATATATAAGTTACATAACTTTTTTGTTTGTTTGTTTACAAACAGTCACGTGTCACGTGGTGTTGTTTACAAACAAGAGAGCCACGTGGTGTTGTTTACAAACAAACCCTAAGTAGGTCACGTTACCCTAGTTACCAGAATGCCGGCTTCTGATTGGCTGAGCCTAAGTAGGTCACGTGACGTAAGTAGGTCACGTTACCATGGTTACCAGAATGCCGGCCTCTGATTGGCTGAGAGCTTCTAAGTAGGTCAGTAGGTCACCCAGAATGCTGGCTTCTGATTGGCTGAGAGCCCTAAGTAGGTCACGTTACCATGGCAACGGGTCACGTGACCAAATGGAGGCCTCTGATTGGCTGCATGTCGATTGAGTAATAAACAGTAGTTAACTATAGTCCCGTTCCGATACATACTATACTACTCATAATTGTTGTTCGTGTCTGTCTATATTTTTTAGGTTTATAATAGCTAATTCATACAAACATAGAGGTATGTAGGTTAGGGGAATTCCTGCCATATCCCCAAGTCTATATTGAGAGTATTTCTACCCTTTAGTTACAGACTGCTAACACATATGTGGATGTCATACCAATGGGAGTTTCCTTGCAGCTATTGTACCATAGAAATAACCACAAAAGAGGTGTATGTGCCCTACACATATTTGGTTTGTCTCAATTATATCAAAACATTGATTCCTTTACCTTTTCTAGCATCCCCAATAGATAAATCTCAGGATTCTCCATAACATGAATGTGTATTCCCATAAATATGATTAAAATCAACATAGAAATTATGCAATTCATTCCCCAACTTTATACAGAATGCATGTTATACTGATGCCACCTACAGGGAAAATCCTGAATCAGACCCTGGTTGACGAGTCTAGGGCTGGCATGAGTCAGGTTTTGGGCTGGCACATACCAAGTGTATCTTCTATCTGACAACTTCAGCTAGAGGACCCATTCTCTTGCCACTTAGAAGAGTCTGCAGACGAGTTTACTTTTTGAGTGTATAACGAGGACATGCATGGAGAGAGGGGCATTGGAACATTGTGACCAATAAGTAATTTTTGCATCATATGTACATTGGAATGAGGTATTTCTCATCAAAGTCAGGGACTTTTAAGTCCCAATTTCACCTGAAGTCGGACACTTTGGGTTTTTATTATTTCCTTTGGGTAATAGTGAATGATCTGTCTTGCTAGTTTAAAAACTGTAATTCATTGAGCCTTCATTTCATATCAAAGTTATTTAATACATTTACCTTTGTAATACATCTTTGATACTATTGAACATACAAATATATTTACTACCCTTACACTGATATAAACTGGTATTCATCACGCCCTGCAAACTGAGAATATATTTTGAGTGACATAGATTTGATAATATATACTGGGATATCCATAGTTTTGCATCTTCTATATATTAGAGGTGCAGACAAACATAAGGTACAGATGTGTCCGACATAGGGTATAATTACATGATATATTTTGAAGGGCTTTGAATAATTATTGTTTCTGTTTAAAAAAGAAAAAATGTCAACTATTATGAACATCAGAATACATATAATTTTCTGTCCAGCTCATAGTATAATAGTTAGGTGTATATAAAACAGTCAGATCTAGTGTGACAGCACTCCTGTCCGACTTAAGGTACCATGTAATTTTGCAAATCAGACATTAACTCCTCACCCTGAAACAGGTCCACTTTAGGACCTGATTACTCACAGATATGATTACTTTGAAGACATACTATTTCCTTTGTTGGTAAGAAGGATACCTAAATTCTATTGTGATGCCCATACAAAGGTCAAATAATTTAGAATTAATTATGCTTTTCAATGCTAAAGATGTCCGACATAAGGTATGTGTCCGGCTTTGGGTGAATCTACCCTACCTTCATTTGATAGCCAAAAGAAGACTTTTGCATGTTGTTGTTCTTTTCACTCCGCCCCCCGGAATATTTCAGTACAGAAGGGCAGCTTTCTTTTCCTCCCGCCCCCCAAAATAATTGCTCTATGTGCCCGTAGTCCAAGTTATCAAAGAAAGCTGGCCTTATAATGCAACATGCCGCCCTTAAATGGTTAAGTAACAATACAGAGGCTGTTGGATATTTTAGTAGTATGCAGCTCAATTTAAAAGTCAATGCGCCGTTATTTGCTAGTTTGTATCTTTTCTATAATCTAATGTTTTAAAAGTTAACTCATCATGTATGGCAAAGTTATGATGAGGGCTTTAGCATAATAAAGCGATGACGTATGTATTCAACTTTTTGCTAGCTGTCAGGCAGTGGTACAAGTTCATAAGGCAGCCCTGCGTTTATGAGATTAACCCAATCGATGCTGCTTATACAAGCTGTCAGAAAGAGTATTCTATACCCAACTTCAAGGAGACTGACTTCTATCCTGTATAGACAGGTGTGTTTTTAACAAGCCGTTCTATGTTACCTATACAAAGGCGCGCTCAATTGCCTTTGACATTGACAAGTCTGTCACCATTACCATTGAAAACTGCTTTTCACAATTATGAATGCATACATCACATTACCAAAGACATGCTGCTTCATCTTACATCGGTTATTAGTGAAAACATCACGAAACTACTCTTTACCTTCATGCCAACATGCACTGCCTATTGCGTTTGCAAACGTTTTTACATGGTTTGGAAAACTTTTAAATTTAATTAGCTGAATAAATAATTTAAAACTTTTTGTTAGCTTGGGGTTACCCGTGTCGCACGTTGGATTCAAGAAATGATAATTTGGCCTGTCACTTAAAGCCCCATATACCATGTCGCCCCTGGGAACCTATCATGTCCCATGTCGAATTTAAGAAGTAGCCATGTCTCCATACCATGTCTATGATAGATTCACCTTGGGGTGGACACATACACACCTTGAGACGGACATTTGTATTTTGTATTTATTCAAGCATTCTAAGCTCTTTATTTGGCAATGATGTTAACGTTAAAGTGCCATTCTTTACAACAAAGAACCACTAGAAGTCTAATTGTCATGAATAACAGTTACTAAACATATCAGTTTCCCTGTTAGGGTATGTGTCCGACTCGTGGTGAATCTACCCAAATCTAATTGTCCACACATATTGAATTGCACTGCATGTAAGAATGACCCCTGTCCCCTCCTACACCTGTGGGTTATCTATAGATCATTGAACCCTATTCTGCCTCAGGTGACGATGTATTTTGGCAAAATGCTGAGCACGTATAAATTGTCGGTGAAGGTCTTGGGGTCGTCCTTGTGAGAGAACAAAGGGTAGGGTATCGATTTATTGACCTAGACCACACACTATATATATGCGCATGTATATGTATCAGCTCCTCCTCAGGGTAGACCTAGATGCTGGAGAGAAAACTTATGTACATTTATACATTGCCGGTTTAATAGACATATCCCCCTATAGTTTTTTTTCAAAAGCTGGCACCATAGCCGTTTGCTTCATGCAGCACTCTGTTATGTACAGCTATGGATACTGGGAGGTCATATTTCTGGAGAAGTGGGGATGATTAGAGATTGAGAGGGATAATAGAGGTTGATAGAGAGATGGGGAGAGAGGCAGATAGGGTTCTTTTTTCCCCTTTTTCTTTAATCCTTTTTTTTTTTTGGGGGGGGGGGGTAGTCACTGACTGCTGTCAATGGTCTAGATTGGCAATATATACTGAATATGTAGTACATGTATACACCTTATAAGTAATGTGTCTCACCCAGCACCTCTTCTAGTGCAGCTATACGTCAAAGTGTGTGCTGCCAGACTATTTATAGTCGCGTCCACTAGATTAGCAGGTTACATATTGAGGGAAATATATACACCAATTATAGATGCCGTGACAATAACAGTCCTAACATATTCAGTTTTCTTTGTGAACCTCACTCTTGATACAAATCAATATAGGTTAATATATTCAAACAACATTTTGTTAAGGATGATGAGTGTGCAACTATCGTATCTCAATTGCTGCTGGAGGCAGTATGGCTCTTTTGCTACCCACTGGACCAAGTACCTAAATGACTGCACATAGAGACAGTTCTCATGAGCTGTTACATTTAGGCACCTGGTGCCGGATGAGGTTTATACCTGTAATGTAGCTGCACACCTGTAAGGTAGAGGCTGCGTGGGAGGCAGGGTCTAAGGGTACAAGCCTTTCACGCCGACCCAGCCTGTATGGTACCAGAGTTGTGTTGGTGCAATATCAGTATACGCATAGAATACTTGGGGTAGTCTCCCTCACTTAGACTTTGATTTTCTACCACACATGGATTTTAAGTGTTTTTTTAAATCAATCCCAATAATTGATGGAGGTGTGGGAGGTAGTTGCCAACATATATGTGTACAGGTGGCATCACAATATTATTTTTACTGGTACTATGGGGAACACTTATTTTATGATCAGGGTTGTGGGGGTAGTTCCGGCCAAAAGGCCTCTTATAAGATCTCCAAACGGAATATCACATGTACAAGGTGTACAATATAGCCCGTGCACACAGTAGAAATCAATATGGCTAAGGTATAATCGACACGTCCCTGTAATCAGGGTATATATATATATATATATATATATATATATATATATATATATATATATATATATATATATATATATATATATATATATATATATATATATATATATATATTATATATATATATATATATATATATATATATATACATATATATATATATATATGTAGTCACTCTCTCCGAAACATCCCGTGACGTTATTACTATCTCCATTCACAAAGATATCGCAGATTTCCCAGTTCCATAGAATGCATTGGTTTGATTTCTTTGGAAGATATGCGCTCCATAGACTCTAATATTTAAAATGATTGGTTAGGAAACAATTAGGATTTCAGAATAAGAAAACATGGCAAATAATCGGCACCAGTCGCGTGAACATCCCTGATCAAGGACTCACATAAACAATTGGCCGAAAACATCGGCTATAGCAGAGTAGGACTTTAACCCTTTAAGGGCTCTAAAGTGCATCAATGCATTACCTACCTAACAAAAATACGTTATTTTACAGCAAAGTAATATTTTTTATGTTATTTAACGTTTTGCCATAATAATAGCCATATAGGAACGTGTTTTTTTTGTTTACTGGGTATGCCCTTTGGTCGTCATGATACATACACATTCAACCCTGACGAGTAAAATACTCGATATACTCCCGAAGCATCAGCATAAGTCTACTCGCAATAGCTGTATTCTTGCATGTACCATGATGACAAAGGCCCCTTTGCTGATTGAGGATAAATAATAAAGGTGTGATGAGATGGTGGGTGGCTAGAGGTGTGGGGTCAGTATAGGACACAGTGGGACACAAAGGGACAGGAATAGCTGACCCTGTCCTACCTGACAGGTGAAGCCATGTATAGTATGTGGTAAGTTTCTACAGGGGCGACGTTCGGTAAAACACTGGGTGGTGGAGGCTTATGTCTGCCACAGTTCCAGGACACTTTATATACATTTTAATTGGGGGGGGGGGGGGTGATGGGACCATACATTATTAAAAACACCTCTACAAACTTGAATCATAATATGGATATTCATTTATAGACGACCTCCTTATCTAATCCTCATAGTTGGCTAGCATTAGGGAAAGCAGTCAGTTCGCTGGAATCAATGAAATGTCAGTTATAGCTGAGGTTTATGACCCAAGGTAATAGTTTTCATAGTTATTATTAAGATCAATATAAAAATTAATCAATTCATTCCGCCACGTTATAGATAGTGCACACTATAATGATGCCATAAACAGGGGTAATAGTGAATCAGTTCCTGGGTTTAGGGTTAGCACAGGGATTGGGGAACGAGTCTGGCACTGGAGCAGTGATGAGTATATACCGGTACATCAGGTTTTGGGCTGGCACAAAAGTGGGTCTACTTTCTGAAAACTCTAGATAGAATATGAACATCATTAATTAGGAGAGTCTGGGACAGGGTTACTTGTTCAGGGTACCCAAGAAATCCAATCATGGTATAAAACATCTAGTTTTCACAATTACAATTATCAGTATGGGTTAACCTAACCACACCCATAGCGATTACATGTCACTCAATATCACACAGAAACAATTACCCTCTGGTTTAGACATATCACCTTGGGTGTGGCAAACACAGTTCTTCTAACATGTATTGGTTACTACAGTATCATTGCTGTACAACTCCAGGGTGTCCCGCCAAGTCAGTAACTATTGGAGGCGTATGCATGCTAGTCACTATAGGATAACTATATCAAAATAATTACAAATTACAAACAGTAAAATATAATCCTACTGATGTAGTATGCCTCAAACTGTTATTTGTTATAACAACATGTTAGTGATTGTCTATCTGATCACTATGTTATTTGGTATAACAAGCGAAGAGGTTGAATTCCTCAAACGCAGAATAGGGCTAGTCTTTCATATACAAATCTGGCGCACAATATCATGCACCGTCTAAAAGTTGTGTTTTAGGGATTTCACTCCATTGACAACTGCCCAATGCGTAATGAGATAGATACCCCATTACCACAGTCGATACAAAAACTTTTCACCATGCAGGACATTCGGTCCTGCAGATTTTTTCCTTTGCTGGCCCGGCTCAATTTTTGCAGGCCAGGATATCGGAGTACAATCTTGCTTTTGAAAAATTAACTATAAAGCAAGTGTGTGTACTAACAATGATAATGAATAGTGTTTCTCTGTATATCACAAAGGGATTAACCAATCAAATTATTGAAGAACAGCAATTAACTGAAGGACATTTCAGAAAATATTCAAGCTTTCTGTTTTATGTTGTAGAAACCTTAATAATGGTCCGATTAACAAGCCGTAAAAAATGGCATATAGGCAGGAATCTCTAAAATACAGCCAGTCATTTGGGCTGGCAGTAGCCCTCTTTCTGCCGGCCCGGCAGAGTTTTTGCCGGCTATAGCCAATGTCCGGCAGGTTTTCGTATAGACTGTTACCAATGCGGAATAACCACGATTGAGATATATGAGATATATATAGTTGAGAAATCAATGTTAGCATAGAAATCGTTTTAAAATGAACTATCACATCAAAGACAAGATGGCCAAACACCATGCCTT
The DNA here is from genome assembly GCA_947462335.1 of Harmothoe impar. Classification (NCBI taxonomy): domain Eukaryota; kingdom Metazoa; phylum Annelida; class Polychaeta; order Phyllodocida; family Polynoidae; genus Harmothoe; species Harmothoe impar. The sequence goes on along the minus strand of OX381708.1, from coordinate 47,093,522 downwards.
TTTAAGGTTTTATTCCATAATTATTTTAAGGATTCTAATGTAACGAACCAGTACCCGTATCCCTGGTGTCAGGATGTGACAGTGGTAAAAAAAAAGAGATTAGTCCAGTTTCTATTTCCCTTTATTACTGGATGAATATTGACGTGTCATGTGGAGAATTGATGATAAATGGTGTGCCTGACGTTGGTTTGGATCCCACTCTTTTGGGAATGTTTCAAAATGTGGCATGCTCTCCAGGGTGATTTCAGCATGCCACATGTGATTTTTAAAATAAAGGGGTTGCAAAATATTTAAGCTGACTGGAAGCATGTGTATGATGTCACAGGAACAGATCCTGATAACCCAGAAAAACTGGGTGAGCTTGTGTGAGCACTGGGGATACCCAGCGCAAGGCTATTGGATTGGCTTGGGTATACCCTCGGCCGGCGTAATCTCGCCTTAATTTACCGGGAAGTTATTTCAAGCCCGGTGGCATGATTAATACAAGTCCGTCATGTTGTCATGCAATACCGTTTATATGCCAGGTGGACCCTGGCCTATAAATTCCAATTATATCAGGTCTGAAGAATCCACCTATAGTTGGTGATGTCTCTGAAGAATTCACCTATAGTTTTGGCAGCCTTACACATTGGGACAGGTCCCTATTCATCTTAAACTATAGGACAATCTCAAATAAACATTACCCCCAATAACGTTTGATATTTATAATATTCGCACTGTACATGTTGTACGATTATCACATATAGCAATCGTCTGCCTACAGTGTAATCGTTTCCCATTGAACAATGGGCCTCTGCCAATATTTTTCTCTTTTAAATAGTGTATCACGTCTGGAGCAGATATTCAAGAAGGAGCGTAACTGAGTTTAACACAGCTGTTTTTAATGGTGTCGCTCATGCCATTTGTGTGTATATTATATATATATATATATATATATATATATATATATATATATATATATATATATATATATATATATATATATATATAGGGAATAACACCTATATAATATATATATATATATATATATATATATATATATATATATATATATATATATATTGTAAGGAAATTAAGGGCATCGGATAGAGAACACGACAGCTGACCATGTAGGGTATTCCAAGCGATCCTTTATTGCATGTAACACAAACTCAACTGAAACAACTGCGGCGGTGCCACTCCTTATATAGCCCCCACCCACCCCAGCGTCCATACGCTCGTCCGGAAAAGGGTCGGGGCGGTTCCGTACGACTTGTCCTCGTACGAACCCGCCCCGCCCGAGAGTGTAGCGACAGGGGAGGCCTCGCGTGACCGTCCTCCCCTCTCCCGCCCGCTACACTCTCCCCACCCTACTTTATAACATGTCCCCTTAACTTATACATAGCTCAACATCAACAATGTAGTCATCATAACTTATAGATATACAACTTATGTCTAGCCCCGCCCCGTACGAAATACTCCCTCCCCTTAGCGTTTCCCGGAGTACTATCTTAATTCACTAGCTCGCCGTCCGCGGCATCTTCGTGGAGGGGGCTCCGCTGCCCTCCGTCTTGTACCTAACTATTTACACTGCGTAGTCGTGGAGGGGGCCTCCGCTGCCCTCCGTTCCTCCGTTCCCGTCGCCCTCGTCTCGGAATGGCCTCTCCGCCCGCCGCGACGTCCCGGCGTCTCCCGCCACCTCCGGACCCACCCGGGTGCCGGCCCCCGGCTCACGGCCGCTCCGGTGCTGTTCTCGGCTGCAAAACAGGAATGGTGCCCTCGTCAGAACTTACACCCGGCCGTGTTACCCCCGCCCGGCAGAATCCCGTCCGGATACCTCTTCCCCGGGGGGCGGGCCACTACAGGCCCACCACCGCCACCAATTCGGACAGCAAGTCGATGTAGGGGCCTGTCTCCTGTACTGGAGTTGCCCACGCCGTTCCCGTCTCTGCCTCCCTACTCCCCGCCACCCGTACAGGTGCGGTGCCTACTTCGGCCGATACGGGCCCGAACTGCATTTCCCCCGTATACACGGTCATTCTCTCGTCCGCCTCCCTACTCCCCGCCACCCGTACAGGTGCGGTGCCTACTTCGGCCGATACGGGCCCGAACTGCATTTCCCCCGTATACGCGGTCGTTCTCTCGTCTGCCAATACAGGCTCCTTTTCCCCCACCTCGTGCGATTGGGTACGTCCTACTTCCCCTCCGGCCGGTACAGGCCCCTCGTACGGGAGTATTAATTGACTTACCACGTTACTCTCGGTGTAGACGTACACTCTTCGTTGCTCGACCAGCCACTCCCCTCTGCCGCGCGCCTCTATGGAGGTGGTGTTTCGGCCGCCGACCAGGGTCAGGGGGCGCTGGTCCAGATGGAGCCCGGTGGTGGACAGGTGCCGGCGCAGCTCGAGCTCGGGATCTAGGGGGACGGTTGCTCTCCAGGGTAGTGCCACCTGCACCCCGCAGTGGACCGCCTCCGTCGACGGCACGCCCCGGCCCTCCTGAGGTCGTGGTGTGGGGTGACGGGTCGTCGCCCCCCCGGAGCCGCCCGGTACCGCCTCGTCCGGCGGGTTCGTCCCCTTCCGCCCTTCGTCGGGTTTCTCCGGGGTCGGCCGCTGCGTTGTGTCGCCCGGCGGCTGTCCCTCGGGGTGGGTCTCCTCCTCTCCGTCGTCGTCCGGTTCACCCCCCTCCTCCAACACCTCGATCGCCTCGGACCCGCCGGCGGCAGCTTCGTCCGGGGCGGTCTCGCTCTCCTCCTCTCCGCCCCCCTCCTTGTGCACCTGGGCCACCACCGTAATCTTGGTACTAGTGTCCGGGGTGGTGGGCGATACGTCTGAGTACAACCTTCGTCGGGGCGAGGAGCGTGGGGTTGCCTTATCCGGGGAGGCCCCCCCTGCTCTCGGGGTCCCGATGACTTCCGTGACCGATTCCTGGAGGACTGTCACACTGCCTCCCGGCGTCTTGGTCAGGGTCGTGGTCTGGGTGGTGCCGGAGGCACCCATCACCTCTCTAATCGTATCCTCCGACAATCCGGCCAGGAGGTGCATCAGTCCTTCTTTCCCCCCGATCGCTGCTAACCGGGCGGATCTCCCCTCCTCCGGTTCTCGGATCCCCCCGCTGGTACTCTGCCGGCTCGGGGGGCTACGCGAGGTGACAGGGTGGCCGTCCCGGTGACCGGGGAGTGCGACCTGGACCGTCGGGGGCTGCTGCGGACCGGCGTCTCCCTCTTCTCCGGCGAGGGCGAAGTCGTCCGGCGAGAGGAGGAGGAGTCCCTCCTCCGGCGGCTCTTCCGGCCGTCCTTCTTCCCCGTCTCATCGTCCTGCTCCTCTTCCTCCCTGGAGGCCTTGGACTTCCCCCCCGCCGAGTCGGACGACGCCCTCCGCTTCTTGGAGGACTTCCCGGTGCCTGTGCCTTTGGGAGCGGGTTTCGGCCGTTTGGTAAGGAGGGTGGCGTCCGGCATCCCCCCGGGCTTCTCCCACGGATGCTTTTTGCTGCTGCGGGCACCCCCCTCCCTGTGCTGCTTCATATGTGTAACTAAGTCCGCCCTCCGGTCCTTCGGTTTCTGGATGCGGCAGGGGTTCCCTTCTTCGTCCTTTTCCGGGCAATTCCACCCCATGATGGTCACTGGGTGGGCAGCAACGTGGGCGTCCCACTCGCCCGCCGGTATCACCCAGGGCAGGTCGGGGTCGAGTTGGTGGCAGAAGCCGCAGTTGTAAGTGTCGGTGGCCATGTCGTAAGAGAAGTTGTCCCGGCCTGACTCCTCCTCCGGTTTAAATACTGGCGTCCCGCCCGGCTCCTCTACCTCCTCGCCTCCTGATTGGCTCCCGTCCCGCGGAGCCGAGTGACTTCCGTCCGTCCGGAAGATTTCCACACCGCTGATTGGCTGCGCGTCCGCTGGCCGGACCGTGGGAAGGTGCGGCGCAGCGTCCGCTCGGAGCGTGGGACCCGCGCCACCCTGGCTGTCGTCGGTCCCCGCCGTGGGAAGTGTCTGTTTCGCGCCCGTCTCGTCGCTTTTCCCATCCTTCGCACGGGACCGGGGTGGGGAATCCCCCTTTCTTTCGTCGGACGCTCCCCTCTTGTCCCCTGCCCGCTTTTGGTGGGTGCTCTTCCCCCTCCCCTCCCGGGAGGACCGTCGCTCTCCCCTCTCTGTGCGGGACGATCTTCGGCTTCCCGAGCCGTCTGTACAGGAGGAGCCCGAGGGGCGTCGGTCCCTCGACCTGTCCGGCCGGGAGGACCCCCTGCTATCCGACTTGTCCTTTTCCCGGCCTCTCTTCTCTGGCGCCGGGCGGTCGCTTCCTCTCCTGCGGCTCGTCCCCTCGTGCCGATCCCCCGCGGGCCTCCCCGGGGAGCGGGACCTGCCCCGGCTCTTGGTGGATCCCTGCGGCATCTCCCTCCCCGGGAAGGGTCCCCCCACCGTGATCGTGCGGGTTTCCTCCCCCGTCTTAGGTAGTACCGGGACGGAGATCGTTTCGTCTCTCCTCCGCCTCGACTTCCACGGCCTGTCCCGCTGCGCTGTAGCCGTCTCCCACGTCACCGGAATTCGTACGGTGTCGTCTTCTTCGTCCGAAGAAATGTTGTTCAGCAACTGGAACTCCCTCTTCCTTCCGTGGGCCTCTTTCCAAATATAATACTCAGCCGGCGGTGGCTCCCGGTCCCCCTTCTCCACCCGTTCTACCCACTTCCGCACCACGGGAACGTTGTTCCGGGCTATCGCCCCCCCAGTGGGTCGGAGACTCGCTTCGTACTTGCCTCCTCTGTTCTTCCGCCAGCTCCTCTTCTCTTACCTCTCCCGATTCCGCCGACTCAGATCCCGACTCCCAGCCTTTCATCCCACTCAGTATAGCCGGATAGAAATCGTCTCTTGGGTGTAGAGCCATGACTGGCTGCTCCCAGCTATCCCCCGGGCTTATATAGCCCTCCCGGGACCCGTCTTTGCCATGGCTACCCCCGCCTTTTTCCCCGGGGCGAATGGCCGGGCCGCCCCGGTCTCCCGCCCCGCCCTCCGGCCGGCCCGGGGACCCTGGATCCCGCGACACGGGCGCCCCCCCCCGGTCGGCGGGGTCCTCTGCCGTCCCGGTTACCATGCCCACCAGGTCCGCCCCCTCTGCTGGGTTGCCCGGCACCACCTTGAGGTTGTCGTAGTGCTCTACCCGCCGTTTTCGACCCATCTCTATCTCATACACGGGACCGCCGATGCACCTCAGAACCGTCCAGGGCCCCGTCCAGTACCTCTGTAGCTTCGGGCTGAGCCCCACCTTCTTTATCGGGTGATAGAAATACACCTGCGCGCCGTCCTCGATGGGGTCCAACACCGCCCTCTGGTCATAATTCCTCTTCTGTCTTTCCACCGCCCGGCCCAGGCTTTCCCTAGCCGAGGCATGCGCCTCCGCCATCCACCCCTGCAGGCGGGCGACGTAGCCCTCCCCCGGGGGAACATCCTGCAGCTCTCGTACGGGATATATTAAGCTCAAGGGCGCTGCCGTCTCCCTCCCCAGCATCATGGCGTTTGGCGATACTCCCGACGAAGAGTGTTCTGTCGCCCGGTACGCTGCCATCACGAAGGGGAGCTGCCGATCCCAGTCTCTTTGGTCCTCCCTCACAACGGTGGAGAGGAGGGCCTCTATGGTCCTATTACACCTCTCCACCATCCCGTCCGACTTCGGGTTGAAGGGGCAGGTACGCGACTGCCGGACTCCCAGCAACTTCACCACCTCCCGGAAGGTGGAGGACTGAAACTCTCTCCCCTGGTCCGTATGCAGAGTCACCGGGGTGCCGAACCGGCACACGAAATTCTCCACGATAGCCCTGGCCACCGTGGGGGCCCGGTGGTCCGGGAGCGCGTACGCCTCCGCCCATTTCGTGAAATACTCCACGAGGACCAGTATGTATACGTTCCCGCCCGCCGAGGGGCTCAACGGGCCCATTATGTCTGCCCCGATCCGCTCCATCGGCATCCCGACGGGGACATGTCCCATAGGATGGCGGTGGGGGGCCGCCGGCGGCTTCCGTTGGTTGCACGGGACGCACCGGGCGGACCAACTGGTGAGGTCCCTCCTGAAGTTTGGCCAGTAAAAGAAATCCTGGCATCTCCGGATAACCCTACGCCGCCCCAGATGCCCCGCCAGCCCGTCCCCGTGCAGCCCCTTCATGACCTCCGACTGCATTTCCGCCGGTACCAGTATCTGCAGCCTGTCTGCCCCTCCCGGCGTGTACCATGCCCGCGATAGCACCCCTCCAGGCCCCTCCCTCAGCCGGGTCACCTGATGGGCATACGTCCGGTGATCGTAGGACTCCGTCTGTTCGTCCGCCCCGGCGGCAGGGTCTCCCCCGCGCACCCACTCACGGATCCGGACCAGTAGCGGGTCCCGGTCTTGTGCCGCCTTCCACTCTGCCGGGCTCCCCAGCCGGGTCACTGTGGTCTCATCCGCCCCCTGCTCCATATCCTCCTCCTCCGGCTCCGCCTGAGCCCTGCCCCGGGTCAGGGCGAAGCACGCGGTAGGCTGCGACCCCCCCAGCCCGCACTGCCGGCACGGTCGTCGGGAGAGGGCGTCCGCATTGCTGTGGTCCTTCCCCGGGCGATGCTGTATCGTAAAATCGTGCGTCCCCAGCACCTGCAGCCACCGGGCGACCTGGCCCTCCGGTTCCTTAAAGTCCGTCACCCAACGGAGGGCCGCGTGGTCCGTGGGGATGAGAACCGGCCGACCCACCAGATAGTGCCGAAACTTTTTGAGCCCAAACATCACTGCTAGCAGCTCCCGCCGGGTCACGCAATAATTTCTCTCCGGCCTAGACATGGTGCGGCTGGCGTATGCCAACGCCCTCTCGGTCTCGCCCTGCTTCTGGGAGAGCACCGCCCCCAGGCCGAAATTGCTGGCGTCGGTATCCAGGATCAATTGGCCCTCCGGTTCGGGGTACGCTAGAACCGGCGAAGATGTCAGTTTCGCCTTCAGCTCTTCGAACGCCGCCTCGCACTCCGGGGACCAGGTGAACCTCCGGTCCTTCTCCGCCGCCGCCGAGAGGGGCTTAGCTATGCTAGCAAAATCCCGCACGAACGTCCGGTAGTACCCGGCCAGCCCTAAAAAGCTCCGGACTTCCCCCACCGTCTGTGGTCGGGGCCATTCCCGTACGGCCCGTACCTTTTCGGGATCCGTCGCCACCCCGTCCTTATTCACTATATGTCCGAGGAAGGACACTTCCCTCCGGGCTAGTTGACATTTCCGCGGTTTCACTTTCAGGCCCGCCCCCACCAACCTCTGGAGCACCTCCGCCACCCTCTGAAGGTGCGTCTCCAGGTCCGGAGAGAACACTATGACGTCGTCGAGATATACCAAACACGTTTTCCAGTGCAATCCCTTCAACACTACCTCCATCAGCCGCTCGAATGTCGACGGCGCATTGCACAGGCCGAACGGCATGACCTTGTACTGAAAAAGGCCGCTATGGGAGACGAACGCCGTTTTCTCCCGATCACACTCATCCATGGCCACCTGCCAATATCCGTTAGTCAGGTCCATGGTACTGAACCAGCTGGCCCCGGCTAGCGTGTCAAGCGAGTCGTCTATCCTCGGAATGGGGTAGGCATCTTTCTTCGTAACCGCATTAAGTTTCCGGTAGTCGATACAAAATCTCGGGCGGCCGTCCTTCTTTCGTGCCAGGACTATGGGCGACGCCCACGGGCTTGTGGAACGTTCAATAATGCCGAGGTCCAGCATCTCCCCGATCTTTGCCTCAGCTTCCGCCCGTTTGTGGGGTGCCAATCGTCGGGGCCGCTGTTTCACCGGGGTAGCCTCCCCCGTCTGTATGCCGTGTTTCACTAGGTGCGTTTCCCCCATATCGTCCTCCCAGTGCGAAAATGCCCCGATGTTCGCCCGGATCATGGCCTCCACGCTCGGCCGGGCCCCCTCGTCCACCCCGTCCAGCAGCGTGTTGACCACCCCGTCCGCTCCGTCTGGACCCGCCGGTGCCGCCCCTAGCATTGCACACGACGCCCCTTCCTCGTCCGACTCGTAATCCTCCAGGGGCAGCGCCGTCCCCAGGCGGGTGTTCTCCCTTAGCCAGAGCGGCCTGGCCCCCACGTTCAATAGGATGACCGGTGTACGGCACTTCTTGTTGGGTGCCACTATCCCCCGCCCGACCCGGAAACCTTCTTTCCGCTCGTTCTCCGGTATCCCCTGGATGACACAATACAGCCCGTCGTCGAAGTCCCACCCGGCTATACGCGCCGTCACCACCAACTGCTCCCCCGGCGGTATACAACAGTCTTGTGTTAATATTGCCCCGCATCCGCCCGTCCGAGCCTTCTTCGTTTCCGGGGGTCCCTCGCCCGACTCCTCCCACAGCAACCTCTCCCCATTCATATCTACTAGTATGCCGTTGCTCCTTATGAGGTCGGCTCCCAGTATCCCCTCCGGCGAGATGTCGGCGACCAAGAACGTCCCCATCATTTTCTCTCCGGCGAATTGCAGTGCCCCCTCCGTACGACCTTTTATCTGCATGGGCCTCCCGTCCGCGCACACTACCGTCCGGTCGTGCGCCACCAGGGCCGCCGGGGCATTTTGTCGTTGCCACCACCGCGTGGATAGCATGCTGGCCGAGGCGCCCGTGTCCACCAACATACTGATGTCGTGTCCGAAGAGTTTTCCCTCCACTATGAGGCCTGTCCCCTTCTTCTCCCGGCCCTGTACCGACGTTACGGATATTTCCGGTCGTCCTTTCTCGGCCCCAGGACTCCCTAGTTCTGGGGCCGCTGGCCGTTTCCCGATGCCGGTTTCCCCTCCACCGGTTTCCCGCCTTCCTGTCCTTGCCGGCCCTCCTCGGGAGGCCGCTCCGGGCATTCCCGCCGGAAGTGTCCGTCCTTTCCGCACCTGAAGCATCCCCTCCCGGAGGGCCGCTGTCCTCCCGTCGCCGCCCCGGGACCCCCGGCCGGCGGGCACAAATCCTTTCGGAGGTTCGCCAGCTCCCGCATGAAGTCCGCCCTCAGGGGCGCCAGCTCCCGTGTGAACTCTTTCCGCAAGGACTCGAGTTCGTCCGCCATGGTGGCGTCCGTGGCAAATACCCGATCGTTCCTCTTCCCCGACTGCCGGTCCTTCGTTAGATGGGCTTCCGCCCGTACCCCCACGGTTACCGCGTCTTCCAGCGTCCGGGGCTGGGAATATAATATGAAATACCTCAACTGACTGTCCTTCAGGCCGTCGAGGAACCTGTCTTTTGCCAGACTGCAGATAGTCTCCCCGTCCGCGTCCGGATATCCCGGTCTGGCTAGCCGCTCCAACTCCTCTGAGTAGGAGACCAGGTCCTCCTCTGCTCGTCGGTCCCGCCCCCGGAATACAGCCTTGTGCGACTCCGCCTGGTTCCTCGGTCGGAGGTTCGCCAGCTCCCGCATGAAGTCCGCCCTCAGGGGCGCCAGCTCCCGTGTGAACTCTTTCCGCAAGGACTCGAGTTCGTCCGCCATGGTGGCGTCCGTGGCAAATACCCGATCGTTCCTCTTCCCCGACTGCCGGTCCTTCGTTAGATGGGCTTCCGCCCGTACCCCCACGGTTACCGCGTCTTCCAGCGTCCGGGGCTGGGAATATAATATGAAATACCTCAACTGACTGTCCTTCAGGCCGTCGAGGAACCTGTCTTTTGCCAGACTGCAGATAGTCTCCCCGTCCGCGTCCGGATATCCCAGTCTGGCTAGCCGCTCCAACTCCTCTGAGTAGGAGACCAGGTCCTCCTCTGCTCGTCGGTCCCGCCCCCGGAATACAGCCTTGTGCGACTCCGCCTGGTTCCTCGGTTGGAACCTTTGCTGCAGCGCCCCGACCAATTCCGCGTACGCCAGCTGCTCCCCCGGCGCCAGGCGGGACAGGAGCCGTCTCGCGTTCCCCCGGAGGCTTATTCCCAGAAACATACCCGCCGTTTGGTCGTCCCACTTGTTGGCCTGCACACAAAGTCGGAAGTGCGCCATAAATTCATCCAGGTCGGTCGTACCGTCGAACTGTGCGGGCATCACCACCGGGCGTCCCCCATCTCCCGCCGGCGTATTAGGCACCGTTACCTGCAGTCCCCCTGCCGGTCCCTGCTCCCGGACGATCCGTTGGCCCCCCAACTCGTCCCCCTCGCCACTTCTCGGTCTCTCCCCTCTCCGGACGGGCTCCTTCCGCCGCCCCCCGGCCCTTTCTCGCGGCAAGTCGCCACCGGCCCCTGCGGATTCTGCCGAGCCCCATCCCGTCCGTCGCCGACCGTCTGTGCGCCACGGCGCCGTCCCTCGAGCCCCGCCCGCTGAGTCCGGCCGTCCGAAGTTCCACACGTCTGGCGTCCGTTCTGTGTCCCTGCTCCTCCGCAGGAAGACATCCTCGTCCGCGCATTCGACCAAGTTGCCGCCCAAGCGCCCTTCCAGCGCCGCCCCTCTCGGTTCCCCCGCGGTTCCCGGGTCCCGCATCTCCACCGTGCGTCTTCCCTCCGGGTGTTCATCACTCGTCCGCAACGCCTCTCCCCTCTCGCCGCTGTCCATCCCGTTCTCGCCCCTTAACATCGTGTAATGTCCGTGGGTCCTATGCCTGTTGTTCACCGCTGTCACCAATGTAAGGAAATTAAGGGCATCGGATAGAGAACACGACAGCTGACCATGTAGGGTATTCCAAGCGATCCTTTATTGCATGTAACACAAACTCAACTGAAACAACTGCGGCGGTGCCACTCCTTATATAGCCCCCACCCACCCCAGCGTCCATACGCTCGTCCGGAAAAGGGTCGGGGCGGTTCCGTACGACTTGTCCTCGTACGAACCCGCCCCGCCCGAGAGTGTAGCGACAGGGGAGGCCTCGCGTGACCGTCCTCCCCTCTCCCGCCCGCTACAATATATATATATATATATATATATATATGTATATATATATATATATATATATATATATATATATATATATATATATATATATATATTATATAGGTGTTATTCCCGTTTGCAGGTTACCTGTCACGAAATCAGATACCTATAATCTCCGCCCTGCTCCTAATCAGTGTACAGGCCTATGTGTGAGCTCACACTACTGTAGCCTGGCCATTAACCCTTTAAAGGCAGCATGGAAATTTACTGCATTTTACATTGTGGTTGGCGTGATGCACCAGTGCAGCACTGGGTGGGAGCCCTGGCCAATTACTCATCAGTGATGCGTTGATGCATCAAAGGGTAACTAAAGGGGTCGCTGACCTTGAACAGACCAGGCACCAGCCACGGGCTGGCACAAACATAATGTGATCATAAGATGTGGTTCAAAGCAGATTTACATAACAAGACCAGGCCATTGATTTTTTTCCGGTCCACTTTTGGCTAGAGCATTTTATGCATTAGCTTAGTCATAGCAAATGTATGCAGGGCAGGACAGGCTACAGAGAATAAGGTAGGAAGATTAAGGATGCAGGGTATAACAAGGCAAAGTAGAGCAAGGTAGGACAGGGGAAGGGAATGCAGAGTAAGGCAAAGCAGATCAACGCAGATTAAAGCCAGATGGAACAATGCTGGGTAGAGCAAGGAAGGACAATGTCCTTCATAGGGAACATTCACAAATGACGTCACCTTTTTTTGGGCCATTTTCAGGACCCCCTCCCACCCCCTTGTCACCTTTTGTCACCTACCAGCAATAACCCCCCTAAGAAAGACGTCACTAATTTTGAAGACCCCCCCCATCCTGCCCTGCTAGCGAACACTCTAAATGTCTTACACAGATCATAATTAATACAAGTCATTCGTGCCTGACAGATATAAGGCTGGGAGATACAAGCACCAGGTTTTGAATAAGCACTGGTCTTGTGTAAGTGTCTGGGGTATATATATATATATGATCTATCAGTCTTCAAACATTTCTTGATTAACGTAAATTCTCGCGTATAAGCCTATGGCAAATTCATTACTGTACTATAATAGCAAACACTCGCATTTAAGCTGCCACTTGACTTGGCCAAGGTAGATCCCATACGTCATACGGACGATCTGACTATTAGCTAAATTTATAGTTATCATTCATAAATGTAGATATACTAAAACCTGAAGAGCCATATACATTCAGAACCGGTACTCGTCTAAACCACGTTTTGCACCTTGTGACAATGGCCAATTAGTTGCCAACCCCACTAGATAGCAGAGATACTATAACATTAACATCAGTTATAATAGGCATGATATCAGTAGAATTCCCTCTTCCTAATTAGTCATTTTCATTTCATTTTTATCTATGCTCTATCGGCCTACTGTTGTTTTTATTCATAAATATGTCTGGACTTGAAAAGGTGATGTCACCCAGACCTTGAAACCCCCCGACCCCCATGTCACTTTTTGTCAATAAACCCACCCACCCACCCCCTAGCAGGTGACGTCATTTGTGAAAGTTCCCATATCGTTCGCTAAATAGAAAGTTGGTCGCTAAGTATTGCAAATAGTCTAATCAGTTTTCTCAGTAGAAGAAAGATTTTGAACACTACTATCAACAAATACGGCTAAAACATACCTAATCATGATTCATTCCTATATCTTCCCAAAGGTTACCTAGGCAATCAGAGTATTCGTAAGGCGAAATCGTTTCATATCTGTATGGTTTGATGGCTCATACAAAATAAGATTATAGAAATTATTACATTTTATCCACATTTTTCTTCTTTTTTTTTTTTTTTTTTTTACAAAAATCGAAACACATTTATTTTTCAAAATGTAATACCAGAACCCCCCCCCCCCCCATCTTTTCTTTTCATTTTCCAACTCAATGTGATAAAGGCTAATCTGTGGAGAAATTCTAGAGACATTGAACGAAGAGTAGCAAACAACCTTAAGTAAGCATGGTCAACTTAAAAACACCATGATATTTAAAGGCATATCAACTATCATTAATCAATTGAATAATTTGCTTACATACATATTCAGGCCCCCCCCAATCACTGAGGAGGGGGGCCTGAATATGTAGAAAGACCTATAGTAAGACCTATAGTATAATACGCACAATTTTTAAACCTTCCCTTTCCCACATAGGAAAAAGTGGGGACAGAGGGGGCCGGGACCCCAAATCAGAATTATACCCAGCAAATATGAGCCACTGTGGGTGATAGGTTGGCAGCGCCTCACCCATGCGTTGTTTGAATCAAAAATGAGTCACATAGTGTGAGTGATAACCCAGCTTCACTCACACTCACTCATGTGTCATCACCTGGCCTCACTCACACTCACCCATGTGTCATCACCTGGCCTCACTCGCACTCACACACGTGTCATCACCTGGTCTCACTCATGCTCACACATGTGTCATCACCCAGCCTCACCCACACTCACACATGTGTCATGAGGCAGCCTCACCAGCAATCATATATTGTTTATTAAATGTTCACTTTATTAATAACATCAATTAAGTTGTTTGGTCCTGTTTCCATGTCCAGGCAGTTTCTTGTGCGGTTATATCTCTATTATTGGCTCCATTTTCATCTTCTTTTCTTGTGTCTGTTGTAAATATATATAAAAGGTTCCTTGAAATCCTTTTATTCTGAAATGAATAAATATAAATATGTTAGAGATGAATAAAGACATAGTAGACAATAGTAATTTATGCTACTGCAGAATTCACAATCATATGTAAGTAGAATTCACACTAGGAGTACTGTAGGACAACCCACCTTATACATCTGTTCTCCTTGCCTGTCTCTGTCTGTCTGTTGTGAATGCTGGATGCTATGCACTGAGAACAAAGGAAATGGCGGGAAATTTGAAATGGACCAATCAGAACGCAGGAACTTACATAGTGTGTCATGTTGGGTGATGATGAGTCATGCTGAGTGAGAGCTGCCAGGGAGTGACCCACAGTCACTCATGTGTCATAACCTGCCATGCTTGATCAGATGTAGCATGTGCCCATATTATCACTCACTGCAACATCTGTTTTACCTTCATATTAAGTATTCCTAGCAGTTCCTCATGATAGTGTGCTACCATAATGGTCACTGAACATCATATTTTCAGATTCCTAACAGACTAAGGTCAATCAAAGTCCTAATACTATGTAAAATATCAATGTCTCTAAATCGATGCTATATCCCATAGACAAATGAAATTGTCTATTCTGTCTTAAAAATGAATCTAAAGTCATATTGTTGACTATCATTATGTTCTCTTCTTTCATAATGTTTACAATTATATAAATAAGCTGGTTCATATATGGGGTAAGACCAATCAAATCAACATTTAATGACTATGTCCTATCTGCAAAGTACAAACAGCATGCATCCATACAACTTCCATGGTCTCTTCATCCTGGTGAGGGATCCCTATCACGAGTGAGAGTTGACTTGGGGTGGCACATAGTCACACAGTGAGTGAGAACCATGTTGGCAACATGGGTGATGACTTGTCATGCTGAGTGAGAGCTGACAGTGAATGGTGCATAGTCAAGCAGTGAGTGTGGACCATGCTTGCAACATGGGTGATGACTGGCCATGCTAAGTGAGAGCTGACAAGGGGTGACCCATACTCACTCAGTGAGTGAGAATCATGTGTGAGACATTGGTGATGATGGGCCATGTTAAGTGAGAGTTGACAGGAGATGACTCAAGATGACACAGTGCGTCATCACTCAAAATCCACTCACCATGGATCACCAAACATGGAGCATGATGACCCGAATTTGCTGGGTAGCGGGCTCAAATACTTCTTTCCCATACAATCTAATATAAGTGTGTATGTGATACATCATGCATAAAAATCGATACTTAAAGTTGGTTGGAGTGGGCCCCCCTGCCCCCCCCCCCCCCAATGAAGATTTGCTTCCTACGCCTCTGTACACCAAAAGCATTATAGGTTGAAATTAATCCATTTAAAATTGCATTATTTTCTGGTTCAAAGGGGCAAAACCCTCAAATTATGCACGGGAACCCGTATCAAAATTATCTTAAGCATCTTTTGGGGCAGTTTAAGAAAAATGACAACTCTGTCACTGTCTTTTTTTATATTTTGCAAAATCTTTTACAAAATCAATGACAAATTCATGAAGGTTTTCAGCCAGACATTACTTTTTTTACGCAGAATGCCATTGCACAGAACCATAATTTTTTTTTAATAAAGTAGAATATATGAGCTTTCAATTTACGTAATTTCATATTTCTGGGGTTACTGGCTCTGCCAAAATGAAATCATTGAATTTTTGTTAATTTTCACCATTTTTAGAGAAAAGTTAAGAAAAGTTATGCTATCGGCAGATAAGTCGCACAATGCACAACGCTTCTAGCTGCTGTTGAGACGTGCTCTACAGTATAAACCTACCGCGGCGGTCTTGGGGCTGACGAAACAGCTGAGTGGCGGCATGGGGTACGGCGACAACATCCGCAGCTGATCTAACGACGTCGTCCTCTTCATCGTCAGCGGCAGCGCGTCGTCCATCGTCGGCGTCCGGTTACTTCCGGGCAGTACCACCAGGGGCGCCGGGCACTCGCCGAGCGCCGACCCCTTCCCGCCCACACTGAACAGCGAGTCGGCGCTGAAGCTGCGTCGGACACTGCCGCGCTTGTAGGGCGAAGCTGTTGACAGCAACGTCGTCTGACTTCCGGTAATGCTGACACACGATCCCGCGTAGGACGACGGAATCTCAATGTCAACCAGCGCGCCGGAAGCAATGCTGCGCAGGTCCGGCACGAAGCGTGCGTCGGTTCCGGTTCCGCTCTCCAGAGAACCCCTGGTGGTGCCGCTGCCTCCTGGGTTACACTGGATAGAGTGGATGGTCCGCAGCGCCCCTGGCGACGGAAACCAGAAGGGCTCCCCGGCCGACTGATGGGGCACCAGTTGCCGCGCGTGCCGCCCTCTGCCGCCGGCCAGCGCGACGGAAGTGACTGGGTTGGCGGCGGACGGGGTCGGGCTGGCCGCGGTCAGAACCAACGACGTCGGCGGCGGCCGGAAGTCGGCGACAGTGGCCATGCTGTCAGTTCGGGCGGCCGCTTCCGGTGGATGGCGCGGTGCGGTGAAGGTGAGCGGCGTTTCCGGTGGGCTGAAGGTGATCATGTTGTCAGGTGCCGTCCCCGATGATGACCCGTCCCCCTGTTGCCGCTTCACGCCGCCTCTAAACAATGGCGGCAGTGGCGGCGCTGGGGGCGCGTCGGACGCCACAGGACGACGCCCACCACCACCACCACCACCACCGCCAGGGGGATTCAGGTTGCTGCACCACCCCTCAGCAGGTGCGCCACCGCGAGCAGCTCCAGAACGGACCGGAAGCGGAAAGGTCGGTCTCTTGCAACCAGCATCAGCCGCCGAGGCGCTGGTCGTGATGAAGATCCGCTCCCTGCCCTCGGTGGTGGCAGCGCTGGTGGTGGTGTTGCCGCTCGGGTTGCCGTTAACGTCCTCCACGGTGTAGCTGCATGACAGGGTAGGGTTGGTGCAGGACATGTCGGTCAGGGAGGACCCGAGCTGCTCAGCCGACATGAGGAGTTGCTCCATGGTGAGGAGGGAGCTGCAGCAGGTGAGCTGCTCTCCACCACACTCCCACCACCTCCTCCTGCTGCTGATATAGGCTCTGGCTGCTTAATCCTCCAGCTGCCGCAGACAGACTACCTATACGGCACCACACTGATTCTACCTGTGTGCCACCACCTCCCTCAGCCTCCCCTCCTCCTCCTCCAGCACCCTCCCACCCTGCAGACCACCCACCTGCCTGTAATCAGCTGCTACCTGTCTCAACGCTCGTCATACCATGCAAGTGCTCTAGGTAACCACCCCGGGTAACCACAATGTTGCCTCGACAACGACATATGTATATTCAAAAAGGCAAGAGGAATTCCCTAAATGCACTGAATCAAACAGTAGGATGAGATACTTGAATTAATTGTATTCAGATGTTATATTAGGTTGCCATTGGCCTGATTGAACGGGTGCCCTATATTATAGTACCTATTCTTGCAGTGCATAATGGTATTGTACATTATGGTGAGATGAGGCCGGTATCTTTATTGTCACATGCATTGACGGTTTTTTCTCATCTATTGAATGTAGCTAACGAGTATCAAATATCAATGGAACCTGACTATTTCTTGTGCATGTGAATAGCTGTCAACTTTACTACCGGTGTATTTTGTATTTTCTTTTAAATTAGAAGCTGTAAAGTTTCTTATTTTTGTCTGTGGTACTGGTATTGCTTTGGTATTGTTGAAAGACGCAATATTTTAATAAATCTTTGACCAACTAGAATATTCAAAAACTGAAAAAAAACCTCTTCACAACATATAGCAGACTATAGAACAGTACTGGAAAGGTGACTGTCTGCATCAGGGTCTCTGGGGCTCTGGCCCAACCGCCGCCCCCCCCCTTTCCATAATTATACAGTCTGCACTACTATGTATCAAATACTATTACATTTAGTCATGTAGTTCAATGTTTTATATATGGTGATAAATTAATGATATCAGAATAATGCTTCCATGATAACCCGATAGCCTATAGATATGCTTTTGTCGGGGCAACATATGTTTCCCCCAGATTTCCAGTATTCCACCGTCACCGCACACACGTCAATACATCAGGTGACTGCTGGGGACCGGCACCTGTCCCTCCTCCAGTGTCTCAGATGTGTGTATATATGACCAAACTGGTAGCCTGGGGCCGGTATTGGGGTTAGGGTGAAGACCCTGGAAGCTCATGCCTTGGATACCTATATACCCTGGAGCAATTAGAGCATGCTCCAATGCCTCCAGAGGGGAACATCAGCTATACTAACATTCGTTTTAATATAGGTACATGTTCATGGCTCCTTCAGTCGCACTAAGGGTTGATGAAATTGGCTGCTATTGCCGATACATGGTTACACAACTGTATGTCTGGTATCGATTTCCCCTTCTTGTTATATAAAGCGTACTATAGTATGTGAGGTATACAGCTATATTTTTGAACCAAAAAGGTTGTGTTTCCAAACCAAGTAATACGTACAGATCAACTTGGCTTCATGTCCAAAGTCTTATGCTGACTTGTAATTATTTTGAACGGGACCCCTTTTACTTTAGGCCCTTCTATGTCTCTGCTCTATTGTAGCATTTGATCTGTTAATTGTGAATGGATATTGAGTATCAAAAGTTCCACTTGAGTTACTATGATTTAGAATAGAGACCATAAATGATTTTCAAAAAATAGATATAGAACCACATATATAAGCCACACCTCATTAGAAAGCTAATAACATAGCAATTGCAGAAATATTAGTCCGGTTGTTATGGGGACAAACAAAAATGTTGGTCGAGAAAAAATTCCTAATTTTGTAGGTATATGATCACATAATATCAGAATAAGTCAAAGTTAGTCTCAAATGTTTACAGAAGATATTTTGGTGAGGTGGGAGTAACTGTAGTCCAATTGTGTTGGATTTATATAGGCAAGATAGTATTATTTCTTTTAAAAGAACTAGATTTTGCAATACACCCTTTACTTGTTTCTGTGTAACAGTAATTCTCTACATTGAAATCTCCTTTTTAGGGGAGTAATATTCAGAATTAACATGATTATTGGGGAAATCTGCTTATTTAAATAGAATAGAGGGCCCTCTAGCTCTCTGGTTGGTCATATAAATATTCAGTATCAATAAGGGAGTGCTCATTTATATGTTACAATGGGTGGAGTGGGTTTGGGGTGGGGTGTAAAAAATGTCGACGAGGGGGGGGGCCTAAGCCAAAAAGCCTGCGCATTACTACAGTTCAAAGGGGGTGGCAAAGATCCCCCCCCCCCGTAATGAATAAATTTTTAAGGTCCTGTGAACACATCACCTCAGAGTCAAGTTCTGGAACTTCCAATGAAAACGCCTAACCCAGTGGGCATAGAACATTGAATCAACATTGTTAAATGGTTGTCAATGTTGATTCAATGTTGATGCAATGTCGATTCAACTTTGGACTGAATTTTGTGCCCACTGGGAAGGTCCCAGTAAACACCCTACGTAGTTCCAATGTAGCTCAGAGGTTTCTCTAGGTAGATGTCCAACCAAAAGGTTTGAGATTGGTAATTTTGGAAGGTTTGTAGACGTCAAAACGTTAAGGTTTATTTACGTTCAACAGATGTAGACTTCTGATTTACGTTGATCTACCTCATTCAGACGTAAAAATTCTACGTAGATCTACGTTAAAAGATGGAACTTTTCAACTTCAATTGGGTAGATGACTTTTCCGTGTCACACTAGGTGGCAGCACTATCAATTATAGAGAGTATATTACAGCTCCTTAACAAATCTACCACATTCAAGCAGTAAATTCTCATTAATTGTGAATTCAATATCATGCAAATAAACCACATTCAATAGAATATTTATATATAAAGGACAGGTGATTAAAGTATTGTGCAAGAATAGGTGCTTTGAGGCACTTTACTGTGAGGACACCACATTGGTGGCAATGGAAGAAATACAAAGCCTCTCTGAAGCCAAAACTATTCAACAGATCTATACTGTCAGGCTGTTCAATTGAACTACAAGAATAAACTATGTAGAATGAGATGGGATTGAAAATTATAGTAGTTACTTTGTATGAATATTGTTTGTAAATGTAAATTTGTCTGCAATATATTACAAGTCTTTGTCTGAGTCCCACTATGTAGAATTATATGTAGTGTGTTAAACATAGATTTACCTCTTCAGGAGCTACGTAAATCAGACCTGCAGGTTTGAGATTGGTAAATAAACCTTAACGTTTTGACGTTGATAAACCTACTAAAATTACGTAGTTCAGACCAAAATTCAACGTAGATTTACGTCTGACCAACGTCGTTGTGTTTACTGGGACGTGCCACCTTGTGTGTGTGGTCTATATCTTAGAGGCCTACCCTAAAAAATAAAGGACATGGAGCCGGACATGCTTTGAAAGGATATTACTAAAAGCCAATTACCTAACATATAAAGAAGACAGGTCCCAATTATCGATACTCCAATTGTCCCATCTTCTAACCCAATAATCACTAATTCCACCCCAACCTGAACACGAGAAGAGACGGGGAGCTAAGAGGAGAGGGGCGTTTTTCTAGGTATAGCAGGATCCTGAACCATGTAAGTTGGGAGGCAGTGTAATATGAGTGAAAGTAATCCCTTATCTAACAGAGGAGGACAATTGTCTTCTGAAGGAGGGACATAAGGAGGCCACACCCAGCAGCTCCACACTCAGACAGCAAGCGGTACCACGGCCAGATCTAAGGGAGTGGTCATAATTTGACAACAAGGGGAGGAGCATTGATGGATTTGTCGCGAGAGTGACAACAATTTTCTTGGTTCATCCCTTCAACATGGGTCCATACCCATTCCACCCTGCCCCCTGACGGTTTCAAAATTGGTTGCAGCCGACCCCTTTGAGTTATTTGCAGGCCTTATTCGCTAAAGAAAATGGGTGAAATTATTTTTCCCTTCCCCTCAAGGTTGGTCCAAATTTCATTGGTGCCCCCTCTCAAGTAGACCAAATACATTTACCCCCCCCCCCCCCCCGTTGTTAAAGAATGACAACTCCATAATACACACATATACGTATTCACCCATACAGAATACGACTCCCACACGAAATAGAGGAAGACTTATGTAGAAGGTGTGGCCGTGTTTTTTTCATTTTACACTTCCAACTTTTATATCTCTATAACATGCACCAATACATGCAATTATGATAGAAGTAGGGTGTTACATGGGGCGTGAGAATGCGTCCATGCAGGGCAGTTACAGGGAGAATTCTGACATGGTTCCGTATATGCTCTCCAATCTACAATATTGGTTGAGCCCTTCATTTAATCCCAATACATATGTGCTTCTGATAGGCATAGTGATTCTGATCTTGTGTCATTCATTCTTATATCAAAAGACCTGTGAATGTGCAGTTAACCCTGAGTCTTGGCACTGTGTGAGTGGGTAGCCTATGGCACCTACATCTGCAGTAGGAGAGCTAAACATGACTTCCATTAATGTCAAATATGGGTGAATCTATGGAATTCCAAATAAATCTAAAGCTACTGGCAGTTTCCATACATATTGAGGTGCCCCATAAGACACACACATTTTTATTGTAAGCAATAGTTTGGATTTTGTGACATATTATGTAAAAAGATTACACCATGCATAAACTTATTAGAAAATGTGCATTCATATTATGAAATTACATGTTCTTTGTGACAGAATGCATCCATAAAACATGATATAGCTATAACCAAATCCCCTATACTTGAAGTCAAAGTAGCCCTATATCTCCCACATACTTATGGTCATGTTTAGACTATAAATCCTTACACCCATAACACCTCAGGCATAAATAATGAAAGACACAGATTCATATATTATAATAAGGGTGAAATACTCAACAGTCTATTTCATATACTTGTTGAGCTATTAAATCCTACATTGAATGAACATTCTACCCCCAGTGCCTGTGGCTGCCTACAGAATGGTTACTCAGCCCTCAGCACCCTGCAGTGACCACTGTGTCCCCTCAGTGTGAGTACCATGGGCCGGTTATATATAGAGCAGCAGGGGTACAAATACAAGGACTTTTTCAACTTTAAAGCACTCCCAAACATTTAATATTATAGATATCTTTATTCTGTTTTTGCATTGTCATTTCATATCTCTTTTCTCTCAAGACCAGTAGATGAATATACTCCGAGGATCATAGTTCATTTTCGATGTAACACCCTAATAGAAGTTCTCATCACAGAACACCATTACAAGAGTTCCCTGAAGTCATCAACTGTGATAATTCTTTGTTTGCCATGTTTTTAGTGTATGATACAAAGTGTGATACAAGTTTAAAATCTACTTTCATGTTTTTATCATCAAAAAACATGTCAATCTAAAAAACAAAACAATTTCCAACAAGTAGCACACATAACAGTGTTAATGGTAATACTTTCTTTTTATTGAATACGACAACCCTATTGATTAACCAAAGAACATAGTATTTCACACCCCACGAAGTATTTATTATCAAAACACATGTCAATATCAGTCATCAATTTGAAAATGAATTTTAAAAATGCTCTCCAACAACTAGCACACATAACAGTGTTTAAGGTACTACCAGATGGCTGACCAATGTATGATGCCACGTATGGACATATATGTGGCATGATGGATTAGGAAACTACCAGATATAGGACGGGAGTTAGCATTGATTATCGTTAATCCTGATCCCATTTGGTGATCACCCGACTGGTCACGCTCTCCACCACGTGTCCTGCCACCCCCACAGGTCGCTGTGTCATCTCTGAGACGGCCATACCCATACATGGACATGTGTATTGGTGGGGATCACATATTGTAGCATTGGCGTAGGTGGGGGATTTACCTAATATTTATTTTCGCATAACCTGTGTTGTTTACTCATAGCTATAGGAGCGGCATTCTGTATGCTGGGGGTCAGTTTCTTTAGTAGGAGGGATAAGTAGGGATTAAGTATGGATACATGACACATGCCGTTAACAAAAGGGAACTGCTAAAGGATATACTTCAAAAAGGACCGCTTTAATTCTTTATGAGAGGTTCAATCGAGAAGTATTTCACTCTAATGTTAAAATGTAATAGGACGCCTCTATTCTGGTGATGACAGAGGGCACCAGATACGGTGCGATTTCTTTCAACAATCTCTTTATCATTGAAAAATATCAAAACTGTACTACCTCAGGGTGACCATGGAATAGGGAGTTTGGCCACACACCCTCCCCACTTAATCCTAACCCAGGGTGGCCATGGGGTATAGGGGGTTCAGTCACACACCTTCCCCACCTAATTGTAACCCAAGGTGGCCATGGGGTAGGGGGTTCGGCCACACACCCTCCCCGCCTAATTGTAACCCAAGGTGGCCATGGGGTAGGGGGCTCGGCCACACACCCTCCCCACCTAATTGTAACCCAGGGTGGCCATGGGGTATAGGGGGTTCGGCCACACACCCTCCCCACCTAATTGTAGCCCAAGGTGGCCATGGGGTAGGGGGCTCGGCCACACACCCTCCCCGCCTAATTGTAACCCAAGGTGGCCATGGGGTAGGGGGTTCGGCCACACACCCTCCCCGCCTAATTGTAACCCAAGGTGGCCATGGGGCAGGGGGTTCGGCCACACACCCTCCCCGCCTAATTGTAACCCAGGGTGGCCATGGGGTAGGGGGCTCGGCCACACACCCTCCCCACCTACTGTATCATTGTGTGTTGCCGCTCGGGCATGGCACCTCTTATTTTCAGTGCTCCTTTACCCTTGCGGCTATTCAAAACCGGGCGCCAAAACGCTAACCCAGGGTGGGCACAGAATAGGGTGTTCGGCCACACTCTCTCCACACTCTCCCAAGGGTGGCCATAGGGTAGGGGATTCGACCACACACCCTCCCCAACCTAATCCTAACCCAGGGTGGCCATGGGGTAGGGGGCTCAGCCACACACCCTCCCCACCTAGTTCTAACCCATTTTACCTATCTGTCCTTTATAATCTCTTCGTTTTCAGTGATTGGCAGGTGCTGCCATCCCAAGGTGTCGCGGTGTGTAATATGGAGACCCATACACACAACAATGACATGCAATTGCCATATCTATATAGAGCACTGTGATGCACCTGGCATGCCCGAGAGGGCAGCACCATCCGTGGGTTCGTGGAGACAGCCATCTCCAGACCGCCAGTTATATACTACTCGCAGACTGCCTGTGGCCTTGTTAGTAGTATATGGAAATTGGTGATTCGCTCAGGAGACACAGCCAACGCATATGACATTTTAACTAGCAGTCTCTTCTTCTTTCTTTAAAACCACCGCCCATACACATGTGTAAATTCAACATACTATCTCTTAGATCAGTTAAACTCCATATTAAAGTGGGTGCTGATTTAAAATGTATGCTTTTATATACCTATAAGGCCGATATTTCCCTTGGAATAACTTCAGCTCTAAACGTTTTCAGCAGGCTAGAAAGCACAGTGTATATACAATTTTACTGTACACAGACAAGCATAGATGTCTATATTTTCGCTACTGCATCAATTTGTGTTGTGTTATCTTCTCTTTGATTGCAACTACATGTACAAATATAGTCTTGTCAGATGAAGGATTGTAACTGCCACAATTTGTATTACCATTAGGACTATTTGTACCTATTTCCCTCTGGCACATTTATGAACCTCTGTGAATTAACCCTATGTTCATTTAAAGCCACCACAGATCTCTACGTGTAGGTGCTGCTGTCTAGTAAATCATAATGGAACTAGTAACACCAAAAACCAGTCTTGCTCAAGGCCCCAAGAGTTTACCTGTTTGCCACCAGGGTCTATAGTAGGGTGGCTTGTTGCACCTCGACGATGCACCCCAGGTATACTATTTCATTCATGTAATACAGGGGTTTTAATGTATTTGAGCTTAATTTTATATGCCGTCATGAATCTAGAGGCCAGGGCTGCATTTATGCAGCCCTGGGGACTCACACGGTATTGATACACTCTCGAGGGGTTAGCATGATACATGAATGCATTGTAAATCTACTCTCCATGTACCGTGACGACCAAGGACACAGTCCATTAATACACTCACCTTGTGCGGCCCTTGAAAGGTTAATAGAGATCAAATTAATGTATGTCGAATTGCCAACCTTATTTAGATTATCAATCCCTCTACAAAGTTGAAATTCAAATGGTATTTATTGATACAAACAATATAATGCGATAAATCGAATGTAAGGACGCCATGCAAACAATATGTAAAATATAATGTGTGTACAAATGATATTATCATACAAATACTATATATGAATATGCCCACATTGATAATTTGAACGCAATGAGGTTGTCTGGGTTGTTATAAACTAAGCTTAACAACAAGCCATTAACCATGATCTATGTACCCTTTTCATTTCCTATATTTCCTTTAAGCTTAACTTGACATACCACTCTATTTTGATGGAGAATATAATTATAGGATCCAACTTGTAAAAGGTCCCCACGGTATAGTTTATTCCGCATTAGCAAGATGATCAATGTGCAGCAGTATCTTCCCTGGTACCAGTCCTCTTTCCTTAGCTCACTAGCAGCCAGATGGTTAGCTGAAGCTGGTTCCTGTCCGAAATCTGCAGTTTTAGGGGCCATAAAGCTCTCAGTTATAGCCATCTATTGTGGATCCTAATGTCATCTATTAAAGTTTGGGGGTGGTTACGAAACTGGTCCAATGATCCAGGGGTCCTGACCCCGATTCCATGCCAAGGCTAAATGGTTGACAGACCATTTAAAATTTGTTTTGGAAAGCCAATAGTCGTAATAGTAAACATATTTTAGAGATAATTTTAAAATGAATAACATTGAAAGGACAATCTAAAATGGTTTTCTATATATGCTTCAGTGATATGAATCATTACATTTAGTGTGTTGGTAATTACTAGGAAAAAACAACAACTTTGAAATGACCATGCAGCCTTGGCATGGATTCATAGTCAGGACACCTGCAGTTTGAGGCCAGTTTCCCAACCACTCCAGACACCTGACACTAGGACTATTTCACTACAACCCATGCAGAGGTCATGACACCTAAAACCCCTGATTTTGGACAGGTCAGGAACCAGTTTTAGGTACAAGTACTGCATCCCACTAATGCTGAATAAGGTATGAAAGTCCATACACAGATTTATAAGAGCTAAGGACAAACTGGTGACGTTTTCTTCCCAGACAGTAGGATTCGTCTTTAAGGGCTGAAAACACCCAGACAGACATACCTAACGTCCATTATCTTTATACTAGACAGTTATATGAATACAATTATGATGATATAGGGCGTTTCCAGACTGACACATGGGTAGAAAAAATACATCACTTCTTTAATACTGCATTAAAACAATGAGATCTAATCATCACATGTGTGAAAAGTCAATGTGTGATTAATCAGAATCAAATACTTGATCTCCCTCAGTACTTTCAACAGTTTTGAACATAAATGGGAGAGGGGTTGATAGCTGATTCCCAGCGATGTGTTAAGATGTTCATAATCTAGAGTTATTGGAAGGGGAATTCCGTTTTACAACTTCTACTGGGGTCTAGCTAAATGATGGGCCAAAGTACTATATGACTCCTTATGAGTGATGAAATGTAGAAGAACTTTAAATCTGGTCATCGTTTTCATGGCAACTGCTTTACAAAATGGCCCCAACGTGGTATTTAAAATCAACGATATACATGCAGCTACCAACGATCGTTCATAAAGTGTCTCAATAGTGAGGGCCCGAGATTTGTTCTACACTAGATGGGGCTTCAAGTAGTCCAGGTAAACGAGGTCCCTTTTTTCATACATGTTTTCTACAGGTGAGAATACATGTATGAAAACTGGGATCGCGTTTACTTGGACGAGGTCTACTTGAAGCCTCATCCAGTGTAGAACAAATCTCAGGTCCTCATTATAATTATTGTTTCGTTATGGCTCCTCTACTTTTACTAGACCTGGGGCATTTTTTAATGGCGCCAGTTCATATTTCTTGAGGTTTTCGATTGTAGAGCCCGATTCTTTCTGCGCATTCTTGAGTGTGTTGTTCTCCTGTTTGAGTGCGGCTATGGTGGCCTGACAGTTGGCGTTCTGACACTCCCCATTCACTGAGGATGACGGCTTGGACACGTGCATGGTTGGTTGTTTGACAATCCCAGTCCCAGTCTCCTCATTTTCTGACACCTCGCCCACTTTATTCCGCAGTTGCCAAAACTTGTAAATCTGAAATTTGATGGGATTGGTATGTTTAAATTCTATTGAAGAAACTAGAGAATGGATTGGTGATAGGGTAACAATTTACTAATCGTATTATCGTGTTCCAGCAGGGGCATTGGTGTGTTTGCTAATTTAGTAAAGATTTAGGTGGGAAAATAGACAATAAATTATTGCTAATGTATTGCCCACGTTAAAAGAATAGAACAAATATATTGCTACACTGCTGGCAATATGCAGACAGATGCCCAATGTCTGAACCTACCTTTGGAATGAATATAATCAGCTGTGTTATAGAGACCTTAATACCTGAACCTACCTTTCGAGTGAGGATGGTCA
This sequence comes from Harmothoe impar, assembly GCA_947462335.1. Taxonomy (NCBI): domain Eukaryota; kingdom Metazoa; phylum Annelida; class Polychaeta; order Phyllodocida; family Polynoidae; genus Harmothoe; species Harmothoe impar. Next base: position 47,066,558 of record OX381708.1, on the reverse strand, counting down.
GTTAGGTTGTGGAGTCCTCAATGTCTGAACCTACCTTTGGTATGAAGATGGTCAGTTGTGTTATGGAGACGCCGATTTCTGAACCTACCTTTGGTATGAAGATGGTCAGTTGTGTTATGGAGACGCCGATTTCTGAACCTACCTTTGGTATGAAGATGGTCAGTTGTGTTATGGAGTCCTCAATGTCTGAACCTACCTTTGGTATGAAGATGGTCAGTTGTGTTATGGAGACGCCGATGACCAGCATGGCATTGACCAGCACGTACTTGAGCGTCACCTGGTGGTCCAGGACAGTGGCCAGCAGCACGGCAACAAGGCTCAGCAGGACCACGTTGTAGATGCACACCCCAATGTACTTGGAGTCGTTTAGTGCCGGAATCGTCACCTGCAGAGAATAGTTATATGTTTAGATGCAGGACAAATAATAGATAGACAATGGTTATGAAAAGGTATGTAGAATTAACCACAGCTTGCTGGTGGGGCTAGACGAGGGCGAAGCCCAAGTCGCCCTACCAGAAAGCTGTGGTTAATCCCACTTACCTTTTCATAACCATTGTCTATCTATTTTAAACCACAGCAGTAAGGTAATGTCAGGGTATGCGATATACCCAATGTGCGAAGTCCTTTGTCTTACCCTTCCGCTGTGGTTTAAAAGGGGCATTACGCTCTATGTTGCACTTCAAAGTATATTGTTCATCACGGATCCAGAACTTCACCCGCAGCCTGAATTATATTGGTATCCCGAACTGTCACGACGACAAAAACCAGGGGATTTCCCTGTAGTAACAGAATGGGCCCAAATTCACCACGGGGAGGGCAAAATATGGTTAACTTACAATTTGGACTGAAAGAGATACAACTGTATTCTGTATTCTGTCAAACATTATGACAACCGGAATACTCTTTCTCTCAGAAATAGAAATTATCAAAATTATGCCAAATTTGATGCCAAATGGCATCAGCCATTTAGGCTGAATGATGTCAATTGGCATCTGCCTTTTGCCAAAACTATTGGGTTGGATGATGTCGATTGTCATAATCCGTGGTTAATTATATAAGTTAAAGTGTTACCTTGCGCGTCTGCCAGGCGAGGAAGACACCAAAGATGAGTAGCAGTCCCTTGACGCTGTAGTTGACGGCCATGAAGTAGACGCCGAGGGAGGAGCTGCATTCATACACCGTCTCCTCTATCTGTAGGTCCCCAAAGTCCTCCTCCTGTATGTTGGAGGCACGGGCTATTAAGACATTATTTGTGCAAGGGGATGGGAGTGATAACTGGTGACGGAAAGGTCATTTTAACCCTTTGCCTACGGCATGTCGCTAAAAGATGCCATTTGCCTTCATGATACATCAAAGCAGCCCCAGTTAATAGCTCACCGGTGCTGGATCCTCAGAAAGTGAGCGTTACTGTCACCAAAAGCACTCTCACCTGAAAGTCAGGCACTGCCTGGCTTTCAGATGAGAGTGCTTTCGGCGACAGTGACTGTCACTTTTCTGAGGGTGTGCCTTGGTGCATCATGTCAACCCTTCGGGAGTGGCTCAAACCCATAGGGACCGGCTTGATGCTTGAATACAACACTGCATGGCTGCATTTCTGAATCACGACGAGCAAAGGCATGATGCAGTATGCCGTTCTTAAAGAGTAAGAAAATCATAGTGTTTTACTGCACTTTAATTCTATCATTTTCATTGTCATGATTTATGAATGCAGCCCTGGTGAGTAAATCGCAAATGCTGCATTCATGCATCATGCTGCAGCGGCCATATGGGGTCGGTGTACTGCATTAGGGCCAGCATGATGCACTAATGCAGCGCTGGGCAAGTTAATCACTTAGGCTTTTTTTTTAGAGAAGGGGCACATCATAAATATGAAAGCCCATTCAGCAGGATATACATTTGCATCTTTCTTGACTTGTTGGACACTAGGTTACACCACACGAGCTCGTATGTCCAACTCGTGAAGAACGATATGGATTCAAATCTATCTCACTGTCATAAGACTTGGTTTAATTATGCTACCAACATTGTAGAAATTCTTATTTCCTTAGATATAAATATATAGAACACAATGAAACAGCAATATAAATTTAACTATATTTACCCTTATAGAGACGACAGTTTCCACGACTGTATGCGGATCAGCAAGCAACTGGCTCCCAAATATAACGATGTCCAGGAGTACTAAGGCCGCCACTATTCCTACCAGTTGTATGTCATGCAGCACCTGTCATGATCAGACACATCTATCAACGATTTGAATATGTGCTGCCAACACATGATAATGGCCTTTATTAGGTTTCATGTGGTAAATATTGATAGTTCATGAAATATGCACACGTCAACATAGGCATAGATATGACCTCCATGCTTCTACGAGTGTGTGGGATACAACTGTTAGGTGTAGAGCATTATTCTACCTAGTTTCTATGTGTTAAACGACACTGAATGAGGGAGGGGAGGCACTGCCTGATGTGCTATATACTTAATACCAAGTCCCTCCTCAATATCTTCCTATTGTTTGTATCAATTACTATATCCTTAAGAATATAGTATTACTTTGTTATAGTTTTACGCATTACTTAATCATAAATACCTTCTTCTTTGTTTTATTGGTGAAGATGACATAAACCCTCCATGTTTTGGCGAAGAGAGCTCCAAATGACATGGAGAACCCAATCAAAACAGTGAATGAGCGCACCTAGAAAGGAAATCCTGCTAGTTATGTGAACGGTTCACGGTAAAAGACAATAATAAAGACAACATGTTTGGCACATTTGTACCTCACCACGTAATGGCACCTCACCACGTAAATATTGATAATATTACGTTTACCAATATCCACACGTATTCAACATCATTATGGTATGTTTGATTTGTAAATGCGTCTAGATCATCATTTCTACTTGGTTCCTTAGAAGTAATTTACGTTTTTTTCTAAAGTCTACATCAATAAAGCCTGAATTCGTAGAGCTCTATGCATGCATGATCAGCCTGAAGTCGTTCTTTGTGTAGACATACACTTAAACTGTTCTTTTATACATGCATAGATCACTTAGTTGGCCTGAATGTATACAAATTCAAGTATCCGAACAAATCAAAGTGTCGGACAAAATATACCAAGATAGGTGAAGGGAAAGTGTATTCCAAGGTTAAAAGTAAAATTCAAGTCATAAGCTTTCCAATGAGGTCTATCAGTTGGACACATTCCTTCTAGTTTTTGAGAAATTGCTTCACGAATATGGAGATCCCTTGATCTACCCCAACAGCCAATAAGCATTGTCTTTCTTTAAAAAAAAGATATTGCATCTTTTTAGCATGGTTAATACTTATCTTATTTTCTCAGTATAACCCTCATTCATGAATCCATCTATCAACTGGGGTCACATTTCCCTTATTTAGAATGGAATGTGTGTTCTCGTGGCTATACCTCTTTATAACACTTATTTAGACAATTGCCTAATTTCTTTTAAATATTTGGCCATTGTGACGCCCCCCGTTGGCTAAACCCAATCTTAAAAACATAAAGGTACATCTACCCTATTGGCATACCTTACAAAGCACCATGGTTGCTTCTACCGTACGCTCCTGGAAGATAACGGTGGAATAACTGATGATACATCCCACCAGGATAATGTTGTTGAGCACTGGGGAGGACATCTTGATAAGCCTGTAGATAACAACAAGATTTAAGAGAGAACGTAACAGTCTTCCTTCATTCATATTCACAGATAGCAAGTTTTTTATGTCGAGGTTTATGCGACGTACATCATGTGATGTTTGCACTTTACCAGATGTCAGAACGGGCGCCACCATCTTGGATAAAGGAGTCAGAACACAAATCTATGCTGTGTGATAACAATAATATTAATCAACCTTTGATAGGTTTTAAGGTTAATTATAATCATACCTACACCCACTGACATGGACCCAAGGAATTCAATGGTTCTATTGGTTTGTTGCAAATACAGCTGGTTGCCTAGCAATAGCTTTTCAATTGTTTATTTGCCTAGCATAGCAAAACAGAATGACAGAGTTGTGATGTCACACTTTGTCGCACCAACATCACGCACTGCATGAGGCTTTTTTTTATGCGGCAACAACTGTAATTCTTGTTATAGTAGTGTTATACTACATTTTAGAACATTACAATTGACGATTAATTGATATATACATAGAGAATATTATACGCAGGGACCTTACTTTAATATGTAGGTTAGTATTTCCCGTCTACTGGAAAAGTCTCCTGCAGACATGAACCAGGTGATGTCATATAAGTTCATACCATCACAGCTTTAACACTGTCCTAAAAATCGGGCAAGGGAAGCTTCCTTCCCGACCTCCTGTGAAGGCCAGTTCCTGCCTGACCACTCAATGACATTCCCAGCTAGCAAAGATAGCGTCAAAATAACGTTACTAACGTTTTATAACGTATTTCCACAATAAGGAGCCATAGAGAAACGTTATATAACGTTTTTTGTTTACTGGGTTATCATTACGGCAGAGGGGTATGAGATCTGAAACCACCCAGGGGGAGCTCGCTGTGGTGGTACATGTATACCAAAATCATAATTATACTAGTACATATTAAATATGACCACACAAACATATATAAAGGCGAGGATAATCGAGTCATCCTTTTTGAACCTACCTTTCATTGCGGAAAGTAACGTTGAAGATGAGTAGCAGGATGGCTGTGACTACTCCCACTGCCGCCAGGCTGACCATAGTACCATAGGCAGCATCCGGCACAAAGACCTGATCTACCAACTTCCGAGTGGAGTCTTTAGGTGGCCGTCCATCTGAGGATGAGAAGGGGCAGGGCTCCAATATAAAGGCCACACAGTGCTTCGATGCGGTATTCTATGCCCTTGGTTTCTTTTGGCCCAAACATGTAGGGTCGGCGTGATGCTTGCATGCAGCACTCGCGAGTTACTCACCAGGTCTGCATTCCTGATCATGACGGTGGCCATAGATGGCATAATATATCAAAGCACCATGTACTCTCGAGAAATTAACTGAAACCTACTAAAGATCTTGTAGACCTGTCACACCAGGTTGAATGTTAAAGCAGCAACTCGACCTCCTCAGACCTTCTCCAAGTCAAGCATAAAGTTCACATTTATGGGCCCGTGATTTGTTTGTCTTTAAGATAGAGCTAAATAATGTAGTGTAGCATGCCGTCTATAGTATACTGGAAGGGTTTAAGATACAGATATTGATCTTTCCGTGGCAGGAAGGAAAGGTACATTTGCAAGGGTCAATGCCAATATGACATCTTGTAAGGAATCAAAATAGGCTAGTCTTGTGTAGTTTATACTGTGAAGCTAAGATCAATCAGTACACATTTATAGTTGAGGTCTACATAATATACTGCCAATAAATAAGCTAGTATATATATAATGTATAATTTGCATGAATACATATGAAAACCCTTATGGTTGTGGGTAGGAATAGTGCTTCAATAGTTCACATGAATAGAAGCATAGTGAGGTGTAATTCATCTCATGCTTACCAGGAGGCATCATTGAGCAAATGATTGAGCAGGCAATTACTAATTTGTTATTGTTATCCGTTTACAGTTGGATGACTTTTGTTCTCAGAAAAGGTATTGCACCTATTCCTACATAGAATGAAGGACCTATGATGTTCATAATTTAACATGGCCATACATTTATAAGCCTGTCAAGATTGAGGACATGTTACAATCTAAAATTCACTGCTCTGAGGTCGAGTTGCTGCTTTAAGAAGACTGAATATATTACAACACAACAGAGATGCCCCCATATAGAAACTCCAAAATGGATCACTCCAGAGAGAATAACAAAATATGTGAGTGTACTAAAACATGTGGTCCAACATAAACCAAGTTAGTCTGCTCAATTACTTACCCTTCCATATGATAGGAGAATCTGGTATCCAGCCTATCCCATTACCAGTTGCAGGCTGGTGGTAGGCCACCACGGGGAGGGCATCCTCTGCAACCAGATTTAAGTATACTTGGTTATCAGAACGCATACAACCCTAAAGAAACACATCTTAAAGCAGTGTGATAATTTGGGTAAGGGCTCTGTATCAATAACCTTTCTCTTTATATGTGACCAACTGCATGTTTATGATTGTGAAATGTAACGGTTCGCAGAGAAAAATGTCGCCAATGCTAAACTCCTGACTCTAAATGCTGGACTCTCCTTTCGACCCAACAAACAGCTCGATTGTCCAGGGTCAGACAATGCTGGACTCTGGAGTTGGTGTAGAATTGACCTAAGTGGCCAACTCTAACTATTTTGCTTGCACTGTTTAGTCTAGTATAGTGTCCTATGCTGGATTAGTACATACATAAAAACCAACCTTGGAATCTCAGTATCTGCACGTTATCCAGACAGTCCCCCTTACTGTCATAGAACATCCTGCCCTTGATGCCCTGGAAATCCACTTTCCACATGTTGGAGAAAATGAGGTCTCCCAGCTCCTTATATGTGTAATTAAAATCAGACAGACCGAATTGCAGCCCTGAAAATTGATCAAATAGTCTGTTAAGAATGGTGGTTAAAAGAAGTTTGAATTGGTGATTATGCCATGATTGCAATAATGATACATTTACAAAATATTTTCTGTATTCTAAATGTAAGTTTACCTGTTAATTAAAACATCAAATTTTACTTATAACAATTTACAGCCTTACGTTATGTGTGCTTTATTCATGACTGACGATATCCACTTGCTAGAGGAGACCTACCCTTGTCATTAATCTCAGTCTGTGTGAAATTCAGAGCCAGTGCCACGGCCCATGTGGCGTCATACCCCTGGGCGGCCACGTAGGCACCGTCCAGGTTTGGGTAGTCAGAGGTTGCCGACATCTCAGCCTCCCACGTGGAAGGGGTGTGGCCGGAGATACCCACCTCCTGCAATGGAGGATGATAATTAGTGGAACATTATGTCATTGTTCTCCCAGACATTCATAGGAATAAAGTTATGTCATTGTTCCCCCAGACATTCACAGAAATAAAGTTAGATAACCCAACGTGGTGATATCAATATGGTAAAAATGACGTTAATGAGTCGTTCCCTGGTAATACATTTATACGTATCTACAATTACACAACGCCGGGTCGACTCCCTTCTCAGCATCTGCTAAATACATTAACGGCGATGTAAATAATCTCAGTAGATGGGGAATATGTTGGCCTCCCAGAATGAACATCATGGCTTTGTGGTATATTGCAGGAGAACACCAACCAGAATTTAGTGAGTCAATGGAACAATCTTTAACCTTAGCTGTTCTAAAGTAAAAGTGTTACATGAATACGGCCAAAGCAAGTATGTCTCCAGGGCTGCATGCATGCAGCTTGACAAAAGTGAGCATAGCATAATATACTAGTAAAAGGACCATGTGGCCCTTAAATGATAAAGGTACACACGGAATGTTGACATCTGAGGGCCTACTCACTACCTAATGACTTAACGACAGTATGAACAGTTAAGTTGCCCATCGATAGTGATGTAGACATTTGCAACCCCGAATAGAAAATGTACACACTGCTGTCATAGAGCTACAAATTAGTCTACCCAAACTAGGCCAGAGATCAATAAGGGCAAGTTGACCATGTGCATCAACATGGGTTAGTACCCTTGCCAACTCATGGGGCCAAAATGGAGAAATAAATCAGTTAAAAACCACATCTTTTGATAGCCAGACCAGCTGAGTATCCGATTCCATAATAGCTCTCTGACCAATACTATGAAAGCTGGTGCATTGTTTAAGATTACCAGGAGATGATCATAAATATGTCATTCATATTTTGACTTGTGAACTAAACGTTACCTCGTTAAAGAGCAATTTGGAATGGCGGAAAGTGTTACTCATTTATTATTTGTGAATGATCACAAATGTTAATTAGACCATCTAGGCTGAGGTCGATTGTACCAAGTCTAATATAACATCCTATCATTAATGGCGCATACTCCATTAGGAATGGGTAGGAATGCACACATGACTGTATGTTCTGAGCTGTCCTATGCTCATATGTTAATCCTCAAGGTGGGGGTAGGCTTCACGTGCTGTCCCCACAGCTTCGGTTACCACGTGCCAAAACGATTTCTAGTAAAGGCAAAGGTGTGATGGGTTATAGAGCCAATTTAGCATACTCTTTATGTATGAATTTTTACTTTATTAGGAGGAAAATCTGGCCTATCCAACTGTGTTTTTGTTTATGAAATTACTTTTAATTTGAGTGTTCTCCCTAGGGAAGTGTTTCATGTGACACAATATCTTTTCCGAAGGGTGTGCCAAAGTGTTTCATGAAAACATATTTGACTTACAGAGCATGACCCCAGACAGTAGACAGTTGATGTTGGCAGTGCCAGCTCCATGTAGCCTTAGTCACCTGCTGTGTATATCTATATTATAGTTACCTGGTGGGGGTTGATGTAGACAGTGCCCAGTCCCATGTAGCCCTCAGCTACCTGCTGTGTAAGTCTATATTATAGGTACCTGGTGGGGGTTGATGTAGACAGTGCCCAGTCCCATGTAGCCCTCAGCTACCTGCTGTGTAAGTCTACATTATAGTTACCTGATGGGGGTTGATGTAGACAGTGCCCAGTCCCATGTAGCCCCCAGTCACCTGCTGTGTAAGTCTATATTATAGTTACCTGATGGGGGTTGATGTAGACAGTGCCCAGTCCCATGTAGCCCTCAGCTACCTGCTGTGTAAGTCTATATCATAGTTACCTGGTGGGGGTTGATGTAGACAGTGCCCAATCCCGTGTAGCCCTCAGCTACCTGCTGTGTAAGTCTATGTTATAGTTACCTGGTGGGGGTTGATGTAGACAGTGCCCAGTCCCATGTAGCCCTCAGCTACCTGCTGTGTAAGTCTATATTATAGTTACCTGGGGGGGGTTGATGTAGACAGTGCCCAGTCCCATGTAGCCCTCAGCTACCTGCTGTGTAAGTCTATGTTATAGTTACCTGGTGGGGGTTGATGTAGACAGTGCCCAGTCCCATGTAGCCCTCAGCTACCTGCTGTGTAAGTCTATATTATAGTTACCTGGTGGGGGTTGATGTAGACAGTGCCCAGTCCCATGTAGCCCCCAGTCACCTGCTGTGTAAGTCTATGTTATAGTTACCTGGTGGGGGTTGATGTAGACAGTGCCCAGTCCCATGTAGCCCTCAGCTACCTGCTGTGTAAGTCTATGTTATAGTTACCTGGTGGGGGTTGATGTAGACACTACCCAGTCCCATGTAGCCTCAGTCACCTGCTGTATAAGTCTATAATTATTATAGTTACCTGGTGGGGGTTGATGTAGACAGTGCCCAGTCCCATGTAACCCTCAGCTACCTGCTGTGTAAGTCTATGTCAAGGTTGTTGTTTTAAAAAACTGTTAACATGTATTTATTTCTTCAAATGATTTTCGAAATAACATCAATATTCAATGTACGAGACGTAACAACAATAATACAGGCAATCATGAGTGATATGACACATACCAGGATCAAATAATTAGGATAAATTGTATTATGCTGAATACAATAAAGTGGTTATCCATAGCAGAATCGGGCATCTGTCATAAACAACATTTCTATAATTAAATTATGATTGACACTGGTATACAGTCATCCATGGATTGGTGCTTCACTTGAGTAACAAGTATTCAGACTTCAAACTAGTGTATATTGCACCTTGTTGTAGATGCCATTATTATCTTCAGCATTATAAGCAAAGAGACTGCATAGACCTAGTCATTTCACACCTAAAGAAGATGATTAATCTGCCGCAAACCAGATTGATTCAGCTACAGAAGATCAGGGAATGCTCAGACTGGCCCATCACCCTACAAGTCTACATGCATGTGATTCGTAAGATAATGGAGTATTGTACTAATTTGTAGCTTCGTCATCGAGGGCAGCCCGAGGTGGGCAGTAAGAAAGCTACAAACACTACAAGACAACGCATTACGAATCTGCGATTCAAAATTGAAACTGTGTGCCAAAATTTGAAATGGCACGCACAAGGCAACTACTGTGTTACCTGCAAAAATCAGCCCAAAATGAAAACAACATCATCCGCCCAGCGCGTGTGCTCAGAGGGAACACGAAGATACGCTTGAAAGTCATGAAGTCTAGGGAAAAAAAGTCCTCTTTATAGAAGCATCCAGGCATGGAATCTCCTAGACGCGGTAAACATTGTTAATGCTTTGAATACCAAAAATCGATTTAATCACTGTAGTATTATTACTTCTATTCGACCCTCTCCTTTATGTGAGGCGACTTTGGCATATATTGTTGAAAAAGATCCAGCACTGTACTATCATCTTTTATGCCAATAAAATTCAACAACAACATTCCTCGATATAAATGGCCTCTGCGGTAGCTTAGTTTGACATCAAGTGAATAAATTAACTCTGCAGTACCTGCAGATCTGATAATTCTACCATTTACTGAGTATAAGACCTTTTTCCTCATGTCCCCCTGAATAAAGGAACTTGTGAATTCAGTTTAGTAATTGCATGTCAAATCTGATATCAAGGTAGTCGACATCACACTTCATATGAAAACCTGCAACCAGTTGCTTCATATTTGTGAGCAGGCAAGCAGAAAGGATGGTCCCCGCAGGATTAGTTCCGATTTTAGCCACCAGGGGGCGCCACTATGGCCTAAAATGAAAAAAATTAGGCTAAAAATTGCTCTTGGGTACTTTTTTCTGGAGAATTCAATAGGATTACATAAAACATTCCATTTTTGGTAAAAAGCTTCTTTATTTGGAAGGTAAAAGGAACGTTTTAAAGCCTAAATGGGTGTGCTTGTTGATATGTGTGGCCATGGAAACATGATTATTATTCCAAATAGAGGAAATTAAGACATAAATTGATAGAATGATTTGTGAAGATTGCCATAGTGAAAACAGAACAAAATTACCATTCCTAGATCGAATTTTATGACTTAAAGAATGAAAATGTATCATAAATTTCTTATTATCATAAATAATGCTAATTAAATAGGGATATCTTGGAAAATATGGGACATAGAGCTTATTGGGATTTTGGAAAGGGTGATGCCTACACATATTCATGAAGCCATTTCTCAAAAACTAGAAATAATATCTTCTAGTATAATATATCACTGGAAAGCTTATGACGTCAATTTCAAAGTTGGCTTTTTCCTCGGAGTACCCTTTTCCCTTGCCTGTACACATTTGTTATTAGACAGGTGCGAATGTATCTGTTTTGGACATACTGTAGTTTCTAACTGTTGTTCATTGTGAGGCCATTACAGATGAAAGAGCAGTAATCAATAACAGGGATAAAAGTTTGTTTGTAGATTAGAGAGGCTGTGGAGAGGGTCGATGATTTCCTTATTTTGCATATGAGGTATAAACGTAAACATGCAGTACTTATCATGCTACTGACACTTCTATTAAAGTTCAGTTTGTTATCTATCACCCCATAATATTCCTATTCATTTACTACTGCTAGGCAATAGCCACCCGTTACAAGGTTCGGTACAACATTACTAGTATGATCATTAGACATTACTATTTGCGTTTTGCCAGTGTTAATACGGAGTCCACTTGAACTGGACCGTACACACATGTGGCATGAGCTTGTACGAGGTATCTCCCAATGCAGACTGACTTATGTAAAGTGTAGAGGACAACATCGCCTGCATACATGGCTACAGTACAGTGGCTTAAAATATCAGGTGGTGAATTTATATGCATGTAGCTGATAAACGGGGGGGGGGGCTAATGTACTACCTCGGGTTACTACATAGGGAACTGGTAGTGTTGAGGATATTACATCATTGCATATCACTCGCTGCTTACATCTTCCTAGGTATGCAGATAGACAATTCGTGTATAATGTGGGTAGTCCCAGTTTTTTTTCATATGCTTTACCCTTTAGGGCCGAGCATCGACCATAGTCATCATAGATCCATGGGATTTAACTATGGCTCGGTCCAGGGAAGGTTCCTGTGAAACTGTCCCGGCCCCATCACCAGGAAATACTTTTTTGGTGGGCCCTAATGGGTTAATAGCTCAATTTTGTTATCGAGTCAAAAGCCTTCCGCAGGTCCAGGAAGCAGGCAGCCACAATCTCCCCCGGTCTCTGGCCCTATAGAGGCCATTGACTACTGAGAAGACTGCATCACCTGTTACCTGGTGGGGGTTGATGTAGACAGTGCCCACCCAGCTAGCACCTTATGTAAAAAGTATGTCTTTTACTGGTCATATTCACGTTGATACGTAAAAATGACCCCATAATGACATCTTGAGGGAGTAAATCAATTTACATAGTAGTTTGACAGGAAACTTACGTATTATTTATATTTAAATGGCCATGTGAAAGAGACATTAGTCATTTGATATCATCCATACGTTTGAATGTGGTCACTATTTGACATAATGAGTGGTTGAATCTTGATCAGAATATTACATCTTTTTTGGAGAAATTATACACGTAATACATTGAAGTAAAATTCATGACTTAATGTGCATGCTAAAATGATGTGACAGATTTGACATCAATATTACGTATACTTTATGTATGTGGTACATCCTTATCTGGTCAGATTATGACGTCTATAACACATCTGTACTTTACCTTTCAAGTGGTTCACTCTTTTAACACAAGATGTCTCCCTTAACCAATATCAATAGAATTCAATCTACATTGGCAATAGTTTGACCATAAATAAGTATCTATTCAACACAATAAATTTACATAGAAGATGAAACTTGAATAACTTTTTCTCTGGAATGTATGATCTGTTATTTTTGTTTCTATAGAACAATTATTAATAACAACCAGGATATTAGTACGAGCACACCTTTTCTGTGGTTGCTTAATCTATTCAAATCCCATAGACTGACCATAAGCTGATATCGCATCTACAGGCAAAATGTGCTGATTAAATCAATTGCCTTAGATGTTACCTACTTCTGATGGAGAAGTCTACTCTAGGTGTAGGGTAGACGTTAGATACATGTCTTTTCATGACGTCTTGAATGTGTCTGCATCTGGTATCTTATTTATGATATAAATTTTGCCCCACAATTGAAATGATTTTGGAATATACCCACCTCACACAATGTTATAATTATTCCACTTACTGACATCTTTATATCACATCTTCCTGATGTCTTTGAAAGCAGGTCATACTAATATCATTATGTTACATTGAAAAGATGTCAGAAGAGTGACGTCTAAACCATTTGCATATAAGACGTCATGAGGCCAAGAATACGACGTAACCAAATCTAGTAAATATCTGTTGAGAAAAGATGTAGAGATGATGTGATTTACTACGAGTTTTGCTAGCTGGGCAGTCCCATGTAGCCCCCAGTCACCTGCTGTGTAAGTCTATATTATAGTTACCTGGTGGGGGTTGATGTAGACAGTGCCCAGTCCCATGTAGCCCTCAGCTACCTGCTGTGTAAGTCTATGTTATAGTTACCTGGTGGGGGTTGATGTAGACAGTGCCCAGTCCCGTGTAGCCCTCAGCTACCTGCTGTGTAAGTCTATATTATAGTTACCTGGTGGGGGTTGATGTAGACAGTGCCCAGTCCCATGTAGCCCCCAGTCACCTGCTGTGTAAGTCTATGTTATAGTTACCTGGTGGGGGTTGATGTAGACAGTGCCCAGTCCCATGTAGCCCCCAGTCACCTGCTGTGTAAGTCTATATTATAGTTACCTGGTGGGGGTTGATGTAGACAGTGCCGAGTCCCATGTAGCCCTCAGCTACCTGCTGTGTAAGTCTATGTTATAGTTACCTGGTGGGGGTTGATGTAGACAGTGCCCAGTCCCATGTAGCCCCCAGTCACCTGCTGTGTAAGTCTATGTTATAGTTACCTGGTGGGGGTTGATGTAGACAGTGCCCAGTCCCATGTAGCCCCCAGTCACCTGCTGTGTAAGTCTATGTTATAGTTACCTGGTGGGGGTTGATGTAGACAGTGCCCAGTCCCATGTAGCCCCCAGTCACCTGCTGTGTAAGTCTATGTTATAGTTACCTGGTGGGGGTTGATGTAGACAGTGCCGAGTCCCATGTAGCCCTCAGCTACCTGCTGGATCTGGGCTGCCGTACACTCGGTGGAGTCATCGTACGTGGCCTCAGTCCACCAGCCTACTTGGAACCACCCGGGAAGCACCCACAGATAGCGGGGACCATACAGGCCCTCTTTATATGCCTGTGAATCAACAAAAAGATAATGATAGCATTATCAATTTTCATTAAGCAAAGATGAAAATGGTATTAGCCCAAATGAAAAAAGGTATGTTTCAGGTTACCTGACCCTACCTAGCAATACAGGTCCGACCCTAGTTCTAAATTGTTATCCAATTTTGGGGAAAAAGTAATTTTGGTGCTATTTCAGAGTCAATTTTATAGTCTATGAGTCGACGCTTTGTCGGCAAGTCAGCACTGAAGTTTGCGAGTCAATTTTTTGGGGTGCTTTTTAGGCCAAAGATTAGAAAAAATCCAACCTACCCTGCCTAGATCTTTAGACCATGTAACCTGAAACATACCTCTTTTTTGGCCTTATGGTGTTGGCCAATATGTTATTATCTCACAAATTGATAGCAAATCATATCAATAGTTTATCTGAATTATAACAAGAACCTTTACTGGCACGGTCTGCCCACCCCACCCCCCTTCCCCTCCCTCTCCTCTCTCAGTATATCTTCCCTTTTCTCTCTCTCTCTATGCCTGTATAAGTGTGTAAAAATGACACTCTAACATTACTTACTGCACACATCAGTCCATACAAGGATCCATAATTCACTCCAGCGAAGATAATACGAGCATCATGTTTCTAGAACACACAATAAGATAACATGTCATGTAAGTCGTAAACCAATGATGTACAGGAATGACAGGATGAACGAACTCTTCATAGTCAACATGCTGCCTAAATTAAAGTAATATTTTACATAATATTGCACCAATGCAATACATGCGAGTAACTCTCCAGCACTATACGTTGACGTGAGTGTATCACCCCCGTGAGCTCGACATGATACATGAATGCTCATTTCAACAAAGGACACAGCACATTAAATCACTATGCAGTCCTTGAAGTGTTAACATAAGCGAAAGGCCTATGATATACATGCTGTATTGACTTGATTTACCTTTAGGTTGGCTACTTGTACGGAGGGGTCATCACTGAAGATCTCCGATGTGATCAGGGTGATGTTGTGCTGTGGCAGGGCCCGTACTAAATCCTCTGTCACCTGTACAAGTTATTAGGGTTATAGGGTTAGCGTCAGAGTATCGATCTTACCATCAATGTGTTATTATACCTTGGGAATCCAGTACATTCATCACATCTGTAAACGTCCCAAATCTATACTGCCAGACTATGGTGCAGCCATATTTACATTATGATACTGTAGGACGGTTACGTTTTTGGGTTCCGAACTTTACCATTTCGGTTCTCATCTTTTGTAATAAAAATACTTTTTTTTTTAATCATGGGGTCGTTGAGGGATCCGATTATCACCACTGCTGAAATACATCACACATATGAAACCAATTAAACTCCTAAGGAGGGCATAATGCCTAATGCATCATGCCTTTGGGCCAGTGCCAGTTAGAGTTAACCGAAGGCCACATTATCAAATGATGTTTAAAAGGTAAATTATGAGTTAATGAATCTTACCAGTGAGAAAAGCTCTATAGATTCGTGGATTGTAGCCACCTTGCTCCAACCAAAGTACTTCATCATCGCTATCTTCGTGGGGTTGAGGGCGAGTTCCGAGGCCCCAACACGAAAGAACTTGGGGAATTTCACCTTGTTGGAGAGGGCAGGAGATGCACTGACGTAGGAGATCTACAGAGAATTGTTTCAGTATTATCTATAGGAACAGAGTTCATTATCGTTAGATTCCTTTTATCTTTTCATCCAGAAGTCGCCTTTTAGCGGTGCTCTATTATACCTCAAGCTTACAAGTTGAAGTGTGGTTGATCTCCCAGTCACTTGCATATGATCAGGCTGTTTAACATGTTAGATGTGATTTAACAAATGCAAGTCAACAATAGGATACATGTAAGTACTATTTGGCTCCACAATATAGTTTGAGATTGTGCCGGTTTCCAATCAATATTATGTGAAGTTCACTTGTCTTCAGGGTGCAAGTCAGCCTTCTGTGGGATATACCCAGTAAAGTTTGTGTCAGCCGAGCCAGTAAGGACTATTTCTTTATTTCTCTATTGCCTTCAAGTTCCCGTGCTTCATCGAGCTAGTTCCACTGCAACTGTTCTGTAGAAAGGGACCCTCAATTTTGACCATGTCACTGTGTCGACTTTTAGCAGAGGGAAAGTGTCACTGTGTCGATTTTTTAGGTATATAAGAACTTCCCTGTGGGTCGATTTTTATCCCTTATTTTCCTGTGTCCGTCGATTTTTAAAAAGGGCATAAAAGGGCCGTGTCGCTGTGTCGCCCGATATACCCTCATCCTCTTGTGTATATTGTGTCTCACCGTCAGTTTTGGTTGCTTTGCTTTCTTGTCACCCCCCCCCCCCACCATTATCATGCCGCACGATGTGAGTAGTACAATGTATATGGGAAGGACGGGTATAATCGGGCACAGACGCTACCTGAGAGCCATAATTATGCATGTACTAGTATTATATATATAAATATACATATATATATATATATATATATATATATATATATATATATATATATATATATATATATACATACATACATATATATATATATATATATATATATATATATATATATATATATATATATATATACCAGTTAGCAATTATGGATGTTACCAGCAAGACTATTGTTATATATATATACATCAGGTCGATGTATAATAAATAGAGACAGGTAGGTCTACAAGTCAGAATGTAGAATGTACATGTATAAAGTAGAGAGGCCATTAGACTGGGATCTTTGATCGTAGGCAAATGTGATCTTTGTGTGGGGATAAACGTTCCCATGGCACCTATCAATGTGTTGTTCCGCTGGTGTATACAAGTTTGATGTCTACAACCTTTGTGAAAATATCGAAACGGTGATCCCGGGGGGGAGGCACTCAATTTTGTGCCTCTACATGGGTAAAAATCGACACGGGCGACACGGCGACACGGCCATTTTAGCCCTTTTAAAATTCGACAGACACAGGAAATTAGGGGTAAAATTCGACCCACAGGGATTTTTCTCTATTTTTTCTCTATGTACATAAATATCGACACAGTGACAGTGCTGTTTTGCTAAAATTCGACACGGCGACACGGTCATATTGTGGGCGCCCATGTAGAGGCACAATTTTCTTTTGACAGGGGTGTCCGGCTGGACCCCTGGCAACCCTTGACCCTTGCTTATATTAGGGAGATTTTGGGAGAAAATTGACCTTTTTTCGGGTATTTTCTAAATGAACCAGTTCCTATGGAGATTTTGGCAAAAATGATTCTCTGTATAGAGAGATTTGGGGAAAATTGAACCCTTGCTTAGGGAGATTTTGGTAAAAACGGACCTTTTTATAGGGGTTATTTGAAAATGAGCGGAGATTTTGGTCAAAATGGAGTCGATTTAGAGAGATTTTGGTTAAAATGGACCCTTGCTCAGGGAAATTTTGCAAAAGTGGCCCCTTGCTTAGGGAAATTCCTCTCAAAAGTGGACCCTTGCTTAGGGAAATTTTGTTGAAAAATTACCCTTGACAGTTGGACACATGAGTATGCAAAATATACTAAGGTCCTCCCCCCCGGGGCTGTGATGAGTATACCTTTTACCGAATTTCGGTTTCAGAACACAATGCCAGAAAGATCATTGGTTCCTACATGTAGTAGACGATTCAATATAAAAGAAACCACAGAATAGGACGTGTTTTAATCATGTTATCGTATTGGTTATGTTAAAAGTGCTGACCTGAAAGTTGGAAAATATGTGGAGACCTTGGCGATATTAAAGGTGTGGTTTCCATCAGCAGACTTGGCTGTAATTACACAGGGATTACACCAATGTATGCATAGGGCAAACAGTCGTTACCTTAACTATTAATCCAAACATGGAAATAGGTAGGGGTTCACAACCAACGTCGTGCTGAACCAACTGAGTGAGGCGTGCTAATTTCACTTTTGCAGCCTTGGTTTATGAGCACGTGGGTATACGAACATGAAACGGACCAAGATATAGCCCTTTGCTCAATATTATAAGCACACGTGTGGGAAAGGGTAATGACGTCCTATTGAATTCTATGAGGAATGTACGTTAAGGACTCATGGATTAAATTGCTTCAAGTGCCGTTTGCCTGTTGATCTTAGTTGTCATTTGGAATTGTAATAAAAAACTTCTACATACAATAAATGTAGCAGCCCCTCAGAATTGAAATAACACCCATCTGACCATGCTACACCAATAAACTCAGGTATATTAAAACACAGTAAAGTCATGTCGTGTCACACCAGCATTGAGTCACTTGGAGCACAAAACCATCATATCATGGACCAATTCAAGTGAGCCTTATAATACTATACATTGACTATGAAGACCAATGCTCTGTCAGTATCCAAATTGGCTCATCTGCGTTATCATTGTGAAGATTATCTCCATTATTCACAGGTGCTGTCAGACAGAGCCTTACCAATGTGAGCAACGTGTTGATTCATATAGTTACTAATAACAGTTTTATAGGTGGTGTCAGATAATATTATGTTCGGCTGCTCGATTATATTATGTGATTTATGAGGCTTAGAGGGCACATTATTCAACTCACCCCAGAGGCACCGCTTGTCTCCTGTGACTCTTTCTCTAGTCTAATTTAGGGTAGATTCACCTAGAGCCAACCACATACCTTATGCATGCATGGTAAACCCCGCCCCTAACAAAGGGTCCGATTCAAGAGTTTTTTCTCATTTTTTTTACTCCAAAACCAAATAAAAACCAAATTGTAAAAAGCAGGTATCTTCCCTGCTTTTGACTGGATTACAAAGGAATAAACCGTGCAATACCTTGATAATTTCACAATTTAGTACAATTTTAGGTTTGAGACACATTTTAGGCTGCCCCTGGGTGATATCCATACAAAAAAAAAATCACACATCTTTGATCCCTAAAACTGTGGGAAAACGTGTAAAGGAAAACAAGTTCCCAACTTGCTACATCGAGCTATGCTTTCATGGCATTCAGCATAATTGACCACTGGTCCTCCTATAGTCTATAGACTGAAACAAAAGAGTGCTTCTGCTGTTTGTGTATCAAATATGGAGTTGCATTAGTGTTTGCCCATGTCCCTCATGTATATATTGCGCTAAATTGCATTGAAATCCCGTGGAGAAGGCGTCTTAAGTATTACCATTATTGGGATGTAAGCATAGGGTACCTAACATTTAGATAACAACCATTTAACAACCAACTACCTGACTTTCAGGCGAGAGTGCTTTCGGCGAGAGTGACTCTCACATTTCTGAGGGTGTATAGGTACAACATGTAGAGGAGTCTTACCTGTACCAGGTTCCACAGGTGGGAGGCCCTGGCCGTGGTCTCGGTCACCTCTGAGCAGCCCGCCCCCAGGACCATTACCTTGGTGGGAGCTGTGTTGAGCAGCTCATACATACTGTTAACGCCGACACCTGCGTCACACTGAAAGAAACACAGTGGAATTCTATAGTTTAGAATGCTCTCTTGCTCAAACATCAGACTTCTAACACATGGGGTCCCAGTGGCTTTATTCTAATAGCTATTTAGTCTACAACGTCCTAATGGAAATGGAGGATTCTACAGCACTGATAAATATATATTTCACCTGGTGCACTGATGGAACATAACTGGTTAAATCTTCCAACTTTTGCAATAGAAATCCAACTGTCAAACTTTTCTTGGGCTTTAGGTTATATTGCTGTTCTTTGCAAGCCCTTTTCTTATGGTTTTTCAACGTCATTATGCCTTGTCAGATATCATGTGAGGCACATCAGCCCGGGACAGCAGAGGCAAATTTATCTATTTTATCTCCAAACCTGATTAAAAGAAAATACGTTGTCGGTGGATGCCGAGTAAGCACCGACACCCAGATACGATGTATTAAATGTCATGTTTTCATTGGGGTGATAGTTTTTACATCATGAAAGGGGAGGGGGGAAATAATTATGTATAAACATTGTAAATCATCAGGTTGACTTCTGTATGCTTATAGTATGGTTATACAGAATGCACAATAAACCGAATGTTTTCCCACGATTCATGACTGTAGGAAATGCATTCCCAAACCTGAAACCCCCTGCCTCTAGATTACAATTCCACACCCCGAGACCAATAGTACTATGCAAAATGATCCCATCCTCTTCATCAAATCGGCACTCCTCCTATTCAGACACTCATCCAGGTGGTGTTTAAATAGGCGAATATGAGACTCCTTCTACACCCAAGCTCCAAGTCCTGTTGATTTACCTGCAACCCACACTGCTATCATTGATCTGCACTAGCCATGGGACGAACGTGGCCACTAAATTGGAAAGTCAGGAGAACATAATCAGAATACATCCAGAAATCGTCTTTTTAAAATATTTTTTTCTCCTTATTTACAAATCTACCAATATGTGCGCCACACACTTTAATGGGATAAGGGGATGGGTGAGAATCGAAGAGTCCATGTAAGGTGAGATGTCAGAAATGGAGTGCCATGGGGTTTCACCATAGGACTTTTACAGTTCATTTCCGTTGCGTGGAATGAAATAATCGCTCCAAAGTAGGAACTTCCAACAGAGAAAGAACAATGATACCAAATACAAGCACATTTATAGTATATGATGGTAAATGGAAAGGAAAATATCAACTGAAGAGTGGTATGGGTGAACATCCTGGTTCAGTGAATATGCTAAGAACATTGAATTCTGAGCCCAAATCAAATTTGATATACTAACTTTGATATATATTCTATGCATTTCTGATGAAATATTTTTATTATCAATTATATCAGATGTCTCATTTTGGAAGCATGCTCATACTTTCTTCTCATTGTATTGCACTGATTCAGCTTGATTATGACATAGGCTGTAGTCTGATTTATGGTCCCATAGCACATGTACTGGAGATCCACGATGCATGCTAACACCTGATGTTCCATACATGACAAAGCCCTGGCAGACACGGCATGTCTGGCTAATGAGAAACCGAGCATTGTCTTCAAACTCCAGTAAGATATGACAAGGGGTGTCTTTTGAAGAGACACGTAGCAAGATGTGGCCATCGTCCAAGGTATGATAATTAATAGAGGTACGTGCCAAGATTATTCTCTCAGGGCCATAACCCATTAGCCGATTTGGAGGCATTATCGGCCGATAAACCGTCAATAAACAGACTCAATGCAGTACTTTGTAGTATAATTCTGTGAATGTATCGGCCGATAATGCCACCAAATCGGGTAATGGGTTATGGCCCTAAGTGCCATTGTAACCTGTGTCCTCACCTTCATAATGATAGGACAATGGTGAGGGAGTGCATGCCAGGCTTTGGCACTGCATAAGGGGGGTTCCCTTTGTTGAAGATACTAAGATTTCATCTCTAACCCTGAATCTGAAGCTACACCCCATTAAAAATAGGGTTCTATATTTTCTGGGGATAATCGGAAATATCAGGGGTCTAACTTAACGCCTAAATCTTCGTTGAATGTACAAGAACTGCATTGAAACAATCTATGTCTACAAGATTTAATGTGAAAATAAAGGCTATTTAAACTCAAAAAAACTCAATGCTTGTTTAGAGACCATGGTGGTAGTGATTATGATAGTATTTAGCATGTACATGATAACAGTTTGACTGTAGAGATTACGAAACAATAAATTAATTGGCAAAAACTTACCAATGATTTAAAAGCAAGTTAATTAGCGTACTGGCAACAGATAGTAATATCTTAAACATAACAAATAAACAAGAGTTACTCACATCAGTGTTCCCCCACACGAGATCCAATGTGTAGTCCGGTAGGATGTCCTCTCTGGAATTAATGTGCTCCAGGGCAAGCTTCACAGCAGGCAGCATGGCATTACCCCCTGGCCACTGTCCACTCACAGGGAACAGCCCCAGAATTGTCAAATTCTTCTTAGTCATCAAACTCTCCACTGTACTGGTAATACTGGATTCACTCCCAGCTGTGCTAACACTTGGGGTGGTGAAGGATACCTCTGTGGTCACATCCAGGAGATGCACTGGAGAGAAGGTCCCCAGGAGAAGGAACAACCTCAGCAGAAGAAAGAGTTTGGTTAGGGAACCTGGTGTTAGGAGCTTTGGCTTGGTGTTAGCCATAACAGGAGTAACTCGGGACCACTGAGTTGCTCTCACTGCATGGCTGGGGACGCGCGGAGTGGCTTTTAAATACCTGCAGGCCGCCACACCCATGTGTGCGACATGTGCGACACACAGGTGACATCTAGTGGCTCCAGGTAAAAGCACTTAGGACAAACAGCCACCATGGCATAACTACCTATCTACCTGTGCATCGTTAGTCCCACCTACTTCAGTTGTGCATTACAGAACTATCACTTAAGGTTCTACCCAGAGTGTAATTTGTCTCATTACTAAACGAATGTATATAGAGTAAATGTACAGTAAGTGTTTCTGTAAGTGCCAGTCCCATTTCTGTACTACATCTGTACATCAATTGTACATTACTCAACTCCCAATTCGGTTCTATAACTACTGCTTCGTCTGTCTCATTGCAATAAGTATCTATAAATTAACACAAGGTAGCTTCACCACTTTCAACCAGTCAAGTGCAGACATTTTCATTAGCAGTGTTCAAAGATGAATGGTCTCTGCAGTGTTTACTGCACAATTTAATGGCAGACATGCAAATATTTAAGTAATTGACTTAAAAATAATACATATAATCATTTACAAGCAGCTGTATAGTTTTTCTCTTTTCTTTTCAAATGCCATGATTTATTAGAACCTTCCATTTAGTTGTGTTTTCACGTTAAGTAATCCAACATGTACCTTAAGTAGACCTTAGATCTGACGAATTATGTATAATTTAAATGTCTCCTGCATTTATAATGTACCATACTGGTCAGAAGGAATGTACTCACTGATGGAAATAGATTTTTTCAATTACTTAGTAGGAAATACCTTTCTATGCACAGACAAAAAGGCGAGAGTCAGCTGGACTACATGCCACAGTCAGGCATGTGTCACCAAAACCACACCCTCAGAAAAGTGAGAGTCATTGTCGCTAAAAACTACCCTCACCTGAGAGTCAGGCAGTGCAGTTTTAGCGACAATGACTAACTTTTCTGTGTGTGCACCCTCATGTGAAAGTTGGACTGACTTTGACTGTAAACATTACTTGACAGTTATGCCAATGTGAGTCCAGCAATGTCCAACCTTTGACCACTACAGACATAATTGACAACAGTGAGTAATACAATTCAACCTCTAACGAGTAGGCCTACTTGTTTGGAAAATACATTAAGCTTTTAGCTTTCACATTACTATAGATGAGGGGTCGTCGGAAATCAATTTGAAACCCGGTGGGAGGGGACCGAGGAAATGTGGACCCTCTCAGGGGAGAAACAAAAATTTAATAACTTCTGTGCCCTTGCGCGAAGATCCCCCTCCCCTTGTTAAAAATTGAAATAAGACCACTCAAGAAAAAGAAGTTGTTTCTCATCCCCGCGCGCATCATAAAAATCATGATTTGGGAAGATTTCCCAATGTATTTATGCGCCAATTTAAAAAAACAAAACAAAAAAAAACGCCCTCGTCACATTTTTCACTGCTTGGTGATGAGAAACAACTTTTTTTTAAAGTGGCCAAATAGCATCTTACAGAAACCAGACAAGAAGCACTTTAAGTTAATACTTTATTTGTTGACGATCTGGTACAGGGACAATTTGTTGGCTTAGATGATGAGTATGCAACGTTTCGTTCTATTTTATAGAACTTCTTCAGGCAGTTGTTAAAAATTGACCATATTTAAAGAAAATCTCGTTTTCTCAAACCGCGAATGTAATTCATGGTAGCAGATGTCATATATTGCTATGTTCTGCCAACAAAAAGTACTAAACTGTGGAAATCAATAGTTGTTTTTCAATTTAGTTTTAGTCAGGATGTAATTGCAAACTTTTTTTTTAAAATTTCCCCTCCGTTAGCAACTTTTGCAGGAAATACGTCTGTGGAGTCACCCTATTACAATAAATCAGACTAAAGCTAGGCTATCATTATTGGAGGAGGCATGAACCAATTAAGCTGCACACGCAACATGGCAATTGAAGTGGACATCTAGTGGAGAATTCGTGTTATCTTAGACAGAGAGCTTCATCACCTAGCATGCACTTTGACAATTTGAATAAGATATCACCTGACACTTTTCACTGTAAATACCAGCGCAAGATGATAGCCCTATGAAAATCTACTCATGTCATTAATAAAGTCCTAGAGCAATCTGAACAACTTGAGCCCGGAAACAGGGGTTTGGGAGCAGTGACCGTATTGTCCGGAGCAGCCATTTTGTTCAAGGGATGATAAACTATACGGTTACTAAATCCTAAAACCGAACCATTATAACGTCTCTCGCTAGAATTCTTATAATATTATATGACTACTGCTATTACAACATGTACATGAGCAATCACCGACGCCAAAACCTGTCTGCAGGCCCTGTATACTTCTTTATTCTTTACCTGACTAATTCAGAGGAACATGTTTCTTCTACATGAGTTTCAGTCAATAGTTTCAATTTATAAACACAGAATTACAGCCTTGTCATGTATCTACTATTTTGAAAACCAGAGAATTCCATTGAACTCTATTATTTCAACCCTTTTCATATACTATAGTACGATGGATACACCCCCAATAGTAGAGTGCTGGTTGTCCTCACATGCAGGGGTAACTCTGGGGGTTGTGCACCTAACTGGCCATGTGCCTGAATGCCATGTTGAATACCCCAAACCCTTTTACCTCAGTACAGTCTGAGGCTTACTATAGTACCCAGGATGACAGGGAAATAACTTATTGGTAATACGGTTATAATGTTCATGTAATAAAGAATTGTAAATGGTCATGTAACCATGCCATATAAGGTTACATGGCTCTACTTCACGAAATCACGGATCCTGCTTCTTTTTCTCATCAAATGCATGATATAGACTAGCTTTATTAACTTTCTGCCATGAAAAAATGAGAAATGTACATATGTATGCCTTACTCATTCCAAACCCTAAGATTCCCCAACTTTGACATCTTCTTTCTTGTTTTGGTGTTCATAGTATTTACAGTAAACGATTTTCTTATTAGTTCTAAAGGAAAACAGCATTACCCTGGAGAAGCCCTTGATCGGAAATAACCCAGCTACTTAATACTTAAGTCCGCAATTGAACATAAGTACTCTGGTACATATATAGCACTGACCACCAATTTGAGATGGTGTACTGGGGCATGATACTCTGCCAACGACAATTGTTGAGTGGAAACATGGAGTGTCAAAGGGCCCTTGTAACCCACCTTAACTAGAGTTACCTCCAAGACATTGTCATGTAATAGCTAATTAACAGGACCATTCCTATAGGTATAATGATTATGTTATTGAGTTGAAAATATATAGTTAAAATGAGGGACCATTCGTAAGACGTGTTCATTGAGGCCCTTACGGGTATCAGTTAAGAATATAAATTAAGTATACATGTTTAGGTTAAATACTATTAAAGATAGAAGTTGAAAACAATGTTGGCCTACTATTGATCAGATGTAATCTATTTATATTGAAGGGAGCTTCCGATGACAATTATATTCTATTTTTCATATCCTTAAGAACAATGCTAGTACAAGATCGATTGGAGACAATGATAATATCCATAGAATGAGTGATACAATTATTGTGATATAAACTATAAGAAGACAAAATTTAATATTATAATATATTTCTAACTGGCATGTATAGTCGACCTTTCTTTCCATGAGTATTTGCTAAGTCGGCTTCTCATAATCCCTGCAGCCGGTTTGCCTCCCCCGCCGTATGTCATGCAATAAAGGTGTAGTCAGCAGTTCCAAATGCGCTCACGGGGGTAGCTCTTTAATCCAGCCCCTTCTCCACAGCGCCAGCTCTAAATCCAGACCCCCTTCCAAGGACATCGGGAAGAGACCTATAGGAATACTGTGCAGAGATATCTCAACAAAGTCACAGGTAAGAGGCACTTAAATTGGTTACAATATATTATATCCCCTTCATAAATAAAACACGAATGTATTAAGGAAAGAGAGGGAATTATTTTCTCGCAAAGTTTAAGACGTTTAGCCACGCAAAATAGACCATTGTTATGTACTATACACCTCATGGGCATACGGTAAGTAGTCTTTATGGCTGTGAAATTGGTAGCTACCTATACTCTTATGTTGGAAACGGCACTTTAATGGGAAAGAAAAGACATGTGGCAAATTCGATAAGATAAGCATTATTTCCCCAAAGTACAATTGGATAAACGTATACTTGAAAGTTGGTGTGTTGAGATCATCAGATGATTTACAAATCAACCTGAATTAGTTTCAGGATGTCTTTCAAGCTTGGTTTAGATCCATAAACGAGTAGGCAAATGAACCAGGGCTGGATCCGTACCCTACCCAGATATCCACGTCTATAAGGTCAAATCCCACAACGCGAATGAGGGCTGAAAAATGTAGTTTATTGTGAAATCCTGATCACTTGGCGAATATTGGTTGGTTATATTGGCTGAAACAAGCCCAATGTTGGTTATAACCCTTGTCTAAGTCTTGTGATTATGATAAATAAGATATCAAAACATTTAGATATTTTGCTCTGATTATGCTCAAATATGTTGCTTATTAGAATATGCCAACGATTTGGTTTATATAGGGGGGACACTCCAGATATCTTTAGGCTAGTTGAGAGGGAATAATCAAGACAAATCATACCATGAAGTTTACTCCCCTCTACTAGATCGATTTACCAGTCCTGTAGGCAACACTTGCTTGCTTATTATTGACCACAGTGGGATTTGGAGAGCCATAAGATTATGGGGCAAGTGTTGCGATTTACAATATTGGCAATAGTTGCCCCTTGTTTTTATGTCAATAATCAACACTTTCTCACCCATTTTTCGCGTTGTGGGATTTGACATGTAGCTTCAATAACCATGTACAACAAATACATCACTGGATTAGCCAATAAATATAGACAGCGTAGTGTGAAGCAAGGTTTTGTGAGGGTTGGGGTTCCAAGTCGTCCTGCAGGCTTGGGTATAGGACTAGGCTAGCGCTCATGTATGTCCGCCAGCCTATTATAGCCATTGTCTTGTTGAAAATACTAACTGAGATTATTTTTGTATCATTGATAGTAACAAAGTACCTATAGATGCCTAGCCAGCATCGTTTAACATCTCATCTGGGTCCCAGGTAGGTTGTCATTTAGGATCCTCAATTATTTTGTCTTGGGATGCCAAGTTGGCACCAGCATGGGATAGCCCCCATTTTAAGAGCCCAGATCCAAACAACGTTGACATAACACCGTAAAAGGTGTACGTATGATGACAATTTCTTAGAATAGTCTCATGAGTATTATTTCAGGTATCTGTAATCCATTAACAAAATTCAATTGGTGGGCTGAGCCTATCGGGCTGATACTGGCACTTTCTAAATGGGAATGACCAACCCCAAGATGTGGGCAAGGCCAGCTTGGCCAGACAGAAAACAAACTCATTAAGCGATGCCCAATTAACAAAACACGTCATACAACGTTATAATTATATGCAATTGCATTGCCTCTCCGCCCACATTCACCCTTTAGTACAGAAACTGGGTAATTTCCAATTAGAACAAAATTAATCTTGAAGTTTCTTTGCTAGGCTGCATGCCAAGTTCGCCCATATAGTCTATACACATCACAGCCACATTATTTATAACCCCAACATTCTAGCTGCCATTTGACAGAGATGTTATCAGGCTTTGGCGATCAGTCGAATCAGAAATGAACTCCCAGCTCCCTAATGCTGCAAGCACTACTTCAAAGTACGTGTATTTAGGATCAATGACTACAATTACATGATTTGGATTTAAGATAGTTTAAATCGCAGCGTCCGTTAACATGGTACCATACTATGTGTAGCAGGGCTTTTAGTACCGATTAACATGAGAGGAAAGTATGTAAGTGCATGTTATACAGAGGCTGATATTTAACCTAGGTATCAGAGGCAAGCTTAAGAGACTATAGTAAAATCCCTTGTCGGATTGGTCCAGTTTACAACATTAAAAGAGCCGGCATTCAAGCAAGCTCCCCATAAAGGTTATGGTAACTGGACTTTACTAGAAGTGCCGACAGTATTAGAGGGTTTAATGTTTAAGGTAATGAGGGATAAATTCTGTCTTGGTTGACATTATAATCCAAATTCAGCTATGCAGGTTATGTTTCAGTGCCTACGTGCCCGGGCAAGGTATACATACAGTGAACATTAGTTGACTAAAAAGAGTCCAAGAGCCGGGTGCATTTTCCCCATGCAGAACCTCATTCCAGAAACTATATTCCCTTCTTATTTGTGGATGATAATTGCGTGTGCTTTGCTCCTCTCTTGTAGTCATGCATTGCGTTGACTTCATGAAGATCTGGATAACCTATGATAAGGTGAGTAGATCTATTGTTGTAAAATACAGTGTTAGGTTCAGGATTCTACATGATGTTTTTTAAATGTTTGGATGTCGGGTTGTTCAAAAATAGACTACAGTCATCTTCTGTTGTTCCGTTTAGTGCAATTAACTCTGTATTCGAGCCATGTTTGCTAAATGGTACTATTTAGAGTTCTTTTAGTGGTTTATAGGGTTGTAGCGAATAGGTATTACAAAAGACTCTCTGTGTGTCCCTCATGAGACCACTAACAACCAATCTGTTTTCTTCTCTTTCAGGATCGGAGCGGAGATATAGAAGAACATGAGTTGGAGGCGTTTCTGGTGGATTACCTAAAAGGGCGCGGTCAGGTAGATTATATTTCTACTGTTATAGCTGCATGAATGGGTACATTGTAATTAGTTTAGAGGCCTGGAGCATATGGTCTACTCTAAATTATAATTACCATTGTTATGAAAAGACAAGAGGACAATCATTATTAGTGTGTTAGGTTGGATTTAGCGAGTAGATTTGTCATTAGTTGTTACCCACTTTTCATGACCATGCAAGTTGGTATTTACCTATTTTGTACACGTATAACAATACCTCTCTATAGGGAGGTATTGTATCTTTACATATTTACGACAATGGTGCTAGTTTAAGTAACAACCACACCCTGGTCCATGGGCGTCAAACTTCATTTATATAAGTCAAATTTCTTGCGACACCCCTGTGGAATTAACATACAACACCATATCAATGGACAAGAAGTATTATGACCTCTTACAAACACCTTGTTGATTTCTCCGGATAAAGTCCTTACATAATATATCTCATAGAATAACACATAATATCACTCGTTGTTTTAATACCATCCATACAGGACCACACTGATAAGGAAGCGATAGCCAAGTTGTCAGAGAGTATCATGAAGGCTGTGGACATTGATGCAGATAAGAACATCAGTCTGCCGGAACTCGCCAGGTGAGTTACTCTCAACACAAAGCTATATACATGCAATATGATTCTATATAAGTATGGGGATTGTTCCTTTTGCACGATAAATTTTCATCATTTTTATCACCTTGTCGTTTGGCTGACAGCATCTGAAACCTGTCTGTGTCATTTGTCTCTATGTCTCTCTTTCTGTCTGTTCTGTCTGTCTGTCTCTGTCCCTCACTCTCTCCCTTTCTCCATCTGCCTGCCTCTCGGTCTGTCTCTGTCTCTGCCTCTCTCTGTCTCTGTCCCCTCTATCTCTGCCCCTACCTCTCCCTATCTATCTTTATCTTTGTCTTTATATTATCTCTGTCTCTCTCTCTCTACCTCACGACCTGTCTCTCCATCTCACCTCTCTCTATCTCTCTATCTCACGGTCTGTTCCTCCCTCTCACACACCCTCTCACCCTCGCCATCTGAAACATGAAAAGGCTTGACCAATGTATTTATCTACTTACAAAAAAATCATGTATACTTTCCTGTTTCAGGTTTCTCAGAGTGGAGGACAACTTCCTTTCAAAGTTTGGTCGTCGGGTAAATAGCTCTTCTACACTGTGCATATAATATATGTGGCGTGCGAAAATGGACCTAAGTGCAGAGAACACAAAGGTTCTTTTCCCAGGCCATATCAGTTGACCTTGAGTTGATGTGAGTTTCTAATGATGAATAATTATAATATATTCATTATTTGAAACTCACATTGTATCTATTTTGAAGCCTTCCTCTAGAGCTGGTCTATGTAAATCTATACGGTCAACTATTATGGATTAAACTAGTTAGAGAGAGGGGTCCCCTAGATTCACATGTGTAGCCTTTTCGTTCCTACATTTTACAACAGTGTCGTATAAGCCTCATAGCATAATTATCTAAAGATTTACAATCAGTCCTCACCTTCTCGAAACGCGAAAAAACATTTCTGAGGAAACAAACTCCAAATTCCAAATATAATGGAACATATAAGGTTAGTTCCAGGGGTTATATCTGAGCAAGTGAGGGATCCGAGGTAGTAAGTATTCGAGGAAGTGAGGGTGGACTATACTGACAATAATAGTGTTGGCCTACACGAGTGAACATCTCTGTATGTTATTGATTCGTCTTTCAGGTAACTCGTACCGAGTTCCTCGAGGTATTCGATCACTATGATAAGGTATGTGGTTTTCTAATTGACATGTACTGTATCATGATACATATATAATCTTGTTAGAAGCTCGACAATGACCGTATACTGTACTTGCGGAGAAGTATAAGGAGGTCAATCAACATAACACATTACCAATCATAAGATATTACAAATCCGTGTAATTTCAAAAGATAAGTTGAATGGGTGTCATTCGCCAATTGTATCCTACAAATAATGAAATATAGGATAATATAAGTCATTTGGGTAATATGGTGTATTTTAAACTGATGACGTCACATACGAGGAAAAGATTCATAGAAATGGTAGACATACTTATATTTTTAAGTCGTTAATAACCAATAACGCATATCAAACCTCCGTTATTCAAACTCTACAGAATAAGGATGGTAAAATCGATGGCGCTGAGTTGATGGCCTTGATGAGGGACCTCCTCATGAAGGAAGGGGAGGTGAGTTGCTTCTTTTTCTCTCGTACAAATTACACTTCACTAAATTACACAATGCATAATGTATAGACCACTTTAAATCATTCTTAGCACGCAGTCATATTGGTAAATAGGAGAGAAAATAAGTGTCGTCCTGTGACAACGTCTGTGTATTATATTAGAAGCATCTGATTTGTGTGAGGTAACACAGCATGGCACAAATGAAATGTGTGTCATACAGTATGATGTGAGTAACATGACGTGGTGTTACATTGTGTGCACCGGAAAGTGTGATCGGTCCTACAGAACTTCCAGCATACTTTCTGGCTGGTTGCTATAGGACAAAATGTACTGTCCAAACCTAGCAAAACTTCAAGGTCACCACGCGGTGGCACATGCAAGTGCCATTGTACGGTATATGGAACAAGTGTGCACACTAATTTGCTGGATCCATTGTGTAGTGGTATTACTCATTGGTGCTCTTTCCAGCACATAATCCCCTGGAGGTGAGAGATTAAGTGGCCAATGCCGCACTAATTAATACGTACATTAATAGTTCTCACCTAAGACCGGCCGACTAATTAAGCGTGGGCTTCAACGTTTTTAGTATATTGAATGGCCTCGCCTCGTAAAATAGCACACATAATATCAGAAGCAAAGCGTGAGCAGTATCTCTTTTTGAACAATTTTCTCAGACCCCTGCCTATGTTTACAATCACATACCTCCATAACTTTTCAACTACTTTATATGTATTGCCTCTTTTTCTTCAGACTCCAACGGCCAAGGAGCTTGAACTCTACAAAGAGCACATTCTCAAAATATATGACGTTAGCTGTGACAAGGCCCTGGGGAAGGAGGAACTGTCTCTTTTGATTCCCATCAAGAAATAACTTCTATATATTTTTGTATACAATAGCTGAATAAACTGCATTATAGTTTTCACTTCGCTACACTGCTCTTCGTTACATTATATTCACTTTGGTGCCAGCGGAGCCCTGTGATAATGCCATGTCAATTTCCATTTTCCATATTTTTTTATTGTATTCGTTATTACTGTGACTCGTAATGTTTATGTTGCGTTGCATTTGCGTTTAAAGACAGAGTTCCTGCTTCAATGTACTGTGTATAAGGAATGTATAACATTATAAAAAATGTCCTTTCGTGTTCTTTTATGTCTATAACCTACGTATCACATGATGTTGTCTGCAAAAAAAAGGTACAGAAAATATAAAGTCAAGAATTAATGGAGTCAGGAAATAAATTAATGTGAATGTGTTAAATGTCCTTGATTTGTATCGTTTCTATGATAAATGAAACTCTAAATGGATAATACTATCTGACAGGAAAGCAGATCTCCTTGCAAACTAAAGAGATGAATAGATATTGATTGCGGAGTGCAATAAGACAAATCATCAGGAGGAGATTTGAGAGTGTGGTCAATAAAACGAGAAGCTTATGTAATGAACATATAGTGACTACAAATTACATATTGTATGTGCGTTACAATCTTTATTGACCTCAGTGAATTTACATTCTGAAGTTTGTCATGGGATAATAAAAGGAAATTACCATTTGGTAAAAATCACAGAATGCTTTTACATCAACTGTTGTCAAAATCAATCAAAATGACAACCGGGTTTCATTAATAATCCTCTATTCTAGTACCTTAGTTCACATTGTGCAAATTATATCACTAGCTCAATTGGAATGCATCACAAAGGATCCCAATAATACGTTCAAAATAACATTGAGGTGTAATTAATGGAAACCGTGTGCATATAGGTTGATAAGTAGAGGATGCGTGACTGTGCCTCTGCATATTCGAGTTTGCAGAGAGGTTCAAATTTTTATGTTTTCTTATTTTGATTTAAAGGATTACTAATCTAGGATGGGGATTATACTACTGCATCGTGGCACTTCACATCTACAACAGTGCCAATCGGTGCCCAGAGGGCATAGATGAGGTCCAAATTCCAAACGTTGCATCAATATTTTCAATAAGCCAGCTCCTATATAAAAGGGCCTTATTCCAGGGCTTATTGCACTGAGGTGCTACATAGTATACTGACAACCGTTCATAAATTCTTACTATAGTATCTTCAAAAGACAAATAAATACTAGAATAGGCAGCATTTAAACACTAAATCTTCAATATCTATAGTAAATGACATCTTGATGTCTATGTCGGAATGCCCTTTGTTCGTTTATCTTTAAAGCGACATATGTGCTATAACATTGCATGGCTGCCACAGTGTCTGTGTTCTCCTTATATTGAAATCTATATTAAACGTATTCTATAAACAGCAACCACTCATGTTTCTCGAGAAGACAAGGCTGCTCAAACCTGGTGCCCACAACAGTATCCAAAGACATACATACGGTGTGATTATTGGTAAACTTTTATGTTTTCTCCATTCATAAAAATCAATATAAAGTTGTACTATGAATAAGAAAACTCTCCAAGAGCATCACAGATAACTTCATTCCAAAAACCAAACATGGTGCATTGATATAGTGTCACTATTTGTAATCATCATGAACAAACCAGTGTCCTTATAGTGTAACCTGGGGAGAGGGAACTCGACAATGTTTGAATACAACCTCATGACAGTGTATTTGTACTACACATAATAGTATATGGGATCACCACATAATATGAGGACTGCTTTCGGACTATGGCTAGCATAGACAGTGTTACACGATTAAACTGCAGCTTTTATTAGAGCAATATTTGTCACTTTACAATATTGACATCGTAATATATTTCATTTCTAAGCAATGTGATGTTGCTTCAGTGTTTCCTTTGCAAATCAGACTGCATTGTCAAACATTATAAATGTTACACATTGCAAGATTAAAGTCACTGACACTATGCTTATGTTTATTGCACTACCTCATTTTACACGTGTATAGATAGGAAAGCACAGTGTACTTAACACGTAGGGTTACTTTCAACCCCAATTATTAATTCAGTTCTAGGCAGTGGGAATATACACAAGACATAAAATGAGACAAGCCGATACAGTAAAACTTGGTTACAACAAACTTCCCTACAACGAATTTTGGTTACAACAAACATTATGCTTGGTCCCGATTTTCATCCATACATTTCTATAGTAAAGTAACTTGGTTAAAACGAAGTGATGTTGGTATAAACTTGGTTAGAACAAACTATTTTTTTACATTCTGAAATACGATTAACAGTTTTCTTAGTGAAATTACTGTTATGTAGTACAGAACTCCAAAGAAGACAGAAGTTCTTACAGCCCCATGTAGAAAGAGTACTCTTATTGACAAGCATTATGATTAGGGATATGTCCCTGCACTAAGGAGATGTCCCTACACTAAGGAGATGTCCCTACACTAAGGGAGATGTCCCTACACTAAGGGAGATGTCCCTACACTAAGGGAGATGTACCTACACTAAGGGAGATGTCCCTACACTAAGGAGATGTCCCTACACTAAGGGAGATGTCCCTACACTAAGGGAGATGTCCACTGTGGTGCTGGGCGAATTCATATCTGAACAAACTTGTTCTATAATGTTTAAACACGAGTCACAGCTTCTTATAACTGTCCTTGCAATAGCCTCTTTATGTTTGTAATATAATAAGGGGATTGAAGCATATTTAACAGCAACCCCAAACCCCATTGAAATGCTGGACTTGGTTATAACGAAATTTGGTTATAACGAATTTTTTACCTGGTCCCAAGGGATTCGTTATAACCAAGTTTTACATGTATAGGTCAAGAAACCAAGGAAAGGTCCTGCCTTCCAGATGCCATGGTCAATAAAAAGAATTGCGAGGTTAAAATGACATGCCTCGCTAATGTGGCCAAAATTCGAATCTAATTTGCACCCTGAATTATTTTGTCACAACACATCTTCTATAAAACACAATGTCACCAACTTACAATTTAATCACATTTATAAATAGCTTCCATGTACTAATACCTCGACCTAAAAGTAGTCCTTACACCATTTACATTGACAGATATTTCTATCGTGAATATTCCAACATCATATTTGTATGATATTCTAAAACCAACGTAGGCATACTCTTCTTTTTTTGCTGTACAATGAATGATATTGATGCACTGGAGCTTAGACAATCAAGTCAGCCAATAACAAAATAATTAATTCACCGGAAGTACACACGCATCTCGCTTGCTGATTGGCTCCCTCAGAGCACGTGATATCTGAGATATCGTCTGACGTCATCGTCCACATTGAGATGCTCTATCTTGCTGAGCTGATAGTCTATGCTGTGTACAATCCTGGCCCTGCACACCTGCTTCAAGGTGGGTGGTTGGGAGATAAGGGCCTTAAGGACCGGCACGACGTCCTTATGCACTTCAAACCGCTCGTATGCCTCACCCAGGAGACGCTGGATCTTGGGTGGCACCTTGCACCCCGCCCTCAGGAGGATCTCGGCGCTGTCAAAGAAGCCCTCCTCCACGGCCACCTCCAGGGGGGAGCGGGGGGAGTCGTACACCACCCCGTCTATGTGGTCCAGGTTGTGACCTGTTGAATGAGAAGACAGGGTGAATTCTGTTGTTATCTGAGAAATCTATATTGCAAAATGACCAATCATTCTACCTTTAAGACATTGAAGAACAAGTTATGGTTGTATTATCGTCATGGCATGCATGAATGCAGCATTCTCAGGAGTCTACCTAAGTATTAATCTCCTGGATCAGGATCGACATGATGCTGGAATACAACATTGGCAAGCTACTCGTGCATCAACACTACTAGGAACCTGAACATAATGAAGCTAAGCCAGCTCTAGGCACCATGCCACTGCAGGACATGGAAGATAAATCAGTGGCATGCTAATTGACCTGGTTAACCTTTGCCCTGGTAGGAATAACATTCTAATCAATTTACTCATTTAATGGTCGCATAGTGCCTCCCTTCACATTTGTTATCCTGACTGACCTTTGTCGTAGTGTGGACAACTATAATGATCATGACAACCCTAATGGAGCCGGCATTATGTAACAATAAGCGCTTGTATCACATTGCTGTATTGCTGCTTCCTCCCTGGTGAACAGTGACATTAATGCTTGTTAACCATCCCAGGATGTTCCCTATATATTTGTCTACCTAATGTCTGGGTATGTTACAAACAAATATACATATAATACGCTAAGCGCCACACATCATATATCAGTTGGCGTCTTGATTCATGAATGCAGGTCTGGCGAGCAACTCGCCAGTGCTGCATTCATGCGGCATGCCGTCCCTTCTGAGCTGAAACAATCCCGAAGGATCAGCATGCTACATGAATACAGGTCTGCCGAGAATAGGCTCGCCAAGGCTCCATCCATGCACCATGGCGACAAATGGAGGAGATGTCATATTAAAGCACTATGCGGTTAACTTGAGCACCCACCTGAGCTCTGGATGTTGACGTCGGCCCCGGCCTTGATGAGTAGTCTCAGCACGTCCAGGTGACACACCCCATTCCACAGGGGGGTAGCCCCGTAACAGTTCCTCTTATTGACGGCAGCTCCAGCCGCCACCAATGCCTCCACACTCTCCACACAGCCCCTGTAGGCCGCATAGTGCAGGGCAGTGTCGCCATACTCACTGCAGCACGTCACGTCATCGTGCGGCAAGAGTACGTCAACTACGTCAGGGTAGTTGTTGTAGGCGGCCAGCATGGTGGGCGTCTGGTTGTCACCGATCATCCAGTTACTGGAGGGAGCGGCTAGCGCGCCACCTGTGAGCAGGTGTTGGACACACAGCAGGTGCCCATTGGCGGCCGCTACGTGGAGCGGTGCCTCCCCGTCCTGGTTCAACACGTTGGGGTCGGCGCCCTTCTCCAGCAACCTCCGCAGGCAGGCCGGGGAGCCCACTGCCGCCGCCTTGTGGAGGATGGAGGAACCACAGTCAAAGAGCAGCTCGTTGACGCCGATGCTGAGCTTGTCGAGGAGGGAGCAGGCCAGGGGCACGGCGTCCTGTGCCAGGGCGTGCACGAGCAGCACCTGCTTGGTCTGCACGTCCAGGGCCGGCAGGTCCGTCAGGCTGTCCAGCATGGCACTGATACACGCCTGGTCGTTGGACTCTGCAGAAAGGAGAGAAAATGTGTGTTTTTAAATATAATTAACACTTTAAGGATGGTGTGGTGTTTTAATGTGATATATGCCCTTGTTTTGGATAATATGACATCTGCTGCGTTTAAAGTCACATACTAGTAATATGTGACTATAAACGAAGAAGATGCAGATCTGACTTAAGGCACCGTAACTCTAGCTTCTACCAGGGTGATTCATTTTCTTTCTCTGTGTACAACCTCTCTGTATTGCAATCATGAACAATATTTCATTGTCTATGTACTTTTATACCAGCTACACCGAGGAAACTGTCCATGGCATTCTAACCATTTTATCAGTGTAAAGTATTTTACTCTCATTTTACTCTGCTCATGAAAGACCAAAACCCATTTGCCTCCCTTGCAACTATTGGCGACCTTGCCATGCTAACGTGCTATGCTCTATGGAGTGTTCAGTTGGTTTGACTGTGTCAGTTACAGAGCTAAACTCACTTTGATTCTTGTGAAGAGCGAAAATGAGTTTGACTCTCATGCGCCACTAACTGTAGGAACTGCTACCTGAGAATTGAGTAATGCATGCACAAGGCCCAAAGTTTAGCCTGACTTCTAATTGCATTAAGGTCATTAAACTCCCCAACCTCATCTCTATAAAGGCCCACAGTGCTGGTCCTCGCTCAGCCCTGACTGTGTGCATGGAGAGGGAGCAAACTTCTCGCCTTTAAGCACGACATAACGACATTAACAGCAGTATATCTGACACACTCAGTATAGTACTACTATGCAGCAACTGTTTCCTCAACCAGCATCTTGGAATTCGGAGAAAGCTCTCAGTGATTTAAATAGACATAATTAATATAATTCTGTAAAGCCTTATTGCGCCGCTGAAGATGAGGCGCATGCTGAGCTGATTCAACGAGGAAATGATATTAATTAAGGCCGTTCCCATGAGGAAGACGGCTAATTGCAATACCCCCATCATAAGAGCTTGTGTCTGTGCTCTTCAATTGATGTGGACATGTCGCACTGTGCTATTTTGAAGGGGGCCTCCTGACTTAGATTTAATTCCTAGCAGCCACATTAAGGCCTAGCTTGTAGTCCATTGTATGACAATGGGACAATTAAGATACAAGGAGGACAATGCTCGTTGTATTGGAGTCAGCTCGTAAGATACTGCATGGCTATATTGTGTGAAGAGTGTCGTAGGAGACACATATCATTTGGGGATCTCGGTTGGTATTGGGTCTATAGGTTAATAAATAGGATGTCATATTGGCTCATATAGGGTACCCTCTCACTACCATCTCAGAAGAGGAGAGACTGTATCTTCCATGCAACAGTGTAAAGGCCCTTTGGTACGTCTATTCGACATTGTGGGGAATATGACTTACAAGTGACAAACCTTTATGGGTTTGTACCTTAAACTCATATACATGTAATTGATACATTGTACAGTAGATTCCATGCAAATCTTTAATCCAATCTTTAAAGTTCAACAGTATAATTATATGTATACACCCGAAGGTAAAAGTATACAGAGCATATTGTATTCAGGGATGGTCTTTGCTCAGTGCTCCATGATAATGTCTATAGAGTGCTGATGCCCAGTGCTTCAGAACAGGGGAGTATAGATTTTCTATCTATTCTGGTTGTACCTATTTTCAGCTGGTTGCTTCGTCAGACGGCATGCCAATGCTGGCCTGGGGGAGGTATGTTGGGGTGGGGGAGGGTGTAGATGGTACTGCGGAACTCTTTTATACACCCTTTACTACTATGTGGTTCAGTTTATCTTTGGGTCACCTGAATGCATACATAGAATAGTACTAGTAATAGTAGTATTAGTAACACTGACTGAATAATTACTATTTTGACTTTTATT
Source organism: Harmothoe impar (assembly GCA_947462335.1). Taxonomy (NCBI): domain Eukaryota; kingdom Metazoa; phylum Annelida; class Polychaeta; order Phyllodocida; family Polynoidae; genus Harmothoe; species Harmothoe impar. The sequence goes on along the minus strand of OX381708.1, from coordinate 47,027,498 downwards.
TCATTGTCAGGGGGCTATTTCACCACAAATACTTTATTTGCAGATGTCCATAAATCATAGCCCTAGACAAAATCCCTATCAGCTCTAAGTCTAATCTAATTAGCATAATTACGATGATTATAAATTCACGTTATATATTCATCCTTTAGGTCATAAAATCTACAAATGATAGTTTTATTCTGTTTTGACCATAGTTATCGTCATTAATCATTCTATCAATGAGCATCTTTATTTCTTTCATTTGGAATGAAAGTCATGTTTACATGGCAACATTATATTAACAAGGACAGTCAGTTAAGCTTTAAATCATTTTTCGATAAAAATGAAATGTTTTGCATGTAATCCTATTGAATTCTACAGAAAAAAGTACCCTGGTGCAATTTTAGTCTAATTCTCCTATTTCAGGCCATGGTGGCACCTCCTGGTTGCTAAAATCGAAACTAGTCCTGCAGGGAGTATCATTTCTGGTAGCCTGCTTACATGTGTGGGGGAACGACCCCCTACAGTGGCTGCAGGGTGTTTCTCACTTTGTGTATATACTTTGAGGACATCAAACAATACTTTATGAACCTCAAGTAATGCCGTTCTGGTACCATAAATCTAGTTGCTAGCTGATACCATAGATGTCTTGATATACTTTAAAACGTGATATGCAGGTCCAGGCAAACAATTACTCACCATTATTCACCATTTCCTATGTATGCCATATGTCATACATGGAGCTAATAGGCTATCCTATTTTGATCTCCACAAATCATGTATGGACTCCTACAAAATAGCCTCCACTGTTTGGAAACAGCACGATGCCTATACTACATAAGTTGACAGTAGCATCAAACAGGAGTAAGGAATTAATCAGTATGGTACACAACTATACGATGGGGAGTACATGTTTTTTTAAAAATTTATTTTACACTGTAAATATTTTTCGAACACGAGACACAATTGCCCTCCCTTGACCCTTATTAAAGATGCTGATACATGTATTACCAAAGATGAGCGGACCTGGCATCCTGCCAGTTGTATAAGTGCCTGACTAGCCTGACGTATGGCAATGTTATAATGAATATTGTATAGGTAGCAGCCATACTCGTGTCATAAACAGCTGCTTACTTCCTGGGCTTTATAGCGTGTCCAGCAGTGGACGTCTGCACAATATAGCATCATGTTTATGAACGTCATCTTTTATATCTGACGTTATTTTTGTTGAACTTGTAGAATATTGTACAGAGTAATAGACACGTCGAAGCCAGCCCAGCTTACAAAAATAACATGTTTAACGTGATACAACGTTCGGCCATAATAAGGATGGCGGCCATAGAGAAACGTTCTGAAACGTTGGACATTTTGTTTACTAAGAGGGGAATTATATCTGATGTATTTCTGAGATTGCCACTAAAAAATAAGGACCAAAATGCCCACAGGGTACCACAGAGACCACACTGGCACCGTTGACAACTCACGTGTATGCTTAGAGTATACAAGTAGTGTAACCAAATATAGCTGGACCAGCCTATAGGGATGAAATAGGATACCGATGTATGATGCGATAGTGTACAACTTTGTTTTACATGCTATATATGGTATGACATCTAAATCAAAATGGGCAGAGCGCCAGATTATCTCAGGTAGAGATGGTAAAGATCAAACAGCAATATAAGGGTAGCTGAGGGTGAACACACCTGCTCTACTGCCTCTCATGGCCGTGCGGATCGATCACTCAGGTGTATTACCAACCGTTTTATTCAGGAAGTGCATAAATTCTAAAGTTGCTATGTCCGATGTTCTTTCTAAAAATTGGAATGCCTACTTTACTGTGCTGCAGACACCGTAATTAACAGCTAGTGTGCTATTCAGGGGATTTTTTTTTGTAAACATTCATCGTTATTACCGGTAGTCAATTATGTTGAGCAGTTACATCAAGGACATGCACATCATGTCAGGGCTGAGAGAAAATAAAATGTAATTCATGGGCACTCATCCAGGAAGGGGTACCCTGGGGCGCAGCAATGGTGGTCTTTTAATGTTCTACCGCATGTAGGTGTTGCTTTTGGTACGCACGCCGGAAGGGGCACATGGGTATATATCTGGCAATTAGATCAAATTAGCTAAATTATAGGGCAAGAGATTAGATGCAGTAGGGAGCAATTGAGGTATATGCTCTTAGGGAACATCATGCTCCATACATAATCAAATTGATGTCTGAGCATCGTCATCAGACAGCCCGACTAATCGGCAAATGGGGTTCTGCAAGCAAGGATGAGGTTAGGCTAGATATCTAGTCTCAAAATTGCGAGATAGTCTCAAAGTGTAATATTCCCCCTGGTATGTACTGTTAGTATTAGGAAGCATCATGGTGTACAGGGGGTGCTGTCAACTAGGTACATGATGTTATACTCTTGTTAATACAGTGTTTGAGAGTGAATATCTGCAGTATGTATTTGATCACTGTGAGCAGCATGCATGAGAACCATTAATGATATGGGTCATTTAGAGAACACGAGGTTATTACTTATTCCCATGCTATAATCATCAGACACCTCATTCAATTTAAAATCCTATCATTATTTAATGGGTTCCACCTAAAATTGCCAGCTGAACAGGTATCAATTAAACTGAGAGAATTGGTAATACAATGAGAGCAATATTTACACCTATTTCTATGTTAAATCTTGCCAGCTGGTTGGCTCTGTCCCTTTAGAGTGAGGCGTGCTCCTATAATCTCATTAATAATCCCCAGTCCAATCGTCTCAGAGTACTGTGTAATCCGCTGGCACCAAGCCAGCCCCAGATAGCCGCCTTCCATGCTCACCCAGGAGGAAATGCCACACCACCACCTCCTGCAGGTGAAAGTACCATTAGGCTTAAACAATGGCGGTACAATAAAGGGAACGATAGGGTTTAACATATAACAAGGTCAGACTGCGGCTAAACCAGCTGTGACTATGTAGAGTAATGTCTCCTAATTCTGGACATCATCTAATTGCTGACAGAGTGAAATAGACAATTTTATCCACGCTAAATCGAAGGTCGCACAGTCATGTGCTCTGTGGGGTGTTTCACAAGGGGAAAATAGATAAATTAATTTTACATGTTTTCTAAGACCAACTTAATATCACCCAATGTTAATCTTACCTTGGTGTTTCACAAGTTTCAATTGTATCTATGGCCATATACTTGGATACAATTGAAGGTAATAATACGGCTTGTGAAACACCAACCTAAGACTAACATTTGGTAAAAGTAAGTCAACCTTAATAACCATGTAGCATTAATCTTAAATATGCTTCCCTTGTATGATGATCACATAGAATCAACATAAGTGTTGTAAAAATGTATATTACCAGTTTATTTTCATCCTGAATAAACTGATATTTGCAGGGATTCTTGTGTGTAGTATGACACATATATTGCATGAAAAAAATGTGAAAAAAAATGTAAGGAAAATATTAGCGGGCATGGTATGAGCTCCACGCTAATATGCATTGTGAAACACTTATACATTAGTTGTATCTAGATTGTAGGCCAAAGACCCTGACTTAACATCTTGGTTGTAGACCTTTGTGAAACACTTTTTATGAGCAGTATACAATTGATACAACCAAATGTCGGTCTTAGTGGTTATATACAATTAACACCTCCTATAGAAACACTTATTCTACAATTAATTGTATGTCCCCCTTGTGAAACACCCCACTGACCTCTCATAGTCTCAATCAGTGACGCAATACTTTTTAACTAGATGATATAGACCGAAGCAGGGTGTCCGGAAATAGGTGCTGTCCGGATTTACGAGACTTTACTATTCCAAACAAGACGCATGGCTAGTCAATTAACATTTCATGGTCAGGGGGAATGTCTGCAAACAGAACCACGATTGGCACCCTCTTAGAAAACTAGTGCAATATTAGCATGTACTTAAGTTTCCCCATTCTCGTTTAGAGTAGGCTTAACGGAAAAGGTTATAAATTTATAATGCAATAGGTCGCCAATGTCTGGCCAATAGGGTGGGTGTATAATATAATACTATTGACATTATATGAAATTAACATGGCATAGACATGGTTTATGGTTCTAGATTATACTCTGGAATTGACCACTATAACAATATTATATGATTAATGGTTGAGCATAAGGTAACGTGATAAGCAGTGATCAAAAGAGCATGCAATTGACATACGTGGTGTATGTGTCTCTATAAGGAATGCTTTTACAATGAGAACCAATAGGAATATATGTATTTGCCGATATGAAATGTATGATATAAACTTGACTATAAAAGTAATTCAGGTAATAAAAATACATATCAATGCCTTCATGGAAAATATATTGTCAGAGGACTGATTGTAAAGATAGCATGGTGATCTTCAATTTCTTTCTTCTTTTATTCTCAAGATATATATGTATATCTATTTCTTGTGCAAGATAAAGCTACAATAGTGGATGGTCCTCACAAAAGTGCACCCCTGTGTGTGCCGAGATATGGCTGATTGTGTGAGCGAGTGCTTCTCATGCTACTCATGCACCCAGTCCCTCTGCAATTGGGGACTGTTGACTGGGTCAATAGGCTCGGCATCCTATGTACATGGTCTATGAATTCGTGCACCAAAACCCCCAAACGTCCTACAAAGGGAGCTTCCTGGCGCCATCAGTTCCATCATCAAATGCCACTTTTCGTGTAAACCCTCAATGCAGCAATAAATGTCAATAAAGCCATGAATTGGAAGTTAAATCAATATCTAACGAGGGCGTCCGAGTCAATAATAAAACTGTTGATTATGCAAGTACTTTCATTTTTGGTTTAGATTGATAGTACATAAAGTTTTGTTCATGCCTCTCCCTAAGAGAAACGCATTTATAGAACCATAAAAATATTGAAAGATTGAGCGTGTGACTCAGATGACTCAGGGTCAGGTAGAGGTGTGAAAGGAAATGTATCATTTAGTGTAGTAAAAAGGAGAATGGTATATTGGGAAAAGGGAAATTCGTTCAAAGTTAGAGTGCAAGAGCGTTTGTTTCAGGAAACCAGCAAGTGGGTGTGGGTGAGCAGGTGGGTGTGGGAGAGCAGGTGGGTGTGGGAGAGCTGGTGGGTGTGGGTGTGCAGGTGGGTGTAGGCGACAGTTGCCGGCTCCGGGCATGTAACGCCTTCTGTCCTTGTTAAAAATCTAGCGTGTGATGCTAATCACAAAAGACACAGGTATTTCTTTTTCCATTGGATAAACCTACCCGAAGTGCCCTCCCCAAAGTGTGAGTGTAATATGTGTGGTGAGGTCGGGCAGCTAATGCGGCCCCGGCCCGTCATTGTGGCCCCACCTGGTGGGTCAAACACCAACCATTATCCAAATATTATTTCATTACAAATACCCCACCTGGTGGACCTTATATAAACTACTTCTTCTAAACACACCTGTCCACCCACCCTCATTCATTCTCCTTCCAAACGACCTATAAACCGGTCACTTTTTCCACAGTCGCCAGCAGGCCGCGCGGTGAAGGCAGCAGTACTCTTGATGTTCCATGCCGCGCTGCGCCAATCAGAAACTCTCCCCCCCACAATAGTGAGGTGGGCCATTACAAACCACCCCACACGTGGGGACGTGACCATCAACCAAGACCATCTTACCATGAATATAAAATGGGCAAAGAATATGCAGGGGTACAACCAATCCAAGAACATCACCCTGGGCCGGATGCAGGATCCACAGTTCTGTGTGGTGGCAGCCCTGGAGGGCCATTACCGAGACCAACCCACCACACAACCGGCCCAGCCCCTCATTTGCTTCCAAGACACATGCCGGCCTGTACCAGTCTCATTCGCCCGCCGGATGTGGCAGACAACCATAAAGAGACTGGGGTACGCCTCCCTTGGATACACGCTCCACAGCCTCAGGAGGGCCGCGGCCACCCAGGCCCACCATGGCGGATGCAGCGAGCTAGACATTCAGGCATACGGGGGATGGGCATCCAATGCCCACAGGAAGTACATTCGTTCCCACAGAACAGACAATGTAAACAAGGTTATCAGAGAGGCTTTGCATAGATGAGTACAAACTCTTAAACTCTGAGGTGAAATATTATCCCCCCACCTCCCCATATAATGCCTCTTCCTTAAATACATAACCATTCTTGGCCTTTTTGGCTCCCAGGTACATTATTCTCATAATATACTCTTGTCTTATTCATCAATTTTACCATGTCTATGTGTGTATATGTATAATCAAAACCATAAAATCTGTTCTATTAAAACTTATTTTATTTACCCCAAATACCTCATTGTGTTTTTCCTTCCCGGGGGGTTAGTCAGAATGGTGAGGTCGGGCAGCTAATGCGGCCCCGGCCCGTCATTGTGGCCCCACCTGGTGGGTCAAACACCAACCATTATCCAAATATTATTTCATTACAAATACCCCACCTGGTGGACCTTATATAAACTACTTCTTCTAAACACACCTGTCCACCCACCCTCATTCATTCTCCTTCCAAACGACCTATAAACCGGTCACTTTTTACCCACCCACCCACACCTTAATCTTATTATCTCATATATTCTATATTCAATATTCATTATTCATAAATTCATAAATGTTATCCCAGGTACATTATTCTCATAATATACTCTTGTCTTATTCATCAATTTTACCATGTCTATGTGTGTATATGTATAATCAAAACCATAAAATCTGTTCTATTAAAACTTATTTTATTTACCCCAAATACCTCATTGTGTTTTTCCTTCCCGGGGGGTTAGTCAGAATGAGTGTACTATGTGTGATTGTAATAGGTGTGTAGTGTAATATGTGTGTAGTGTAATATGTGTGTAGTGTAATATGTGTGAGTGTAATATGTGTGAATGTAATATGTGTGAGTGTAATATGTGTGAGTGTAATATGTGTGAGTTTTGATGTTGAACCACCAAAATTGAGTACTTACAAACCCCCTCCCCCCACATACACACACAGTGTCAATTCCCAATGATCAGGTACCTAATTTTAGTACAATACGTTATTTCTCATTTCTGACAGCAGAATCATAACCTCCAGGAAATGCTGACCCACTTTGATAGGTCACATGCCTTATTTAATCAAATTCCAGGCGAGCAGGTGGGTGTGGGCAAGCAGGTGGCTGTGGGCGTCAGTGCCCTGCAGCACGTAACCGCCGTTTTGGGTGAGCAAGTGCATTTGGGCAAGCAGGTGGCTGTAGGCATCAGTGCCTGGCAGTGCCTAACCCCCCTTTTACGTCTCGGCCAAAAAGCGAGTCGATCGGAGCGTCAGCAGCGACACCATCTCCGTTTCTGTTTCGCCGTGTCGGCCGGCCGCGGGGCAGCATGTGCTACAGATGATTAGCTATATGTGAGTGTAATAGGTGTGAGTGTAATATGTGTGAGTGTAATATGTGTAATACCCTTATGTCCCAACCCCCAACCCTCTCACCAAGGCGTGGTATAAGACACTGGTAGCAAAGCTACCTGTATCAAAAATGTGTCGGTCGGACCATATATGTATTAGAGAGCCCTTGTAGTGACGCTCACACTTGCCGTTAGGCTTACGGATACTCTAAAAATAGGGGGAGGGGGCTGTGGGGGTTGATATTTTCCCTTATAATGTGTTTGGACTGTGTTCTTGTAAAATTTGGAAGTGATCTGTGATGGCCTTGTTTGTGCTATCATAGTTATATTGATTCTCTGCATCTCACATTTTGCACGTCTCACTTTTTCTGTTGTGTGTTTTAGAGTGGTGGTAGAATGTGCCCAGTTTTTGCCCAGTTTGGGGGTAGAAAGAGAGAAATACGGGCAAATTCGCTGAAAATGTCATTTTTATCTTCTGTTGAAAACGCTTAAGCCTTGAAGTCTATGGGTGTCCGAAGCGGGTGATAGATTTGGTTTAGTACATTTCCATAATAGCGAAAGAGAGAAATAAATTCGCAAAGATCGCAGTTCAATATTTTGAAGACAAATTGATTTTTTTTTACATTTTTTTGAGAAAAATGCTGTCCCCCGATCTTGCCTATGTCATAGAATTTTCCACATGTCTCTATGTCGAATGATAACCGAATAATTCTCCTATGTAACAAAATTGTCTTAAAATGCAAAATTGGTAGGTGTATAATACTCAGGGTTAATTAAACCCTGAGTCAACTAGAAAAGCATGGTGGGGAAACTCCCACCATACATTTTGCTTCGTCTTCCCTGGCTTGAAGGCTGGTTGTAGGGTGTTCAGACGGTTTTTAGTGAGTGCAGAAAGGTTGGGGTTTTCATGCAGGATAGATAGGCGGAATCTTAACTAAGAGAATGGTGGAAGAATTGTAGCTCTAGCACCATTAGAACATGCAGAAAGTAAGGGGTTTTGACAGGACAGGAGGACCCTCTTTTACCATGCAGTGGATTGGGTCAGAAATAGCCCTACCCTGCCATAGTGTAGCTGGTGGTGATCCAGGTGCAGTGGAGGGTGAGTTACATAGGGAATGTACTACCCCTCAGACAGGATAGCTCCACATATCTGTGTATTATGCTGACTTATATTCATTGGTTTATTTTGGTTCTTGGACAGTAGATACTAGACATATATAGAATTTAAATGAGTGGTCACACAATTTTACCCTCCATAAATTTAGCAGTGATTTGATGTACGTTAGAAAAGATTTTACTGTAGCTCTGATTCTATGAGTCTGAGGAAAGGGTGTGACATCATTAAATGTAGACCTATATCATGGCTTTCCAAATCAGTCATTTACAAAAAGATCAGAGCAGTTTACCCCAGCACAATAGGCATTCTCCTACAGAGTGTTTCTGGAGAGCTATCAATTTGCAGTGCCAAAAGTTGGTACTCCACAGGCAGCTCACACTCACTACTCAACATGTACAAATCATTGCAGAAACTTCATATTGTGTAGACTGAAAGCATAGCTTTCTAATGGTATAAGGATATCCATGGTCATTGGGGTCGATTAACCATAAATAGGGCACAAGTGTAAACAGAGGGGGGATAAGGGGAGAGAGCTTGTTGTCCGCGCTGTGTGAGACCAATGTAAACGGCCTACTGGTTGCCCCCGGTGCTCATACAAAATAAGCACTTTTTCTAGCTTTAATGCTTGAGAGATATTTCAAGACCCCCGTCCCCCAGGTGCTTATACAATACCAGCGCTTATTCAAAACCCAACGCTTAAACACGACGGTACGGTATCCTACCTCTAGCCCCTATTAACTACTGGCCTGGTCCTCTTGCCCTTTTTCATGTATTACTACATGTAACGTATTCACGTCATTGTGCACATCCTCCACTGAACGCATCCTTCCTTTTTGGGGCTGATTTGCATATCATAAATGTCCCAAATCATCTGCATTTTGAGTCCAATAAAATTCTTGACCAGAAATTTGTCCGTGATATTCTGTTAAGCGCACTGTGGGCTAATTAGGTCGAATACGCCATTTGAACTTATTGAGCATCTAAGAGGTCATAGCGGAAATAGGGCAATTAATGCGCCCGTGCTAGATTTTGATGCGCTTGCGCTGGATCATGTAAGTGTATTGACCCTTTAAGCACGACATGTCGCTAACATATGCCATTTGTCGTCATGATGCACCAATGCAGCCCGGGGAGTAACTCGCCAGTGCTGCATTGGTGTATCATGCCTATAATTTGGGAGTGTCTTAACTCCTTCGGGTCGCTATGATGCTTGAATGCATCGCTGCATTCATGCTTAATGACGACCAAGGGCATTATGTATTAAGGTATGATCATGTTGTCCTTAAATGGTTAAATTCAACCAAATAAACACTTTAAACACCTACACAGTGTAGCGTATACTTACCTATGGCCAGGTGGAGTGCCGAGTAGCCCATGGCATTGAGTCTGTGAGGGTCTGCCCCCAGCCGCAGGAGTAGTCGGACCGTGTCCGTGTGTCCCCACCTAGCGGCGATGTGCAGACCAGTGTCCTCAGACCCCAGCGTCCCCTCATTTATGTCACATGACAATGACGTCACCAGGTAAGTGATGACGTCAGCGTGGCCCTTGGCCGAGGCGACGTGGATGGGGTTGACGGAGGCCTGCTTAAGTTCGGTGAGAAAGAAGTCCGAGCCCACCCCGTCCTCGCTACCCAGCGACTCGAGCTCCCGGAAGTAGGGGAACTTGCAGGCCGTCTTGACCCCCGCCCCCTGCTGGTCGCAGTCCTCCCCGACTATTGGCAGCTGCGCATTGAGCACTTCCGCAAACACAGCCTCGTCCTCATCTACGTCATCCTCCTCCTCGTCACCATCGTCGTCTATAGACGTAGGGAGGTCTAGACCGGAAGTGCATCCAACATCAACCCTGTCGGCGCACGGCGTCAGCACGTTGAGGTCTGTATCCGGTCTGGGCGTCTCTGTGTCTGACGTGACGTCATCGCCGCCGTCCTCCTGTACGTCAGTGTGCAGCAGCAGGTTGTTCATGGAGTCGGTCACGTCGCGGTGCTGGTGCTGCTGCGCCGACTCGTGTTTCGGGGTGGGGGGCTGGGTGGGGTCGGGCGGCGTCGGCACCTCGTACTGCTTAATGCGCCGGGAGTGCTCCAGCAGCGCGCGCGTCTCCTCGTAGTCCAGGTCGTCGTCGGCGCCCGGCGTGGCGCGCTGAGGGCTGATCCGCACGCCGTAGATCTCAAGGTCAATGTCACTGGCAAGGTCGTCCTCACTCTCGTACTCCTCCCCGTCGTCGTCCTCCTCACCGCCGCCGCGCGCCATGACGTCACCGGACCGGGCGGTCACGTGACCACACTGCCCGGCCTCCAGCCACTCCAGCAGCGGCGGCTGGTAGACGCGCGTCGGCGGAAGTCCCCCCGTCGTCGTCGACTTCCGGTTGACGTTGTCGGCGCCGCACTCGTCGGTGTTGTTGCCGTAGTTGCCGTCAAACGGCGTGTACTCCTCGACGAACTCCAGACCCAGGTTCTCAAAGGCCAGGGAGCACAGGCACATCTCATCTGTCTCTGTAAAGTAGAGACATGACATGGCGATCAGCGTATCATACGATCCTAGTGTAATGAATGGATTATAGTATTACCTCAACAGCTGATTTCATGCATAGGCCCCTACATAGCTTCATATTTTTATCAGTACCATGTATCAATATATTATTGTAGCTGCAAAAAAACGTCATAATACAATATATGTGCCCGGTAACCCCTGAATATTCCTGTAATAACATTATATTATTTTGTAATTAAAAAACAATCGTCCATGTTTATGCTTATGTTATGTTTATGAGTAGGCTATCCAATATTCTCAGGGAAATCATAAAACGGGCATGACCTCGCCATATAGGTAATGGCTCACAATATGGAGGCTACCTATGTTTATGGCAGTGGTTTCCATGTCCCATTCTACCTTCAGAAAAAAAAGACAAGGTCTAACCACCCCCCCCCCCCATGGTTTTGTGCACTCTCGGTACAGTAGAACTTCTATTGTGTCGGAGTGAAATATATTATGACCTATGTATGCCTTGGGCATTCACACTGACCACAACTGACCCTGGAGATATAATACAGTGAAACTTCGTTATAAGAAACTCTGATATAAGGAGACCTTGCTTATAAGGAGCAGATTTGTGCGGTCCCGATACTCCTCTATACATTTCTATAGTAAGAAAACTCTCTTAGAAGGAGGTAGTTTTACCTGAACCTCTGATATAAGGAGGTAAATTTGGCTCATTTTCTCATTTTGTATGTGCAAACCTTACTCTGGGAAGACATCTCTCAGGGCTACAGTCACAGACTGCTTAAAATTGCCCGTCGTACAAGCTTAGAGATGTGGGAAGAATACTTTTGTAGCTGCCCTAGGGCAGAAGGGAGATCAGAAGTTCCAGGGAGGGACCTGAAGGGGTTGTAGACTTGAAGTAATATCTAAATTGTATTTGAATCAAGACTGTCATGGTATAATAGACACTTGTAGGCAGTATACTGTTATCTGGACCTCAATAAGGCTGACCTTGCTTATAAGGAGACCTTGCTTATAAGGAGCAAATTGTACTGGTCCCAAGGTGCTCCTTATAACAAAGTTTTACTGTATTGCGCAAATCAGAATGGAACAGGAATGGTACATGATTAATGGATCGTATCATATAACGGCTACCGTCCCCTTGGCTCTAATCGACCAAAGTCACATAGCAAATGTATTTAGGGGGACGAGATTTAAAGCATTGTGTTTTTGATATCTTCCATCATGTCGAAGCTAACTTTAATGGCGTCACAAGTGTCATTAATACTTTGTATTTCTGATCAAAACTACATGACTTAGAGGTGAACATTATAGTTATGACGACGGTGCTGTAAACAAACCTCCGGGAACAGATCCAATTTATAGCAATCTCTTTACGACGATCATATTCATTATAGGTTTTATTGAATAACAATACCAGTTTTACAACCGATCAATATAATCCTGTTTAAGCCAAGAGGTTAATGGGGGAATAACTACAATAATATGTAATACATGTACAGGCATATCTTGGCCTAGACACACTTTAAGGCATCCAAGGAAAACAGAGCAAGGCCACAATAATCGATACCTGGATCCGGCCAGAGACTATTCATGAGGTAGGTATCCTTAAGCTGGGCTCCCTCCTCCAGGTGTGGTTTACATCCGACACACTACCTCCTCACGTCCACACATTCTACCTGAAGGTACTTTGTCATTAATTAAGGGCTGGAGTTGCCATGCTGGCTATATTTCCCCCCCCCCCCCCCTATTTCTCTCTCCCACCCACATATATACTTTAAGGACGCCCTGGTGACTCAGGTCTTCAGTTTCATTTGTTATTATATGATGCAGCAACGCAGCGCCGGCGAGTAACTCACCGACGCTTGATTGGTGCATCATACCGACCCGTTATGAATGTATCAACCCCATGATGCCTAAATGTAACATATAAGAATTACTCCTCCGTGCTGCATTCATGCATCATGCCGACAAAAAGGCATCTATAGCCGTGCATTATATCATTCTGCTGCTATTAGAGGGTTATCATGATGCGGGTGCTGGTATCGGTATGAACTAGGGCCAATCTAGATTAAACAACATACCTTACTATGTATATGGATCTTAAGGGAACTACCCGGATCTATAGGAACCTATATACAAAGCTGTAGCAGTGTTATTCCACTAACGGATCAATATAGAACACAAACAACTACAAATCCCTTCCCATCAAGCCAATCAGGGGATATAACCTTTCATGCGTAGGGGTCATATTCACATAGGCTATACTTACTGTAACTTATAAATAGACGCGATCAATACCTAAATGTATGGTTATCATTATGGCTTGCTAATATTACTCTAGATGGGAATATCATTGTACCCCCAGTTCTATGACAATTACCATTGGTACCGATTGTGTTGGTGGTGTTTAGACCTTACAGTATACCATAGAATATATAGTCTCGACTATCTCTTTGTTGGCATGCGTTTTCATAAGGCCAAATTTAAAAAAAAAAAGTTGGTTTCCGGTAACATGGTCGGACAAACCAGACCCGGGGCCGATTTTTTTTAATTTCTTTTAATTTGGCTTAAGTATTGAAGTAGGCCAGTATTGTATATCTAAAATAGACCTTAGCGTATATTAATGAATGGTATATGTGATATATATCACATGTGAACCAGGTCTTTTTTTGCAATACTGTTGTTGTCATTTAGTTTTCTTTTTTTCACTGTATTTATCTATAACGTTTGAAATGAAAATGAACTGTAAGCAAAGATTGAATATGTGTTTAACATCGCAAACGACTCAGGGTCAGGTTGATAAAGGGATTGAATTGATGGACTAAATGACTGAATCCATAAATTTTATTTCAAGAACAATGAATTATTTGTCAATTCTGAGAGCAGGAATGTATTCCTGGGTCAAAACTACCCTCAAATCATGTGTCACACTAGTATGTTATCATATTTCAACTGAACAGGTGGGTGTGGGCGAGCTGGTGGGTGTGGGCGAGCCGGTGGATGTGGGCAAGCCGGTGGCTGTGGGCGAGCTGGTGGGCGCGGGTGACAGTTGCAGGCTGCAGGCATGTACCGCCTTTTGTCCCTATCAAAAAGCGAGTTGATCGTACGATAAACGGCGTAGAAACGGTGTCGCTGTCGCTGTGGGACTGTCTTGACGTTTCATTGACTTCTTGTGGAGTACGAGAACTGCGAGTGGCGCCACCCTATCTTTTACGGGTGGAGAGAGAACTAAAAAGCTATAGCCTTACCTTCATTTTCATGAAGGTTACCGAAGGTAGAGGCAATATTGCGGCCTCAGAGCGTCTCAAAAAGTGTCTCACCCCGTTTTTACATTAGAACAAAGAGGATTTCATGTAAAGGGACACTTCATGAAGGTCTGTAGTTTACTTGAAACCCTATCCTTTAGCATTGCGCCGAAAAAGTTGGTTTTGTGCTGTTTAGGTGACTTTTTTCAATATCAATTTTGTGTATGAAATATTGCTTTTTTAGTTTCAATCTTTGATGGCATGGATTGGCATTGATCAAAACTTGTTTGTAGCAGCATTTAAATATTTTATTTCCAAATGTTTCACAGGAAAAAAAGGGACAAAAAGTAAGGGACTTTTTTGACAAAAAGTCCAAAAATACCTGTCTCTAAAGAACCTGGCACTACTGTGCCCTGGTTCAATGATGTTAATGCTGTATCTATCATATACCTTGTATTAAATGTTGTGTTCTAAATACACTCTATATACATGTATATGCATATTTTAAAGCATACCAATGACAACGGGGTGTGTTTGTATATACCTCAAAGCATACCAATTGCACATCTATATAGACCTTTAATAGGGTATACAGTTGTATCAATATTGTGTTTCTACATATAGCCCTTACAGGATACCAATGGTATATCAGAGCTTAGGGTAGACCAATAGTATGTAGCTGTATAGGGTATACCAATGGTGTGTATCTACGGTATATGGACCTTAGCGTAGACCACAGTATGTATCTCTAGGTACTGGAGACTTACGGATGAGGAAGCAGGTGGCTGTGGGGTCTGTGCCCGCAGCTACAGCCTCCTTGACACGGCACAGATCCCCCTCGTAGATGGCCCTGTAGAACTGCAGCACTCCCGGGGCGGCCATATCGCGGCCTGCACGCGGGAACAGGCAGAGGCAATTGTCGTCTGGTCCTTACTGACGACTGACCGGCGCCAAACAACGCTCTCCAAACACTATGTCTGTCACGTGTAGCAAGCAGGAAGAGACTTTAGGCAACAGAGAGCAATACTAATTCATTGGTAACGCCGTCACCACTGCTGCTGCTGCTGTAGCTGCTGCTGTGGCTGCTGCTGCTGCCGCTGCTAGTAGCAACACCTACCAACAGCATAGTGCACCCCATAGAATCTCCAGTAGTTGACAGCAACACCCCAATGGGGTTCCTAATGTCTGTCAGCTCTATATGAGGATGTCTCTGGTAATTCCTCCTGGTGCTAGCCAGTCTGGTATGGAGGTGAGGCCGGCTGTATGGTTAAACTAGCCCAGGCAGGGTGTACTCCCGTCTCCTCCACGGCAGGCTCAGTTCAGCACTGCCCAAGGCCTCCTCCAGGGATCCAGCCGCTCCTCCAGTGTATGGCCGTGCCCCGACGCATGCCCAGTCAGGGGTCTATTGCTTCTGAACGGGTAGGAAATGTACTGGAGGGAGCGTCTGGTGGTGGTAGAGGGCGGGGGAGGGGTGCCGATGAGTAAGCCAGCGATTAGGGGTGCATGGAGGAGTGGGGGTAGGTTCGGAGGGTACCAAGTAGGACTAAATCTATCGTGTTCTTTTTTCTAGCTTTGGCTGTAGGCTGCGGCTATTTAGTCTTTCATAATAGTATTATATTATATCTATTGAAACGCAATCTGTTGGCATAGGGCCTATTCCATACACAGTCCATGCATAGACGGAAATCTATCTTTTCTTTTTTTATACTTGATTCAACAACACACATGTATAATATACAATGCTGACAATGGTGGATAAAAAATAGAATGGCTCTTGCAATATCCTTATAAGTGGGTTATGCCGTGTGGTTGAAGGTTGGTGTTTCTTGGCATATAATATGACTGATATGTATGTGACGAGTCATATGTGACAATCTACACTAGCGGCCTGATTCTAGGACAAGTGGCGCAGGGCATTGACTGTCAACCACCTAGTAACATATAATCCGCATATAGAGTCAATATCCGTTATTATAGTAATCATGCTGATATCCAGGGCCGTTCAGACAACTGACATCCATAGGGTAGAAATCGGTATTTTGCAGTGGGTCTTGGATGTATACTAGTACATATGCTATGTCTCAAGGCATATGGGTCAGTGGGGGTGGGGGCAATTGGGCAAAATTACACAAAGACAATTGGGTGGGGGGGGGGGGGGGTAATATGCCACACAGGCACCGCAATAACCTCAGTAGCAGCAACAAAGGATGCCCACAGGGTCAGAGTCTGAATGAATCATGAGTCATATGGCCTTCTGCCCAACTCCTTACTGGAAAGCCTCAGCGGGCTACAGGGGTTTCCTGGAAGGTTAAGGTTATTCCTGGCGTTTGAAAACATTGCTGTGCTATGAGGTAGGCGGTGGTTGCACAGACTGTACATGTACTTCCCTATTGTTTGCATTCATGGTTTCTTAATGCGATACCACTGACGCAGGTAACATTGTAAGGAATGATGTGGTGACTATACGATATACGGGTATAGGATAGCTGCCCTAAACCATGCATTGGTATAAATACAATACTCCGCAGGGGTCTCAAATAAGCGCAGGTCTTGAATAAGCGCAGGGTAAATAAGAGTATTGAAATCAAAATTTAGGCCATTTTTGTATCTTGAATAAGCGCAGGTCTTGTATAAGCGCAGGGTAAATAGTACCATCGAAATTAATGAGCGCAGGTGCGCTTATTCTAGCCACTACGGTATGCCTCTAGGCCTATTAGACATAACACCATGTATTCCTTCTTGTAGTATATAAGCATATGCGCTTAATGATACATTTGTACATGTAATATATCCTCAGTCTACACGTTGGTTTTCTCAAACAAGCTATATATGGCTATATTGGGAGAACTCTCCTTATATGTGCCTCTATACATGGGTACCCCCAATTTTGACCGTGTCGCTGTGTCGTTTTTTATCAGAAGAACAGTGTCATTGTGTCGATTTTTAGATATGTAAGAACTTGGAGAAAAATCCCTGTGGGTCGATTTTTATCCCCAACTTTCCTATGTCTGTCAATTTTTCTAAAGGGTCTAAAACGGCCATGTCGCCGTGTCACCCGTGTCGATTATTATCCATGTAGAGGCACTTATATATTGAGATATATTGCCTAATAACTCAAACTCAACTCAAATTGCGTATTTGTGGATTCAAGTGCCTTATTGGAGATTAGCCCACTTTGTGTATACTACTTACACCCGCGGTACACGCGATGTGAACCCTCATCACAGCGGTTACCATTGGCCTACTATCGGTATGCCCAACGTGGTAAACAGGATATCAATATGATATTGTATAGATTGAGGGAATTCCTTGGAGTCGGGATAGGAAAACTCGATTTCCCAGAGGGAATGTGACTCTATAATTATGTTGGAGATTTCCCATGGGAATGACTAGGCACTATAGGGTTATCTTCATGTCGGCTACATCTCCTCAGAGACTGACTTTGTAAAGTAGTGGAGGGTCATGCTAAGATATTCAACTGTTCACCAGGGCCCTTTGTCTAGGCATCTGTTTAGTTATACAAGCTGATGGTATCGAAGACAATCAGATTCTTACTCATATATTAAGAATTGTAAACAAATGTTGGTGATTGCCAGTGTTTATAACACATCGATGTCGCGAGAGAAGAGACATAGGGCTGTGTCTCACGAACTTGGGCCAATGTTTTTGTCTATGACCGGGTGCCGTCTATGACCGGGTGCCGTCTATGACCGGCTATCTAAAAAAGTTGTTTGGAGGAATAAAATTTAAAAAACTTCATTTTTTTTACGATTTTTATGAATAAAAATTGTAAATCTTTCTTTTTTTTAAATGTTTATCCCTCCAAACAACCTTTTTAGATAGCTGGTCATAGACGGCACCCGGTCATAGACGGCACCCGGTCATAGACGGCACCCGGTCATAGACGGCACCCGGTCATAGACAAACACATTGGCCCAAATTCGTGAGACACAGCCATAGACTTAGATCGACGTTATATGTGGATCAACAAGGGAAAAGGGCCCTCCATGTGGGATTTTTAATACCATCTTTGGCCACCAGGGGGCTCCATATGGCCAAAAAGGACCAAACTATAGCAAAAACGTATCTATACTACTTTTTTATGTAGAATATGATAGGCCACATTAGAAGATTCCATCTTTGGTGAAAACATTCCATATTTGGAATGTAAAAGAACGTTTTTGGGCTTAAATTAGTGTTTTTGCACATGTTGGTTGCCATGGAAACATTATAACCCAAAAGTTCTTCACATCCACATGCAGCACGGAGACAAAGGAGTACATTGTACTAAAGAAAGATTCCTTTTTTCTGTGACAATGTCTATATGGGGACGGGTATTATCAGTAAACAAATATCCAATCCAACTGAACGTACCCCCCCCCCCAACTCCTGACGTTTTGTGACCTTTTTTGAATTGCATATAAATTCAAATGGAGGGGTTAGAATAGGATATTTGCAATACTCTTAATTGGTGTATCATGTGGGGGATTGTCCGATAGTTCAGTATCATTTTTTAATATGTATATAGGATGCATATTTCACTCGAAAGTAGAGTGACTGACTATCTTGAAATGTCTCCTCCAAACAGTCGCATGGGTAAAGATAAGGGGTAAAACATATATACATGTCACAAACGTGTCGCCAAAAGTTAGCAACACTGGCCGTGATATTACCCCCTGATTCCAAGCTTTCCAAAACTGAAAGCCTTTTTTTCTAAATAGTCCAACTAAAACCTAAATCATAATCTATTTCTAAATTGCATCAGAATATAATAGTCTCAACAAGAATTATGCGTTTGCGAAACGTGTGAGTTGGCTACTTGTGGATGGGCTACTAGTGAGTGGGCTACTTATGAGTGGGAAATTTTGGGGATGGGCTACCAGTGGCGTAGGAAAAGGGGGGGGGGCCAGGGGGGCCCGCCTCCCCCCCCCCCCCAATCACTGAGGCGGGGGGAGCCTGAATATGTATAAGACCTATAATATAATACACACAATTTTCAATCCTTAACTCTCCCGTATAGGGAAAAGTGGGGGCAGAGGGGACCGGGCCCCCAAAGCAGACCTAAAGGGGGCACAAATACTACTTTTCCATACAATCAAATATAAGGATGTATATGACACATCATGCATAAAAAACGATACTTTAAGTTGGTTGGAGTGGGCCCCCCTTGGCCTCTGGCTACTTGTAGGTGGGCTACTTGTGGATAGGCTACTTGGGGTAGGCTGCCAGGGAACCTACTTGTGGATGGGCTATTTGTGGATGGGCTACTTGTGGGTGGGCTACTGTTGAATGGGCAACTTGTTGGTGGGCTGCTTGTGGGTGGGCTATTTGGGTATGGGTTACTTATGAGTGGGCGACTTATGGGAAGGCTCCTTGTGGATGGGCTACTAGGGGTGGGCTACTGGTGAATGGGCTACTTGTGGGTGGGCTACTTCTAGGTGTGGACTACTTCTGGGTGGGTTACTTGGGGCCAGGCTACTTGTGGGTGGCTTACTTGGTTTGGGCTTGTGGATGGGCTACTTCTGAGTGGGCCACTTGGAATGGGCTATTTGTGGATAGGCTACTTGTAGGGGGTTACTTGGGATGGGTCACTTGCAGATGGGCTACTTGTAGCTGGGCTATTTGGGAATTGTGGGTGGACTTCTTAGGATGGGCTACTTATGGGTGGGCTACTAGTGTGTGGGCTACTTGAGGGTGGACTACTTAGAATGGGCTACTTATGGGTAGGCTACTTGTGAATAGTCTACTTGGGGTAGGCTGCCAGATGGGATACTTGTGGATGGGCTATTTGTGAATGGGCTACTTGTGTGTGGGCTATTTAGGATGGGTTACTTATGGGTGAGCTACTTAGTACGGGCTACTTATGGGTAGGCTACTTGGGGTAGCTTGCCATGTCGCCTACTTGTGGATGAGCTACTTGTTAGTGGGTTACTGCTGGGTGGGCTACTGGTGGATGGACCACTTGTGGGTAGGCTACTTGGTTGGCTGTTTGTGGATTGGCTACTAGTGGGTGGGCTACTTGTGGGTGGGCTATTTGGGTATGGGTTACTTATAGGTGGGCTAGTTATGGGTAGGCTACTTGTGGATGGGCTACTTGGGGTGGGATACTGTTGAATGGGCTACTTGTGGGTGGGATACTTCTAGCTGTGGGCTACTTGTGGGTGGGCTATTTGTGGATGGGCTAGTTGTGATTGGGTTACTTGAGATGGGCTTGTGGATGGGCTACTTGTGATTGAGGAACTTGGGGTGGGCTATTTTTGGATGGTATACTTGTGGGTGGTTACTTGGGATGAGATTGTGGATGGGCTACTTGTGAGTGGGCCACTTGGGGTAACCCTCCAAACAGAACTTGGGAATTGAACGTTCGCAACTGGGTAGAATCCGGGTAGATCACAATGACACAAGAAAGGTACGGGAATTGAACGTTCGCAACTGGGTAGAATCCGGGTAGGTCACAATGACACAAGAAAGGCACGAGATATCCCCAAGAATTGTGAACATATCCTTATTACAATCAGAACTTGGGAATTGAACGTTCACAACTGGGTAGAATTCTACCCAGTTGCGAACGTTCAATTCCCATGCCTTTCTTGTGTCATTGTGACCTACCCGGATTCTACCCAGTTGTGAACGTTCAATTCCCAAGTTTTGATTGTACTAAGGACATGTTCACAATTCTTGGGAATATCTCGTGCCTTTCTTGTGCCATTGTGACCTACCCAGATTCTACTCAGTTACGAACGTTCAATTCCCAAGTTCTGTTTGATATAAATAACGTGGAATTCCACAGAATATGACACAGTCAAAAGCTGTTTACATATTCTCGTGCCAGATACGTGCATAATTCTCCCAGGGATCCCGAGTTGTGACTCAAGAACCGCACAAGTTCTGCCCGAGATCTTGTTTGCAGGGAAGTCACTTGCGGATGGGCTATCTAGGGATGGGCTACTGTTGGGTGGACTACTTAGGATGGGTTATTATGGGTGGACCACTTATGGGTAGGCTATTTGTGGTGGGCTACTTCTAGGTGTGGACTACTTCTGGGTGGGTTAGGGAGTGATCATTTTTTATCAACAGGGGGGGGGGGTCAAAAAAATTTAACCTGTTTTGGGCCAAAAAGCGCGTTACTATGCTTCAAAGGGCCCGCGTGCGCGCCGATTTCCGACCCGTAGGGGGGGGGTAAAAAATTTTGACCCGTTGACCGGGAGGGGTGAAAAAAATCTCGCGCGCTCCGCTCGGAAAAATCACCCCCCCCCCCCTGTTGTTAAAAAATGATCACTCCCTTACTTGGGGCCAGGCTACTTGTGGGTGGCTTACTTGGTTTGGGCTTGTGGATGGGCTACTTCTGAGTGGACCACTTATGGGCAGGCTATTTGTGGATAGGCTACTTGGGGTAGGCTGCCAGATGGGCTACTTGTGGATGGGCTATTTGTGGGTGGGCTACTTGAGGGTGGTCTACTGATGGGTTGGCTACTGGTGGATGGCCCACTTGTGGATGGGCTACTTGGCGCGGGTTGCCAGATGGGCTACTACTGGATGGGTTACTTGTGGGTGGGTCACTTGGGAATGGGATACTTCTGGGTGTGGGCTACTTGGGGCTGGCCTACTTCTGGGTGGGCTATTTGTGGATGGGCTACTTCTGTGTAACTTGGGATGGGCTTGTGGATGGGCTACTTGTGAGTGGGCCACTTGGGGTGAGCTACTTGTCAAAGGGCTACTTGTGGATGAGCAACTTCTGGGTGCAGGGGTGTGAACTGGGAAAAGGCAAATAATCTGTGGGTTTGCGCAGAAGATGGGTTGCGAGACAAAATGAGTGTTCAATTGCAAATCACGCGTCACTAGACGTGGGTTGTACACGAACCAAGCGCAGCTTCCATTTGATACCAAACAATAACATGCCAATATAGGGTGCAGGTTATGCAAGGGTTTTTTATTACCATTGAACAGAACTAAAATATCAATTTTCAGATCCAGAAACCAGTTATAGGATTCTCCTAAGTTGGGGGGTGAGGGTTATACAGGAGATTCGGGCTATACAAGGGAAATTATGGTACCCCCCCCCCCCCCCCCCCCACACACACACACTACATAACGTGAAGCAGATTTCTCGCTGGATCTGGATGAATTACAAGAATGACCGACTTGAAGACCAAAAGATCTGAATTCAGATTCTGATGTCACAGCTCAAGCCGAATCCTGCCAATGGCGATAGACAAAACTCATTAGATGATCCAGAAATGTTTTATTACGCAAATACTACACATCTTAATGATATTGTATGTAGAAACTTCTTTATCTAAGCATTTTTCCATCGCCTTTCATAATCTGTTTAGCCCTTCCTGGAGGTCATAAATCAAAGGATGAGAAATACAGCAAATGAATACTACTGTGTTAAATAGGCTATATATATATATATACTCTAGTTAATATTTACACATCATAACTGAAAATGTATGATTAAAACACATGGTCATGAATGATGATAGGAACAGTTGACAAGTTATAATACAAAGTCTACTCTTTTATGTTCTCTGCTTTTCGCATACACACACAGCACCAACTCTTTTGTGACTAATCACTTTCCCTGCGACACGTATTTCACTTCGTCGAAGGCCTTTCTGGCCTTTCGCAATTCCTCGTTCATTAGTAAGAGTTCTTTCACTCGTGAATATTTCTTTGAGTCTTTCCTTATCAAGAAGATAATGTCCTCGACTGAGATCCTTCCGGGCCGTCCCACCTCCATACACTTTCTTGTCTGTAATGAGGGCAGAAAAGGAATACTTTGGTCAGTAGGTTTATTTATTAAATTAACAATGGCATATCGCTTTAAGATGACATTTGGTGTCATGATGCACCAATGCAACCTCGGGGAGTGTTCCAACTCGGTAGGGTCTGCATGATGCTTGAATGCAGCACTGGGGATAAGGTCGGCATGATGTTCGAATGGAGAACTGGTGAATTACTGGCCAGGGTTGCATTCATGCATCATGACGACCAAGGGCGTTAATGCATTATGCCGTCCTTAATGTGTTATGGAGGGCATAGTGCTGCAATACGCTATGCCCTTTGTCGCCACAATGTAGGGATGCAGCCCTCAGAAGTAACTCGTCAGGGCTGCATCCATGCAAACCCTATGGAGACATATACACTCTCGAATGGTTGGCATGATACACCTGATGATGACAAATGTTGGTCTAAGACAGTGAAATGACTAGTATCAATGGTGTTGCGAAAGAAACTGTGGTATGGATATATCACGACTAGACTGGCTTATCTGTCCCAGGTGGAGTACATTTAGTATGGAATATGCAGTTATACAGGGGGCTGGGGCCATATCCCATGAAGCCTGAGGCTTCGTAAGATATACCTCAGGCTCAGCCGCAACAAGTGAAATATGTCAGAAGCATTACCAATGTAATTGGCATTTGTGTTTATTTATTTAATTGAAAGCCATTTAATGAAGGAAAGACTCACCATCTCTGTAATATATTCTATGACAAGGTCTTCTAGTACATCGACAGACTCTGAGTACGGATTTTGGTCATCCCCAAAGCCATACATCATGCAACGTACTGAAAGAAAGACAATGATGTTGTATGATCATATATCAAAATACCATGTGGATTCTACAAGAACGATTAACTGTGAATATCCCTGGTAGGTTACAGGAAAGTAAACATGGCCATTTGATTGTCACTAACGTAGTTATGATCTAGGAATGTAGAAGGTATTCCCTAAAATTTAGAGTCCTGTTTGGCCGCTTAATATGAACATTAATTAAGTAAGAGATGAAAACTGAAATTTGAGTTAACCATTCCTACTAGTTTCGGCTATTGCTAGCCTTGTTCAGGGAATACTCTTTATTGTCAATGCAAGTTAGGTACAAGGCCAGTCAGTCAGTCGGAGTCATTTGAAGAATTGATTTTGGTAGTAGGCCTAGGGGCAATAAATCTTATGTCAAGTGCATGAATAAACTGAATGACAATATTATTATTAGTATAGTCAGTTGATTATAAGACAATTTATATGATTGAATCAATAAATTGAAATGATGGCCATTGGATTGTCACTAAAGTAGTTATAAAGTCGTCCTCATAGTAACTGAATCTTGGAAATGAGTAACATCAAGGACGTGAAAGAAGGATAGGAAACAAGTACTGCAGCCCTCACAGGCGACAGGGATGTCTGTTGCGGTATTGCTATGCTAATGAGGGGGGAGGGGAGGGAGTGGGGGGCTCCCTCCCACCTCTCTCAAGGAGAGGGTAGGGGGTTTAGAGCCGTGAAAGGGGCCGTTTCTGTGCCTTAACATACATTTTGGGGTGGTTCTGAGGAACTAGAATGAATTCAGACCAAATAAAGCCTTTTTCTGAAAGCCAAGATCCTATACTCTGAAAAAAATTAATAATCAACAAGTATCATAGCACATTAAATTATTATTATATGTTAGATTGTATTTCCAGTAGTTATCAACAGAAATTAGGATATGTAGCCATATACCTAAACCTATACAGTACTATTACATTGAATTCCTACCTGCTGCAGTGGTGATCACTGAGGCATGCTACTCAGTCTGGCTCTCAATTGGCACTTAGCACTCTGTCCAAAACGACCACCCCCTTACCCTAAACAGTATAGGAATAATTTCCAGCAAAACAACCAACCTTGATTTACATGTTGTCATGTCACACAAAATCTATGGTAGATCTTTATCAATATGGTGTTCTTTGCTTAATGTTCCAGACCTTAGAGGGGATATAGGGTTATGTACGATGCATATTTCATATAGGGGGTAAACGCCCTAGAGAGGGGACAGTGAGGCCGGCACTATGGCCACCAGGGGAGTGGACTACGGCACACATGCTATCAGTATCCTATACCTATAGGCCGACTTCAGGATATGCTATCAGTACCAATGCCTAGATTTTTTCCTAAATTGAAACTTGAACAAAGCTCAATGCTACGATCTTCTATAGGGAAAGGGCTTTCCAATAGTGTATTCCAATAGCGTATAGGATAAGTAGTCGTTTCCGAATTAATTCTCAAAGATTGATAGCTTTTCTTATCTGTGGGTATCCCGCGGGATCGGACTATGGCACATGCTATCAGTACCCATGCCTAGATTTTTTTTCTAAATTGAAACTTGAACAAAGCTCAATGCTACGATCTTCTATAGGGAAAGGGCTTTCCAATGGTATATTCCATTAGGCTGCAGTAGAAGTAGTCTTTTCTGAATTAATTCTCAAAGATTGATAGCTTTTCCTATCTGTGGGTGTCCCGCGGGATCGGACTACGGCACATGCTATCAGTATCCCATACCTAGATTTTTTTCTGAATCGAAACTTGAACAAAGCTCAATGCTACGACCTTCTATAGGGAAAGGGCTTTCCAATAGTATATTCCATTAGGCTGCAGTAGAAGTAGTCTTTTCCAAATTAATTGTCAAAGATTGATAGCTTTTCTTATCTGTGGGTATCCCGCGGGATCGGACTACGGCACATGCTATCAGTATCCCATACCTAGATTTTTTTCTGAATCGAAACTTGAACAAAGCTCAATGCTACGATCTTCTATAGGGAAAGGGCTGTCCAATAGTATATTCCATTAGGCTGCAGTAGAAGTAGTCTTTTCTGAATTAATTCTCAAAGATTGATAGCTTTTCTTATCTGCGGGTATTCCGCGGGACCCGACTTTGACACATGCTATCAGTGCCCATGCCTAGATTTTTTTTCTAAATTGAAACTTGAACAAAGCTCAATGCTACGGTCTTCTATAGGGAAAGGGCTTTCCAATGGTATATTCCATTAGGCTGCAGTAGAAGTAGTCTTTTCCAAATTAATTCTCAAAGATTGATAGCTTTTCCTATCTGTGGGTGTCCCGCAGGATCGGACTACGGCACATGCTATCAGTATCCCATACCTAGATTTTTTTCTGAATCGAAACTTGAACAAAGCTCAATGCTACGATCTTCTATAAGGAAAGGGCTGTCCAATAGTATATTCCATTAGGCTGCAGTAGAAGTAGTCTTCTCTGAATTAATTGTCAAAGATTGATAGCTTTCCTTATCTGCGGGTATTCCGCGGGATCGCACAACGGCACATGCTATCAGTATTCCATACCGAGTTTTTTTTCTGAATCGAAACTTGAACAAAGCTCAATGCTACGATCTTCTATAGGGAAAGGCCTTTCCAATGGTATGTTTTATTAGGCTGCAGTATAACTACTCTTTTCCAAATTAATTGTCAAAGATTGATAGCTTTTCTTATTTGCGGTAATCCCGCGGGATCCGACTTCAGGATATGCTATCAGTACCCATGCCTAGACTTTTTTTTCTCGATTGAAACTTGAACAAAGCTCAATGCTATGATCTTCTATAAGGAAAGGGCTTTCTAATAGTGTATTCCAATAGTGTATAGGATAAGTAGTCTTTTCCGAATTATTTCTCAAAGATCTGTGGATATCCCACAGGTTCGGATTACAATATAATATGGTATCATTACCAATTTTGACAATTGGTTTGGAGAAGACTATCAGGCACTCACACAAGTGCCTTGAATAGCATAAGAAAGCTCTAATAGTGTAGTCTATGGATAAACCGAGTTGGCATCAAGGTTGTTCTTTGTCAGTCTAGATATGGGTTACTGATAATATCATGAAAAATGAAATAGGGCTGCTCCTTATATCTATTTGTCCCCGGCCATACCCACAGCCAACCTAATACTTCCTCTCATGCAATAATGTATCTATTGCTGTTTAAATTGCTAAAATCGGTTAGGTAGTCCCAGAGATATGTCTATATTGTCCATTCCCCCATGGGTAAGGTATGTAGGCTGTCACTTTTACCACTATCGCTACCTACGCGTACCCGCGACAGTCATTACACTGAGGTCGCGCTGTTTCTACTCTATCTATATATCTCTATGGTAACATGTACAAAACTTACATTCTTTTGTGAATATCTTCTTCCTCTTCTCGATTGGAACATCGTCTTCGATATCATCTTCGTCAAACTGACAACAGACAATCACAGAACATTAAGTTGTGGGCCAATGCCATACAGAGTCACAAAAAAAAAGTAAATTGTTAACATACACCATATAATAGGTCGAAACCCTACTAGTGTTGAGATTATTTGACGACGCGGGGAAATATGTTACGGGGAACCAGCGTTCATGTCACTTCTGGTTAATAAATGTGACGTCACTAGTTGGCGCCTTCCTTGTCACGATGGAAGCAGGAGTAAGTCCTTTGTATTTATCTGCATGAAATCTCGATAAAACTAATAGGTTATGGGCCCCGCGTCTAGGGTCATATAGGCTCGGGATATGTTTGTGTAGCTAGTTAGTCCTTTGTATTTATCTGCATAAATTCTCGATAAAACCAATAACTAGACTCTGTCTAGTGGACGGAAACGCAATTGGATCCAGGGGCGGATCCAGGGGCGCAAGGGCCGCGCGCCCCCCTATTTTTCTGTACATTTTGATTTAGATGGTTCAACACTCCCCAATGCTGTAGGTAATTAGAGCGCCCCCCGCCCCCCTTTCCGAAATTCCTGGATCCGCCACTTGCATCCATGTTTCTGGTTCGTGTGTGTGTGTGTGGGGAGATAAGATATTTCGGTTGGAGTGTTTCTGGTAGGGTGTTAAGTCTATGTGCTTTTGGTACAAGAATTTCCTAAAAAAAATTGAAGATTCCATCTAGATAAAGTTGCTTTCGGCGTCCTATTAGTATAAGTACCGGTATTTAATACCAGGGAGCACCTGTTCTGTAGCTACCTGTCAGATTGTAGCGACCAATTGTGTTGTCAGTTGAGCCAGGGACTCCATGTCATTGGTTGAGCAGATAAATAGGAGAATAAGTCTTATAAGAGAATTCAATATTCATCTGAGACCTATTTTATACTGATTTGGACATTATAAGACAAGTTGGCTATAGTATCATAGACATAGACATAATCGGCATGTACCATATTCGTATTCCCTTAACCTTATTTACCAGTCAATGAACAGTTGAACTGCAAAGCTAAGGGAGTGATCATTTTTTATCAACAGGGGGGGGGGGGGTTGGTTTGGGGGGGGGGGTCAAAAATTTTTGGACCCCTTGACCGGGGGGGGGGGGGTGTAAAAAATGTGGACCCCTCTTGGGGGGGGTCAGAAAAATTTAACCTGTTTTGAGCCAAAAGCCCGCGCGTTACTATGCTTCAAAGGGCGCGCACGCGCCGTTTTCCGACCCGTAGGGGGGGGGGGTAAAAAATTTCGACCCGTTGACCGGGGGGGTGAAAAAAATTTCGCACGCTCCGCGCGGAAAAATCCCCCCCCCCCCTGTTGTTAAAAAATGATCACTCCCTAAGGTAGTCTATAATATGCCCTCTGATGTGCTCTGCATTTAACGTTAGCGTGTATGGTGCGTGCTTTCATTATCGCTCATGCCAAAATTTGCTAGAGTGATGTCTGTAAAATAATCAATTTCAAAGAATTTTCAACGTAAAATTGTATAATTCTAAGTGCCTACTTACCGGATCTTTCGACATATCACCACCCTCTGCCATTTTACAGCTATTGGCTCCTGAACACAACCCTAAAACAAATCGGGTTTCTTTCTTGTGTTTTGAGTTGATAGTTTGGCAAACTTCAATTCCGAATCAAAACAGTAGATGGCGCTCGCGAATAACTCCCGCTCAAAACACAGATGGCGCTGTTGGCGATTTCGTAAGCAGGCGATAATAGGTGTATTTGTTCTTCAAACCAACGTGATCAGAGGGCCAGGATCTTATAAACGCTGCAAAAATGCCGGACGAAAAGAAGTCGTGTTCCGCAGAGGGAGAGAAGCCAAAGCTTAAGCCATGTTGTGCGTGCCCTGAGACTAAGAAACCCAGGGATGCCTGGTGAGTAGGAAATAAACACAGTCACGGTGGCCTATGCCTATGGCCCCGATGCCGGGTGCGCTGTCAGGTTGCGATCGTAGGTCGATTGTTTAGACCGGCCAAAGCACTTCACTTGCCCTTCAGCGTCGAAGGCATCATAATATATTGAGAGAGAAGCAGTGGCCCTTAGGGTATTAACAGGGGTATTAGTATTACTATTAGGGAGTGCTAATTTTTTAACAATCGGGGGGGGGGGGGGGGGGGTGTGGAACGCACTAGTCTACAGTAAAAGTTTTTACTAGCCCAACCCCCCCCCCCCCCCCCCCCCGGGCAAGGAGTTTTTTTTTTATCCTCCTCCCACATTGAAAATAAGCGCCGCAGGGGCCCTTTGAAGCATCACTAGTAATGCGAGGGGTTTATAGGGAGCGGTCATTTATCATGAAGGGTGGGTGGGTGAGGATAGTGGATGTTCACGCGAGCACACAGAAGATGTTCACTTTGTCCAGCCCCCACCCCCTTGAGCAGGGAAACCATATTGTCTCCCCTCCCCCCCCCCCCCCCCCCCCCTATCTGACTCTGCTAGTAACAAGTTTTCTTCTTTTTGCTGAAAGGTCTTGACAGATCCCCCTTCAGGTTAGGGATTTTTTTTTGGGTCTTTTACAACAGTGCACTTTTTTTTTCAACCCCATCCCCCTCCAGGTTAGAATTTTAGTCTTTTTAGAGGGATAGAAATGCCTCCCACCCTCAACGGATCGAAAATTGGCGTGCACGTTGGCGCTTTACACCATGCAGGACATTCAGTCCTATGAATCTTTTATTTTGCAGGACCGGCTTAATTTTAGCAGGCCTATTTACCTGCGCGAGGGAAATTTTCATATCTCATAAAAAATTCATAAGGCAAGAATTTACATTGAATAAATAAACCTTTTCAGTATATTCCTATTGTAACATAGTGTTATGTACTATTTTGAGTTATGTCATGAATCTAAATAATTGACATAATCTGTATTTACGTCCATGGTTACAAGCTGTAAAAAGAGACATGTAGCCAAAGATCCAGCCAGTCGTTTGGAGCGGCAGTAGGACCAGTTCAGACAGTCCAGCAGCCTTTTAGCCAGCACGTTTTCACGTTTTTTGGCCTTTCAGTAAAAAGAAGAAAACTGTTACTAGCAGAGTCAGAGAGGGAGGAGTAGGGGTCAAACAAAATGGATTCGCCGCTCAAGGGGGTGGGGGCTGGACAAAGAGAACATCTTCTGTGTGCTTGAACATCCACTATCCCCACGCACCCACCCCCATGATAATGACCACTCCCTATAAACCCTTGCATTACTAATAATGCTTCAAAGGGCCTGTGCGGCGCCAATTTTGAACCCATGGGAGGAGGATTATGGTAAAAAAAAACTTAGACCCCTTCACCAGGGGGGAGTGGGTGGGTTGTAAAAAACTGGAGCACGTTCTGCATGGTAATCCCCCCCCCCCCTACATTGTTAAAAAATGATCACTCCCTAACTTCTTTTGATCTAGTTACACATATAATCTACTGACACGCTACCGTTAGGCCTTGCATTTACCCGGGTACCAATAGTTGTACTAAGTAACTAACGCGATAATTATTTCTTTATTTACAGCATTATTGAGAAAGGACAAGAGCATTGTGGTCCGGAGATCGAAGCACACAAGCAATGTATGCGAAAGATGGGATTCAATATATGACAGCACATAATGGTAAGGAACGCTTCCACACTACAGTCAAATAAATTGTTACTGGACATCGATTCTCTCTCTTTGTAGCTCTATAGTGATCGATGCCCAGTTTTATACTTCAGACCAGTGGCTCATTTTGGCTGTTTTTTGCCTCACAGATTGCTTCTAGGGCAAAATCCTGACTAGGTGTCAATATATTCTCTATGCCAATGTGTAACATGAGGGTAGAAAACACTGGAACCTCAGTTAGAAAAAATCCTACTGAACAGTTTTTGAGAAAATTAGGGTTTTGTTGCATATTTTTGGTGTTTTTAGTACATTTCCTACATAAACCGTGAACGCCAGCATTTCTCACTTTTCAGGTGTTTAGAATCAGAATTTGACTTTTTCTTATTCGCAGTAGGATTTCTGAGTATCGAGCCATTCTGGAAAAGCTATTCTTTGGAAAAAATACTTAGTATTTCTTGATGATTTTCGTTGCACAAATTTAGGGTTGTAATATGAAAACTGCATTGTCATCCAATCAAAGTGTTTATGCACTGTTGATGGTCACCCCCTCCCACCCTCTTCACTCTGCATTGAAGGAGAACAGGCAGGGGAGGTACACATGTCCGTATATAGCTGTTGACCTAGGTGCTGGGTGCATTTTTTATTTATGGGGTGCCAACTGTTCATGAAAGAAAAAGCAAATAGAATTTTTTTTTTTTTTAGTATCAGATTAATGCAACTACAATTTGTGATAGCACTTAAAGCATTGTATTTGCATTAATATGAATGGTAGTCACCTTATGGGGTGCCAACTATTCATGAAAGAAAAATCGATAAGAATTTGTTTTTTATTAGCATTAAATTGATGCAACTACAATTCGAGATTGCATTTCAAGCATCGGGGCATTCAATGAATGGTAGTCATCTTAAATATATGGGGTGCCAACTGTTCATGAATTTAAAAAAAAAGAATAAAATTAGTTTTTTTATCAGTATCGGATTAATGCAACTACAATTCATGATTGCACTTTAAGCATTGTGGCATGCAATGACTGGTAGCCACCTTGAATGTATGGGGTGCCAACTGTTCATGAAAAAAAAGAAGTATTTTTTTAATAATCAAATTAATGCAACTGCAATTCAAAATTGCATTTAAGCATTATGGCATTCAATGACTGGTGGCCATCTTGGACCTATGTGGTGCCAACTCTTCATGAAAAAAACAACTAAAGTGGATTTTTTTAACAGTATAAACGCAACTACATTTCAAGATTGCATTTAAAGCATTGTGGCATTCAATGAATGGTGGCCATCCTAAACCTATGGGGTGCCAACTGTGTTTGAAAAAGGTATCAAATAGAAATTTTCTTATATAGATATCAAATTAATGCAACTACAATTCTTCATTGCACTGAAAGCATTGTGGCATTTAGTAAATGGTAGCCATCTTGAATGGGTTGAATGAAGGAAAAATCAAATAGGATTTGTTTTTTTGATAGTATCAAATTAATGCAACTACAAGTCAAGATTGCATTTCAAGCATCGGGACATTTAATGAGTGATAGCCATCTTATATCTATGGGATGCCAACTGTTCATGAAAGAAAATAGAATAGATTTTTTTTAATTAGTATCAAATTACTGCAACTGCAATTCGAGATTACATTGAAAGCATGGTGGCATTCAATGAATGGTTGCAATCTTGAATTTTGAAATGAACATACACACAGACATATTCATAGGCATGGACATGGTGTTCTCCTTCATATAGATATTCATGGATTTCTACTTCTACTTAATATGGCTTTCTGTTAGAAGGATTCTGTTACATGGATGTCGATGTCCAGTTTTAGATATATATCCATATAGTGCATTGGAGTGCTATAATGTTGGACTGCTGTATATTTATATTTATGGGTTCTAGGTCATGCTATCAAACTATTAAACTTAACTTAGTGCTGTGAAGTGAAAATTTGGACCCCCCTCATTAGGATGAGGGAAATAATTTTGTTAAAAAATGATCAGACCATAATGATATTGCTCCTATATCGATATTTTTCGGTTCAAATTGGTTATTCCTGTGATCTGTTGAGATCCATTGAGAAATTTCTTCACTATTTATTGGCTTTGGGACCTTGTCCCCAAAGCCATTGACACCACACACAGAGAGTTGGAAAAAGTAGCAAGAAAAGACTAGCATAGGTCCCCTTGTTCATTGTTAAATTAAGCCCTAGCTGGCCCTTAAACATTGCCTAGGACTGGTATCCCCATGTGTCCTTGCAGGTGTGTGCAAGACTAATTTAACCTAGATCTGGTTTTCAGTTACTGCATGTAGTACCAGTGTACCTTGTGGTAAGGCCTAGACATCTTGTGAACAGCCATATTTTGAGTTCTCTAATGTGGCTGTCAATGGCAAGGATAGGTACCAGCCTAATAACTATTGACTCCTATGTCAAGCCAAGCTGTCAATGTCAATGCCAATTCCCATACTATGCACATACAGGACCTGTACTAGAAGTTGAGTGGTCCAGGGTGGCTCTTGAAATCACTCAAGCCCGCCCAAAGACAAACTGTGAAGTCCAACTTGATTACCCCTCCCCACCCCACACACACATGCAAGAAACCACATGCAACAACCCTAAAATAATATGTTGCCAACACAAGTCCTCCTTATGCCCCCTCCTTCTCCATGTGCCCCCTCCTCCTCCTCCCTCTGCCCTCTCCTGCTCCTCCTCCCTCTGCCCTCTCCTCCTCCTGCTCCCTCTGCCCTCTCCTCCCTCTGTCCTCTCTTCCTTCCTCTGCCCTCTCCTACCACCCCATCTTTCCCCTCCTCCCCCCTCTACCCCATTTTCCTCCTTCCTGTTACCTACTCCCCCTCTGCCCCCTCCTCCTCCCTCTGCCCTCCCTTCTCCCTCTGCCCCCTCCCTCTGCCCCTCCCTCTGACTGCCAAGATGGCTGTCGAAAACTCAAGATTGTCTGATTTCCTTGTGTGATAAATGGAAAATAGGGTTTTCTAGGATGTAGAATCCATTTTCAGGCTTAGATTTTCAGTCCGGGAAATTTCCAAGATGGCTGCCAAGATGGCCACCAAAAACTCAAAATTGTCTGATTTCCTTGTGTGATTCATGGATAGTAGGGTTTTCTGGGATGCAGAATCCATTTTCATGCTCAGATTTTCAATCCGGGAAATTTCCAAGATGGTTGCCAAGATGGCCGCCAAAAACTCAAGATTGTCTGATTTCCTTGTGTGATACATGGATAATAGGGTTTTCTAGGATGCAGAATCCATTTTCAGGCTTAGATTTTTAATCCGGGAAATTTCCAAGATGGCTGCCAAGATGGCCTCCAAAAACTATACCAGCAGCAGTAAAACCAATAAAAATCAAAAAGATTTAGCTAAGTGCATGTAAGTTAACTGACCATGCAGTATTGCTGCAAACCATCAGATATGAATTGCATTAGAACCCTAGACACACCAAAAAGCATAAATCTATGCCCCTTCGTTTTCTCACCTGTAGTTCATAACAATCCTATAAAAACCCAAAGCCACTACGGCTTTGCCGTAAAATCCTTGAATTTGTCCCCTTGTAGTAAGTATAAGTAGCCTTATCAGTTCCATCATCCCAGAACACCAAAATACATCATTGAACCTCTAGCTTTTCAAAATACTCTCATAGTTACTCTTTCATAGCCTGATGTAGCAGTCAGTTTTATTCTGTTCCGAATGTTCATGCAAGCTTGATCTTTTTCTATTTCAGAATGGTTTGAGTGGAATTTTAAGGGAAACCGCAGCATCGTCATAAAAACCCGATGACAAACTGGATGATGGGGATTTAAAAGACACCGCGTATGGCGCATGCTAGACATTTACAAATCGGTCATGGAAATAAAGACTTCCTGGATCATGTGTGATAATTGATCCTGACCTGAAATGATACTTAACTTACCATTGTACCGTTACAACTTTGAAAAAGAGTGATGCGAAATCAAAGAGCTTCATGTTACCCATTGTATATAGTGTAATAAAAAAAACCATAAGTTATGTATTTGTATACAGTTGTCCCGACTTTTCCTTCAAATTTGTTTAAAAGAGCAATATCACCACTTGCGCAGCTACCACATAGCAGACTAGAATAGTACTAGAGTTTTGAATGGGACACACTCAGTGATTATGCTGCTTTAATACAATAAGTAACATGTATTGTTATGAAAAATACCCGTACCCCTGTTGGGCGCTATTCGCCAATCGGCGCAGAACGCCAATATTGACATTCTGCGCAGCGCTATTTGTAAATAGCGCAGGATCAGCGCCGCGCAGAACGCCAATCTGCGCGGGATGGAAATATCAGTGCGGCTGCGAGCACTTGTTTATTTTGTAAGTTGTTCGACTAACAAAGCCCTTATTTGTTTAAATAAAAGAGGGACGCTATAAATATTGATGAATTGTATACATTCAGCACCCAAAATCGGAAAAATTTATATAACCTTAATCTATATCAAACAACTTGATCACGATCTCGCATCTATTTGTATACAGCGCACTGGAGATTGGCATTCTGCGCCGATTGGCGAATAGCGCCCAACACCCCCAACTTGGCAATTTGTATAACCCACACTTATACCACAGCGGGCACGGAGAACAAAGCATTTCACACCTCTTGTAGGGGTATTCAGTGAAGGAGCCTATGAGGCTCCTTCACTGTATTCCGCGTACAGATTGCTGGTACACGTCCTATAACTACTACATAAAAAAACAGGGGGTTCGTTTCTTGTACAGCCAGCAGATTATACACGAAATTTACGATAATTTAATCCATTGTTTACCTCGATATTCGTGAAACATTTTAGTGTCCTAATCATAGCTGTTCTCTGGTTTGCAAATTGTGAATTGAGGGACTGGGAAGATTAAGTGAAACGAGCCCTACAATGTATCTTATGCAACAATTTCAATAATCAAATACTTTTATTTATGTACATCTATACATTATCATATTTAACATATCGTATAACAATCTTCATCGTATATTGTACCCACATTAAACATTAAGGGTTGGGCACATGTATAAATACATTCATCTTGAAAAGATTGGCATTTCAATTTGGCCATATTTCAAGTATTGGGTATGTTTTGGCATATAGCAGATACATCGTAGTTTGAAAGTCCACTGGAAAATTTAGACATGTGTCCATATAAAAAAAAATGTATATTCAACATTTTTTGTAATAATACTAGATCCTTATACTAGGGGTTTCAATATAGCAGCAAATGATTTCAACTGCCAATTTCTAGGCATCAATTAGCCTTCTAATACTATCACAGATTAAGCAGTTTAGCCACTCGGATATCTACAATCACAGACTTAATACCACATATGATAGTCCAACAGCACAATGTCACACGTTAACCGCTGCTCTGTGGGATGGTTAGGAGATATACCAGTCCCACTTGCTTGCCTCGTCTTGTTCATCGTCAGAATCGTTACCCTTCCCACCCGTCTTTACGGCACCGATTCTCTTCCAAACTCGCCTGAAAAAGTTGAGTCACAAATTACTGTAAACGTATGTATTTTCGCGCATTAATATTTTCGCGATTTAGCAATAAAGTACAATTTCGCGCGGATTTAAATTCACGAATTTTGCAATATAGTAGTTATATGACTATACTGGATAAATATTCGCTCTGTACATATTTTCGCGATTTCAGAATCCGCGAAAATCGCGAAAATAAATACAGCGCGAAATAACATACGTTTACAGTATTTAAAGTAGAGGAAAACATGGAAATCTTGCTCTTAAATACATATATATGGCAATGCATCGGCATGTCAATATATATCATATTTGGAATGAATAGTGTGTCATCATGTATGGGTGTCATAACATGGTCTATCAAAATGAATGCAAGAACACGCAAAAAAAACAGCGTATTCAGCTGCTCTCGTGCAAATACATATACCGGTAATATCAGAGTTGATAGAATATATCTCTGTCAACTATATTTTTGAACACATGCTGATTGATAATTGCTAGGGAACCGATTTGAGGTTATTAGTTGAATTCTATCGTATCTAACGTAAACTCTGGAACATGGAACTACATTGAGGATGAAACAACTTGGAATGGTCATTATGTAAACAGCAGGGGGCTGGAAGAATTTTTGGAAAGAAAGCAATGGTAAAAGTGACGGCAAGGATCCTCCCCTGCCCGCTGCTGTCAAACAATGGCCACTCCCAAACAGTAAATACTCAGCGTAGAACAAACGCTGCAGTTCGAATTATTTTAGATAATTATAAATACTTACACGTATTACACATGTCTGCTTTAGACTTTGATGTGACACCTTTGGAAGATCATTAGCATGCCGAATTCTCATTATATTTATCCATGAACACATCAACATAGACATTCTCATAATAAAATAAGTCAACCTCATTGCCACATAAACTGAATATGTATAATGGTGGCCAGGGCACAGAATGAATTCCAATCTGTGATAGCACTGAGGCGTAAGCATGAGACCTCTACCCATATTCCATGTTTGTTTTTTATTGGTAGAAAAATATAATTTTCACTCACTTTTGGTCTCGTTCGGTTGTATCTGCGCTATCTATGGCTTCCTGCAGA
This sequence comes from Harmothoe impar, assembly GCA_947462335.1. Lineage (NCBI taxonomy): Eukaryota > Metazoa > Annelida > Polychaeta > Phyllodocida > Polynoidae > Harmothoe > Harmothoe impar. Next base: position 46,990,118 of record OX381708.1, on the reverse strand, counting down.
TCTCGCTCCATTTCATTAATGTTGCCCTCAAAGTAGCTGGTGTTGGACATTAGCCTCTGGATCTCCACCTAAGCATCAAATATTGACAGAGTTAAACCTCAGAGAAATCATCAATGTATCAATATGAACAATGTCCTAATGCTTAAATATTAGCTACCGTTTATTCTCCATATACATACATAATCTAGCTAAATTCAAAGGAAGTGGAAGGAATGTAAAAGCGATGGTTTATAGAAAGTAAGTAGTATACTAAAACCTCAGCTATAAGTGTACATAAGTCGCGCACACCTATAGACCAACCCCCTTTTTCATTCTAATCATATTTATTGAAACCTCGTCTATAAGTTGACACGCTGCTTTTTGGGTATAAATTGACTCCTATGAATAAAAAATTGCCAAAAATTCGGGGGAAAAAAGCTGTGACATGAATCTTACCTCTGTCTCCTTAATGCACTGCTCCAGGTGGGTGCACACCGTGGAGGGCACGTACTCTGTGCGCAGCATGGCCCGCAGTGCATGCACCGCGTCTAACTTCTCCAGTATAGAGGCCTTGAGGTTCTCCACTGTAGTGACGATGTCCTGTGTGGGCACACCCTCTGGTTTAGCTGCCGCCATACTAGGGGGCTCTGTGGGGGAGAGGGATTTTACATGTTTCAGATATCTGTGCTACTTCAAAAGAGTAAGCCTTTATGAAATCGACCAGTACCATGTTTTGCTTAAGGATACTGTATACAATCTAAGTGCCCCCCTGTGGATGCTTTGAGAACCTTCAGAAACTGTTTCGGGGCACCCGAGCTCCACCTGGTGGATGCGCATGCAAACACCAATTTGGAAAATATTTTAGTAGTTTTCTCCAAGAGAGCCTTGAACTTAGGATCTCAGGATTTACAGGCAAACTTGCTACCTACTGAGCTAACCAGACATGTGTCTGTGAGGACTGCTAATGTTATGGTCAGTGGTACTTAGCATGTCTAGTTTGAAAAACTTTTTCAGTTTTCCCCAAGAGAGGCTTGAACTCACAACCTATGAATCAACAGGCAGGCATGCTACTGACTGAGCTAACCGGGCAAGTGTCTGTAAGCACTGTTCAGATATATATGTAGGATCTGATGACTACAAGTGGAATATCATCTAATGATGTAGCTTGTCAGGTGGTTCTTGTCCATTTGCTAAAGATTGGCACCATAATTGGTGCTGTTCTTTTGATATATTACACCTATCATATATAGCCATGTTCTGACAGACTTTGGTGAAGAATCTATGGGTTGATTACGTTGTGGAGGACGCACGTACGACGAAACCCGGTAATTTCAAAAACGCAAATTACACAAAGAATCCGCGCCATCCGGCCAGGAAATACAAAGGCAAGTGATGATTACATACTATATTTCATAACCATGACTTTCAATAGACCAAATACCAAATTAGTTCACTGAAATATATAAAATATGTCAGGCATAATATTCTGCTCAACAGATCACCCATTTTCGCCCAGACCACCCCACCACACCATCACACCCACCACATCATAAATACCATACACATACCCATAAACATACCCACATACCCCAACCCTTAGAGAGAATCATGTCTGGAAATGAAAAAAAGAGGAGGAAAAAGGAAAATACCCCAGGGCTGTCAGGGGATGAGACAGAACTGGACTATTTCTCCCAGGATGAGGCCATGGGGCCCAGCCTACCCCCTAACCATAAAGCAGACACAGAGACAGACACAGAGGAACATACACACCAACATACCACCACACATACAGAGGACAGCCCCAACACAGAGAACATACCACATACCCCATCAGAGGACATACCCCAGGAAGACCTCCTAAACCCCAACCTCCAGAGCCCAACTAGAAAGAGCCTCAGAACCCAAAAGAAACAAGTGGACTACAAGAACTTGAGCACAGGGAAACAGGACCAAAAAAACCAACCCAGGGAATGCACAGAATGCACAAAATCGAGGAAAAAAATCACAACACTAGAAAAAGAACTCAAAGAGGCAAAAAATAACCTTGAAAGCAAGAAGGAAGAGAACAAAAACACAGTGGCCATGCTCGAGGAGGAAAATACCAAAATGGACGAAGAGATCAAAATACTCAAAGAAGGAATTAAAGACCAAGCAGAAAGAAACCCGAAAAAAGAAACCAAACTGACACACGAAAGGGACGAGGCGAGACGCCAGGCTGACACCCTAAGAACTGAGCTAGAAGAAAATCTCCAAGAATTACATACTGAGAGGACCCTAAAGAAACAACAGACCAAACAAATGGAAAAAACGCTCCAGGACAGGGTCAAGGAAAGAGAAACACTGCGAGAACAACAGAAATACGCCACACAGCTGGAGAACACGATAAAAGAGAGTTCCACAAGAATAGAACTATTAGAAAACACCCTGAGAATAAAAGAGGACAAGATAAAACAGACAGAGAGGAAACAAGAGGAGGCAGAAAAACGGAACGAAGCAGAGAAAGAAAAGGAAGCGAACAACAGAAAGACCACCCAAAATATGGAGAAGACAATAGAAAACCTCACCAAAGAGCTCTCCAGAGCCCAGGAAAAAGCTACAGATGCAGAAAGTATGATAGAAACACTCCTAGACCAAATAGAAGACGGTATAAGGAGCACAGAGGAAATACCGCCCCAGACAAGACACACAGAGACCGAGACGAAACTGAACCACTCGAAAGTACTCATACTGGGCGACTCAAATACGAAACACCTCGACCAGACCCTGGAAGAGGAGGGGGACCTAAGAGTAACAAGAATAAAGATGGACACAGCTGAACACTTAGAAAGATATACCAAAGAAAACGGAAACACCATAGCCCAGACCGACGTAGTAACAAGGACATAGAGATCATCAAAGGAAAAAGGGACGATGAGACAAAGATCTGAGTAGGGAAACACAGGGGAGCTATGGTCGACATACATAGTGATAAGGAGAGGGAGAACGGGAAGAGGGAGAATAGGAAGAACGGGAAGAATGGGATAAAGGATAAGGATAAGTTTATCCCGTTCTCTGTTTATCCCGTTTGCTCTTTATCCCGTTCTCCCTTTATCCGGTTCTCCCTTTATCCCGTTCTCCCTTTCTCCAGTTCTCCATTTATCCCGTCGTCTGTTTATCCCCTTGTCCGTTTATCCCTTTCTCTGTTTATCCCGTTCTCCGTTTATCCCGTTCTCCGTTTATCCGTTCTCCGTAAATGGGATAAACGGAGAACGGGATAAACGGAGAACTGGAGAAAGGGAGAACTGGAGAAAGGGCGAAAGGGATAAACGGTGAACGGGAGAAAGGGAGAACGGGAGAAAGGGATAAACGGAGAACGGGATAAACGGAGAACGGGAGAAAGGGAGAACTGGAGAAAAGGAGAATGGGATAAACGGAGAATGGGATAAACGGAGAACGGGATAAAGGGTGAACGGGATAAAGGGAGAACAGGATAACAACAAGGGGGGGGGGTTTCCGCGCGGAGTGTGCGAAAAAAATGTCACCCGCCCGGTCAACAGGTCGAAATTTCACCCCCCTCCTACGGGTCAGAAATCGGCCTGCAAGCGGGCCCTTTGAAGCATAGTAACGCACGGGCTTTTTGGCCCAAAACAGGTTAAATTTTTTTTACCCCCCCTAGGGGGGTCCAAATTCCCCCCCCCCCCCGGTAAAGGGGTCCAAATATTTTTGCCCCCCCCCCGTTGATAAAAAATTATCACTCCCTAAAGGGAGAACGGGAATAACGGAGAATGGTATAAACGAAGAACGGGATAAATGGAGAATGGGATAAACAGAGAACTAGATAAAGGGAGAACGGGATAAAGGGAGGGGGGCGGGGGCTTCAACATCAATAAAATGACGAGGGGCATCATTGTCATTGTTATTGTCATTTTCTGGTAAAAAAAATATTCTCCAGAATTAAAAATAAACGGCAGGAGATGAACAGAGATGGGGATAAATGGTGAAGGGGATAAAGGAAGAACTGGAGAAAGGGAGAACTTGAGAAAGGGAGAATGGGATAAAAGGAGAACGGGAGAAAGGGAGAACTGGAGGAAGGGAGAAAGGGATAAACGGAGAACGGGACAAACAGAGAACTGGAGAAAGGGAGAATGGGATATACGGAGAATAGGATAAACAGAGAACGAGATTAACAGGAGAAAGGGAGAACGGGATAAACGGAGAACAGGATAAAGGGAGAATAGGATAAACGGAGAGCGGGATAAAGGGAGAACGGGATAAACGGAGAACGGGATAAATGGAGAACGGGATAAAGGGAGAACGGGATAAACGGAGAACGGGATAAACGGAGAACGGGATAAATGGAGAACGGGATTAACGGAGAACGGGATAAACGCAGAATGGTATAAATCGAGAACAGGATAAATCGAGAACGGGATAAATCGAGAACGGGATAAATCGAGAACGGGATAAATCGAGAACGGGATAAATCGAGAACGGGATAAATCGAGAACAGGATAAATCGAGAACGGGATAAATGGGATAAAGGGAGATGGGATAAATGGAGAACTGGATAAAGGGAGAATGGGAGAAACAGAGAACGGGATAAAAGAATAAAGAGAGATGGGGTATACGGAGAACGGGATAAACGGAGAACGGGATGAACGGAGAATGGGACAAACGGCGAATTGGATAAACAGGATAAATGGAGAACCCGATAAAGGGAGAATGGGAGAAAGGGAGAACGGGATAAACGGAGAGCGAGATAAACGGTGAATGGGATAAAGGGAGAAGGGATCGAATATCATGTGAATGAATAAATTTGTTTAAACCAAAAAAAAAAGAAGAAAATAAACAGCAGGAGATGAACAGAGATGGGGATAAACGGAGAAGGGGATAAAGGAAGAACTGGAGATCATCAACAACACTAATAAAATGACGAGGGGCATCATTGTCATTGTTATTGTCATTTTCTGGTAAAAAAAAATTCTAAAGTGACTTTTCTAAAGCAGAATTTCTGCGCGGACACGATGCTGTCATCGAAATTTCAATCAAAGCAGTAGAAATCGAGTTATAGCCGATTTTGTGATACGGCCGTGAGCGAGATTTCAAAACCGGAAGTCGCCATTTTGAATTCAGATCGAGGCTGTTGTCATGGTGATGCTGACACTTCCGATTCTCGGCGATTTAACAACAAAACGAGGCAGTTTAACAACAAACTCGGCAGTTTAACAACAAATTCGGCAGTTTAACAACAAACTCGGCAGTTTAACAATGAGACTGGCAAGTTTTGATGTTAAATCGGCAAATTTTGATGTTAAATCGGCGAGTTTTGGTGTTAAATCAAGCTGCAAACCCAACAAATCATTGAAAACCGGAAGTCCGCCATTTTGAATGTACTGGTTGCCTAGGTGACGTTGACACTTCCGGTTTGTCGGTTTGTTTTCAAATGGATTGTTGACATGGATATTAATTGGCGATTTATGTCATTAAACTATCTTTGTCAATTATTGTAATGTTAAATTGGCGAGTATTGACGGTAAATCGGCCAGTTTTGATGGTAAATCGGCGAGTTTTGATGGTAAGTCGGCGAATTTTGATGGTAAATCGGCGAGTTTTGATGGTAAATCAGCTGTCACGTCATGAGCTCATGGCTATGAAAACTTAAAAATAAGACTTTTGAGTTTGAGATGATCTGCAGAGTAGGTAAATTATTGATTTACTATGCTTCCTTCGACATTGTCGGGCCGCACTACTTTACTTTACATACCACAAAAAATTTAAGTGAAATTGTGATTCTTTAGTTATGAAAATGATGAGTTTGTGATCTCTTTTATTGGGGTAAAATGAAAAAAATTGACAAAAATGAAAATCCTTTCCAAATTTTATATTTTAACACATACAAACATAAAAATCGACAGACATGTACATTAAGTATGAGCCTTTTATGTTATGCAGTTGGATTTTTGTAAAAATATTTATTTTTGTCAATTTTGGAACATTTTCAATTTTAACCCCCCACTACCAGAAGCTTTTGGTCGACATGAAACATTTGAATCTGTTTTGACGTTTTGAGAAAAGTTTGTCGACCATAGCTAATTATACACGTGGGAACTAACGATATAAGGAACAAACAGAGACCCTCACAGACAGTTAATAACATACGAAAATCCCACGAAAACATACGCCAGTGGACACAGGCACCCATACTCACTGCGTCCGTACCGCCAACCAGGGAGATGAACAATGAGATAACAGTGAGACTACTGAACAGAGCCTTGGAGAGGGACGATAAAATACATAAGATAGACATACATACAGACACAGTAAACTCTGAAGACGGGCTACATATGACAATAGATAGTACCAAAATAGCGGCAAAGAAAATGAAAAGCGCCATCGAACCCCTCATCCTCAAGGCACAAAAGAGGAACGAGAAGGGCCACAGCCAAGGACCACAGCCAGACACCCCAACTGAGGAGACAAAGACCAGCACAAGACCCACACAAAGATTCAAAAGCCCGGACAGAAACCCGGAAAAACAAAGATTCAAAAGCCCAGATAGAAACCCGGAAAAACAAAGAGAGCCGAGGACGGTCCTACAAGAAATACAGAAAGATATGATGAAGCACATTGTGGGAAGGAACGGACAGAACTTGAAGAAAATAACAGAGAGATACCACGTAAGACTCGAAGTCGACGAGAAGAGAGGCATATACATCACGGGAGAGAGGAATAACATACAGGACGCGAAAAAAGATATGGAAGAGACCATGTATAGCATCAGGGAAAGAGAAGCAATGAATAAGAGGCACAGGAGCCACAGCACGGGCAGCAACAGAAGTTCACGATCCCTGACAGGTAACAAAGAGAGGACACAAAGCAGGAGCCCTTCCCGTTCCTCTGGCAGATCCAGAGAATGGAGGCCGGACAATAGACCACATACATATACACATAACAGATAGGAAACTGGCCAACAGCCCCGAACCCAAGACAGAACATACCACAAAACATATAACATACACATAAAAAACATACACACAGGAAAATACAACAGACAAATACCAATATACCAACATACCAAAATACCCACACGCACAACAACCATAAAAACCACACCCTCACACAAGACAACCACACACCCGACACCACCCCCTCACACAGAACCCCGAAAAAACACAACAAAGGGAATCCTTAAAAAAGACAGAACCCCGCGAGAGAACCACAAAAGGGTACAATTCAAAAACATCAGGCGCAAAACAAGAACAAAAAACAAAAAGAACACAAAGACAAAAGAAACACTAAAAATCCTCTATGCGAATGCCAACGGGACCACAGGCAAACAACTAAACATAGAAGCAACCCTCACAGCTACAAACACAGACATAGCAGTAATTAGTGAAACCAGAACGACCAAACCACCTAGAATCCAGGGGTACACGTGGCACCATAGACAGAGAAAAACAAACCAAAAAGGGGGAGGGATAGGCATCCTAGTAAAAGACAGTCTAATAAACCATGCAACCGAAATAAACAAAGAACAAGAGGATGAGACAGAGGTAGTGTGGATTAAAGTAAAAAACAAATCTAGAGATACCATTATAGGAGGTTTCTACGGACCCCAGGAAAAAATAGATAGGTACACGGTAAAAAAGATATACACGGATCTCACCAACCACATAAAAAGTATGCAACACGAAGGCAACATAGTACTACTAGGGGACTTTAATGCAAAACTGGAAATACATGAGGGACAAATCCAACAAAACAAATCTCCAAATGGAGTATACCTGAAGGACCTCATCGAAGAGACAGGGATGAGAACACCCACCACGGATCCAGGCACCATTGAATGGACCAGAGAGAACAGGACGAACACCCAAGAGAAATCCGTAATAGACTACATATTGTGTGACCAAGGTACGTACAACAATATCATAAGGACCAACATTAACACTGACAACTCACTTACGCTAAGAGGGAAAAAACCCACGGACCACAGCACAATAACCATAGAGATTAAAAACTTAACTGAAAGAAAGACACAGGAGGAAGTCAAACCAAGCTGGGTCCTAGACAATAAGGAAGGGTGGTCCAACCTCAATAGAGAACTGGCATCAACCTTAGATCAAGATACTAACCCCAATAACTATGAAAATCTAGCCAAGACCCTAACCAAACTAATGAAAAAACACATTAAGAAATCCAAACCCCCCAACAAGCAAAAGCCCACCACAGACAAAAACACAAAAGACATAAAGAACAGAAAAAAAATAAGGAAAAGAGAATTCAAAGAGGCATGCAAAACCAAAAATAACACCAACATCAAACAGGCCCTAGACAGACTAACAAAGGCACAAAAAGAAATGAAAGAAGCCATTGAACTCCAAGAAAAATCGCTAACCAGGACCAAACTCGACAGGCTGATACAAGCAGGGGGAACCAAATCAAACATGTTCTGGAAAACACGAAAACAAATACTAAAGTCAAAACAACTAGAGGCCGACACAAAAAATGAGCAAGGAAAAACCATACACGACCCACAAGAGGCCAAGGAGCACGTTGCCAAATACTTCGAAGAGCTGTACCAAGCTAGAGAAGGCAACAGGAAATACGATACCCAGATGAAAAAAATCATGAGTGAAACCGAAGAAATCAAAGAACGCTTAAAACACCAAAGAGAGAAGCCATTCACCATGAAGGAACTCAACGATGTAGTCAAAACACTGAAAAGGAAAAAAGCACCAGGCCCTGACGACTTCCCCAATGAAATACTAATAGAAGCAACACCGAGAACCAAAAAAGCCATCCTTGACGCCTTCAACAAAATAAACCAACACATGAACATCCCCCGAGCATGGACGGAAGGAAATATAAAAACAATATATAAAGGCAAGGGACACAAAGGAATGTGCAGCAACCAAAGAGGAACAAGGACGTAGAGATTCCCAAAGGAAAAAGGGACGATGGATCATAGTTCTGGGTAGGGAAACACAGGGGAGCTATGGTCGACAATGATCATACGTTTTTGTATTTTAAATCTTTTTTTTTTTCAGGGAATAATCGATGTAGTGGATAGGACCCGAGGACGTCATCGTAATGTAGAGTTCACTCAAATGCTTTGTAATTAATGGTATTCTGTTTTTGTGTTAAAGTTACAAAGGACTGAGAAATGTTGACAGTGGGTGGGCGATAATAGAGCTCCGGTGGCAGTTTAACAACAAACTCGGCAGTTTAACAACAAACTCGGCAGTTTAACAACAAACTCGGCAGTTTAACAACAAACTCGGCAGTTTAACAACAAACTCGGCAGTTTAACAATGAGACTGGCAAGTTTTGATGTTAAATCGGCAAATTTTTATGTTAAATCGGCGAGTTTTGGTGTTAAATCAAGCTGCAAACCCAACAAATCATTGAAAACCGGAAGTCCGCCATTTTGAATGTACTGGTTGCCTAGGTGACGTTGACACTTCCGGTTTGTCGGTTTGTTTTCAAATGGACTGTTGACATGGATATTAATTGGCGATTTATGTCATTAAACTATCTTTGTCAATTATTTTAATGTTAGATTGGCGAGTATTGATGGTAAATCGGCGAGTTTTGATGGTAAATCGGCGAGTTTTGATGGTAAATCGGCGAATTTTGATGGTAAATCGGCGAGTTTTGATGGTAAATCAGCTGTCACGTCATGGGCTCATGGCTATGAAAACTTAAAAATAAGACTTTTGAGTTTGAGATGATCTGCAGAGTAGGTAAATTATTGATTTACTATGCTTCCTTCGGCATGATCAGGCCACACTACTTTACTTTACATTCCACAAAAAAATTAGGTGAAATTGTAATTCCTAAATTATGAAAATGATGAGTTTGTGATCTCTTTTATTGGGGTAAAATGAAAAAATTTAACAAAATTTTAATTTCTTTCTAAAATTTTTATTTAAACAAATAACAACATAAAAATCAATAGTCATGTACATCAAGTATAGGCCTTTCATATTATGCAGTTGGATTTTTATAAAAACATTTATTTTTGACCTTTTGGGGACATTTGCAATTTCGGCCCCCCACTACCAGAAGCTTTTGGTCGACATGAGTCATTTGAATCTCTTTTGACGTTATGAAAAAAGGTTGTCGACCATAGCTAATAACACTAAGCAGCAATATGGGCAAAATATGCGAACGACTGATCAACAACAGAGTCAAACAAGTGCTAGAGATCACGGAAGCACAAGCAGGAGGGAAAAGGGGAGCATCGACAGCTGACCACCTGACGGTACTAAAGGAAACTATCAAACAAAACCAAAACAGAAAAAAACCCACCTATCTCACATTCCTAGACGTAACAAAAGCATACGACAAAGCATGGATACAAGGAATAATGCATGTCATGTACAAAAGAGGACTCACAGGGCCTGCATGGAACCTCACCAACAAAATGAACGCCAACCTAACAGCAACAGTACAGACAAAACATGGCCAAACAAGAGAGATAAAAATAAGAGACAGCATAAAACAAGGGGGAGTCCTATCAGTGACCCAGTATGCAGTACTAATGGACGAGATAAATAAGACCATTGAAAAAGACCTAACTCGGGAGGAACCACAAGATGACAAACAAACCAAATGCCTACTATGGGTGGACGATGTAGCACTTATATCTGACAATAAGGAAGCACACAAAAAACTCCTCCATATCACACAAGAAGTAGCAAACACCTACAGAATTGAATTCGGGAAAGCAAAATCAAAAACCATACTACCGTAAATTCTCGCGTATAAGCCTAACTCGCGTATAAGCCGCACCCCTAACTTTGACAAATTATATAAGCCACAGAGGGGGTCTGAATATTGCGATTTTGGTACTGTAGCCTACTAATAAAAACTCTCGTATAAGCCGCACCCTATATAGGCATGTTTGGTATCAAAAGAAAGCTGAGTCTGACTCGCGTACAAGCCGCGGCTTCTACGCGAGAATTTACGGTAATAGGAAAAGGAGATAGAGAGACGTTCAAAATAAATGACATGACCCTTGAGTATACTGACACATACAAATACCTAGGAGAAATAATAAACCATAAGGCCAACCTAGACGACCACATAGGAGAGATTGACAGGAAGGCCGAAGTGGCCTACCAAACAATCATCCAAACCACCAACGACGCCGACTTTAAAGGGATAGAAATGGAGGTTATATGGAAACTGGTTGAAACATGCATAGCCCCAATAATAACGTATGGAGCCGAAACATGGACCCCAACAAAAGAACAAATGAGAAAAATTAATACCATCCAGGACAACATAATTAAAAGGATACTGAGAGTACCCAACGCCACCCCAAGGGAAAACATATTTTTGGAAACAGGGCTCCCAGATGCAGAAACCCTCATGATAAGAAAAAGACTAAACTCCTACAAAAAAATCATCGACGCGAAACAACAACCAAACCTCAAAAAAACGCTCTTGTCCACTCACCCCAAATCATGGGCTGAAATAACTAGAAAGACCTTAGAAGACCTAAGACTGCCAAAGGCAACTGAAGAAATCGGACAGAAAAGCAAATGCGAGTGGAAAGCCATGGTCAAAAAAGCGACAAATGAAATAACCCTAAAAAACATAAAGAAAGCGGCTGAAACAAAGAGAAAGACCAAATTCCTCCTAAACAGAATACAAAACATACCGGACAAACCCCAACCATACACACAGGCACTAACAAGGAAACAGACAAGCATCATATTCCAAACCAGAAACAGGATGATCCGCATCAAGGAGAACTATAAAAACGAATACCGCAATATGGAATGCCGGGGCTGTGGCCAGGACAAGGAAACTCTAAACCACATACTAAACAGATGCAAAGAAATACACACAAACAACACAAACAAAATATACATCAACGAAATATTCAATGAAAATATAACCCAACTAAGAACAATAGCCAAGAAACTAATATATATAGAACAAGCAATAACCCATTGGAATAAGACCATACCTAACATAAAATAAAGCACCCAGGGAAAGAAAGAATAAAAACATAACTAGCACAGCTCATGGATATCACCTAACATCCATTCGAGCGACCTGGATACCCAGGGAAGTGCGCCAGTAGTAGTAGTAGTAGTATTAATGAAGGGATTATCTTGCAATTGTCAAGCAAGTCCCCAATATCTAACTCAATAGTTTCAACCCTATTGAGATATAATATGTGAATTACCTCTAGGGTCCTGAGAAATATCCTAAGTCACCTAACTAAAGTAATTTACTGTTATGATAAACATCTTGATGCCTTGTTTTAGGTTGAAATGATGTCTAGGATATCTGTAAAAAGTCCCACCAGGTGGGGTGATTTTACTCTGGTATGGCACCATAAATCTCTTACATATTTTTTTTCTGTACTATTTATATATATAGGAAGATATGTAGCGATTCTCAAGTAGTTTCTATGGTTTTCTGAGATAGTATCCAGTGTCCTTAATTGAATTATAAACTACATGTACCGTAGGTATGCTAACATTGTGCTTGAAGAGAGTAGGCTAATTAGTGAGGATGCTTCTTAACATGAATATGAGGTTTGTTATTTTGATATGAGAACATGGACTATGTACATTTCGGTGAATTCTGCAAAAGTCTCTCAAAATTCTCAGGCTGGGCTGGTTTGGTTTCTCAAATGATTTCTGAAAATGTTACCTGGTTCAGGCTCTATAGGGCGGTTCATTTCATCCCGCACGGCTTGGCGCAATCTGGAATGCACATGTAAAATACATTAAGGTTCACAAATGCAGAGAATTGAGACGATGAAGATTCTTTGCAATAGTATACATATTAAAAGTGCTTGGAAATATTTATTATGTTCCACCAACTTCTTTCTGAAAGTAAATTGGTATAATCTCAAACTATGAATCTTGTATTTCAAAAAAATAAAAGTGAGTATAGACTTACCTTTCATTCTCTTCAAGCATCTCCCTTGCCTCTTCCTCCAGCTCATTTACTCGCTCCTGCTCCAGGTCGAGTAGTGCAGGGTTGGCTGAGGGGTGGGAGGCGAGCTGGGCCACCTGGTCATACAGGATTCTGTGCTCACCGGTCGGCTCATCCAGCAAACTGGCAATGTAGGCGTCATACTCCCTCTGAAAGCAGATTTTTGTGCTTTATTATATGAATGTTTATTATAGTGACCGAAGAAGATCATGGCATACTTTATGTATGCCTGGTCGGCAAAAGGCAGGAAACGTTTTGAGGGAAATGAGCATATTCCAATAGAGTAATGCATGGGAAAGCAGGAATTTATGAAGATCTAGATCAGGAAAAGGGGCATATTTAATATTTTGTAACAAAGATTATAACCAAATGTGGAGATATATTGGAGGGAGTCTGGCCATAACACTGGTACACGTATAGCCTGCCCTTTGTACATGTATCAAAAACTGTAAATAAAAATAGACGTATGTTTTTCTCACCTTTATTGTTCTTAGTACAAATCCAAACGTCTTGGACTCATCCACCACATCTTCAAACAGTGTACTGTAAACTTGGAGGCGGTGGAAGTTGGGTCCAAAAGCATCTTCATCCAGACCATGAAGTCCCTACAAGACGATTCAACAGCATCAGACCAGAATGAAGCACCGACCTAAGCCTTGACCACCAGTAATGCTGATACTTGTACATGGAATCTAAAGGATTTTACATCATTAGCAATTTCTTAAGTTGTTCAGTAAGACAACCTCTTTAAATTTAAGATAAATCCCATTGTCATTTGGGAATATCTCCCCATGCTCAGTTTTCAAGTATGCTAGACATTTATAATATTTTCTACCCGAGATATGAGAAAGCAAATTATGAAATAAGAAAATATATCTGATCGCTGATGGCCCTACTCGCATACCACTAACCTGACGCAATTTATCCTCTAAGTGTCCAACAGCACCGAGGCCTTGCATGACATTACGCTCAGAAGCGTCTTGTTTCCCAATGACCTCGGACTCGAATTTCTTGAATCGCATAAACTGGTCTTTCTTGGTTACGGCACCAATATTGCCAGACAGAAAGTCATGCTGTAAACTGACCGACACCCCATTTCCTGGAAGCCTCCGCGTACGGTCCCTACCAGCCATTCGGGCTAACATAACCTCGGGTAAGTTCAGTTCTTCGACCAACACTCCATCGTCAAGGTAACTCCCTGTCGACCGAGCAGTGTCTTTCCGGGGAGTTCCAGCTGGAGATATACCACCATTTTCCTTATGTTCTCCGGCGGTATAACTCTGTCGGGACTGGGAAGGTGTTGATTCATTTGACCGATTTTTGTGTCTTCTTGGAGATTCTTTGACTTTGGCTGGAGGGTGGGGTAATGGGAAAGTGCCTGTTGTTCCAAGGCTGAAGTTTACCAGGGTGCCTCTCATATTCTCCCGCCTTCCGGTAGGGTCTGGAGCGGCTGTCGTCCGTGCAACCAGTTTAATGCTGGGTTTCTTGGATGATTTCCATGGCTTGTGTAGTGTCTAAAAGGATATTAGAATGCATAAAGGAACTATGAATTTACAATAATGAATCTAACTTTAACAAAGAAATCAAGATATAAAACATTTTTATTACTGGTACATGTCTTATATAGAGGTCTTCCAAACCATACAAAGTCAGTTCAGGCCTCTTCACCAATGTATACCATAATTAATTACCGGTTAAGTAAAATGACTTCATGACTAATCAATACCTTCTTATATGCCCCTACAATATGATAAAAATGAAACCTACGTCTGGAGGTTTGTCTAAGTTGGCTTCATTTAGATGTCCTCCGCAGAAGTCGTGGACATCTGTCCGGCCTGCAGTGACCACCTTGTCTAACAGCGTGCGCAACTGCTGCCGTGGCATGTTTGCAAAGCCACCGCTCACCTCCATCCTGCCTGCAACCTCAGCCTATTCAGCGATGTTCACCCTACAATGGGGGAAAACAATATAATATGAGATTAGAATTTGAAGAAAATAACCTGTAGCCTAGCCTAAGGTCCTGGAATATCTTGGAATGTGGTGGGCTGCCAACAAACCAAACAGACCCGGCGAAATTAATTTGCCATCTCTTTTTTTTCTTCAGATAGCCTTCAAGTTCAACTGATAGGTAGATCTAGATCTACAAGGTGATTGAGTGAGGGGGTATAAGACTATTAAGAGTAGTAGAATGACAGGTTTCTCCACGAGTGTTAGGCCTACCTTAGATCATATCACATGAGGCAGAGCCGAGTGTGATATGATCCAAGGTACCACCAGGAATTCAGACTGAATAGAGTGGATCTCTGTGTTTATTTCATGTAATTATTGATAACATTTAAATATTGGTTTCATAGCTATTTTAGTGATGTCATCATGGAGACCCCATGGAGAATGAGCATCACCATCTGTTTCTCCACAGGGGTGTGGAGAGCGGCCATTCTAGTACTTAAGCATAATAAGGGAGTGCTCATTTTTTAACAACAGGGGGGGGGGGGGGTAACAAATTTGGACTCCTTGACCAGGGGGGGGGGGATTTAGACCCCTCTTGGGGGGGGGGTTAAAACAAATTCAACCTGTTTTGAGGGAAAAAGCCGGCGAGTTACTATGCTACACAGCCAAAGGGGTGCGAACGCGCGCGATTTTCGGCCTGCCGGGGGAGGGGTAAAAAATTTCAACCCCTGAAAAAAATGAAAAAATGGTGCACGCTCTGCGCGAAATCTCACCACCCCCCCTGTTAAAAAATGAACACTCCCATCTTCACTTCTTCACATGGAAATTATTGATCATTCATTCAATCATTGAACTCTGACAGTAACACTGTGTCAGTGACTGTCAGTGTCACTGAAGTCTGAACACATTCATTCAATCATTGAACTCTAACAGTAACACTGTGTCAGTGACTGTCACTGTCAGTGTCACTGAAGTCTGAACACACTGATTGAAGAGTGCTCGTTACAGACATTTGCAAAGACAGTAGGTGATGATATATTTAAGCAGGCATACTTAGACAACAAGTGTAACCCGATTCACTTACCATCATTGCAATTATAACTATGAATCATACACAAAATCCGCAGATTACATTTTTAAAAGGCCCTTCCCTAGCCATGAAAACATCCGGCCGCCATTACTGTATACGTCGTTTCCATATCAACCGTGTTGGCGCCACCTCGTGAATAAAAATATCAACTAGGTGGCGGTAGTGTCGCAGGCTGCGTTCCGTTCCCGCGTCGTGTCTCGCCAGGACTTAAAGTTCTGTCAGAGCTCCTGGTCAGAGCAACGAGCCTCAATAGCGTATAGCGTGCAAATGTATTAAAAGGTCACTTTATACCAAGACTAGGCCTACTGTGTACCACCCATGATTCTAGTGTGTATAGGCCTAGGTGAATGGGGGAGGGGGTTCTAGGTAGGCCCTATGTATATTTTAAGAAAGGGCAATGTCGCATTCCGCTTTAGGTAGGCTATAGTATAGGGGCTTATATTTTATGTAGTAATAAGGGAGTGCATCTCTAATTACAGGGGGGGTGGTGAGATTTTGCGCGGCGGGGTGAAAAATTTGGTGCCACCCCCCCCCCCCCTCTCGAGAGCGCGTGAAATGTTTTGTGCCCACCCCCTACGCCAAAGGCGTAGGAACATTTTCGCCCACCCCCCTTTGAACTATAGTAACGTGCTGGCTTTTTTGCTAAAAAGGGGCTAAATTTTTTTATGCCCCCCGCTGTAGCTAATAAATGAACACTCCCTAATTAAGGCTCATGTTCCATGTCTATTTTACGAAATGGCCATGTCCCATGTCACTATTAAACTTCTCAAGCCTTCTGTCACATGTCACTAGGCCTCATGTCGCATGTCGAATTTAAGAATTTGCTATGTTGCCATGTCGAATATAGGGATCTACCCCCGTAGTCTAGTCTATGAGATGGTTCCCTTTTGATTAAGAAAAAGGTTTGGCTTTATGAAGTGTAGGCATATCGTTCAGAAGTGAAGATTCTGTAGTTTTTACGATGTATGACATACATGTGACTCATCGTTCCTTGGTGATGGTATACATGAAGCTTTATACAAAATCCTTTAGCATTCAATTGATACATATATACACATTAAATCAGATTACCGGTAATACATAAATGTGTGTCATACAAACCAGTCAATATAATAGATTAAAGGTACACACCAGGGTTCGGTGAATTCTAATCTACCCATAATATCTCTTAATCACATGGATTATATTAGTTTGATATAACTATGGTGATGTAATAGAAGCAAAGAAATCACAAAGTGCTCGATTTTGACAATAGACATTTGAAGATAGGACACCCTTAACTATGGCCGCGTATGGGTAAACCCCTATTTTTTCAACGTTTTTATTTTTTTGAAAGATTGACCCACAATATCTCAACCAAACTTCTCAGATCTTTAGAGGAGATTATATGCAACATAATCGATCCATTAAAATGGGTGGTGAAACCAAAGAGCCATGATTGATATAGGGAAAACCCCAAAATCAAAATAATTGTATTTTGTCTACATTTTGCAACACAGACAAAAAATTGGTCAAAATTTCGTAATCAAAACCTTAGCCATCTGTACATAAGATCAAAAAATACATTTTACAACAACAAAAACGAGTGATTCATTGATAAATAAAAACAGTTTTTTTGTTTTTTTTTGAATTGCTTTATTGTTACTTCATGTATGATTTTCATAACAACAATCCTGAGGTATACATGTTAACAAATGTCAATGACATAACGCAATAATCCAATGACATACATTGCAAGCTGCAGTCCTAGATATCTTACAATTAAGAGAAAAACAATAAATTAAATAATCATGAATTGTGGAGCTCTAATACTAATATTTACAGTATACATCATAGCGACATCTCTCTTTTTGAATTGTTTTTTCTTTTGTAAGGATTTCCAAGTTCAGTATACATTTGGAATGAGACTAGATACTAGTCTCCCGGATGAAAAAAACACACAACTAATTGAACAATTATATAGTTTGGGATTTGTTCAAATTTTTCTAGGCAGCCTAGACACCTATTATAGCTTAGGGCATAGCTATTTGAAGCAGAGAAAAACTGTCACAAGATGTGTAGAATGCCATACTGAGGCATTTAAATGGTTAGTAAAGGTCAGTTAGATGATATGCAAGAGGGAGATTTTAACTTGTTTTTAGTTAGTTTCATTTTTTGCCACCAGGTGCCGTATGTGTAGACCCTGGTGTATACCTTTAATACAATGTGTTGGACAAAAAGCCATGGTATGACTGTTATACCATGGTCATTTTTGGGTCATACTGCACTGAAAACCCAGAGGAAGGTTCCTAGTCATTATGACGACCTAGGTTGTCATAATGACTAATGGAAAGTGCTCTGGAGAATGGTGTATGAATATAGTCTTTAATTAGTTCACCTTCTAACAAGAGACATCCCTTTCACATATTTGGCTTACTCTTGATTAAACTAAGTAGCTTTACTCGTTTTAAATAAGTTGTGTATGGGTGAGAATAATGGCGATGAAGGTATAGAGACTACTCTGCTCCCTGTCACCAGTTTGTATCTCACGACAGAAAAATGTACTTCAACAACCTTACTACCAATCACCATGAACGGCAGGTTGTTGGGAGTGGTGCACTCTTTTAACTACCTGGGGGTAGTTATTGACCACCACCTGTCCTTCTGCTAACACTTGAAAAAAGTGATTGGTACTGTCAAGAGTAAATACACTCAGCTCTGGAACACGCGAAAGGAGACGGACAGAAACACAACACTGATAATCTACAAGACCATGGTCCTGCCCTGCCTTGAATACTGCCCACTCATCTTGGACAGTGGGCAGGTGTGGGCAGTAACCAGACTTCAAACAATTCGGAACGACTGTCTGAGAATCATCAAGAATATTCATGACGCATGTGAGGCAAATGTAGCCGAGCTACACCAGGAGGCAGCCCTTGAAATGCTCCAACCAAGAAGGAATAAACAGCTGTTAATGTTAATGTTCCATAGGTCTAAATGTGAAGACAACCTACTTCAGCCGGCACGAGTGTTACGTAACAACGTCAAACTGAAGTTCAAACTGCAGAGACCATACAAAAACCAACTACATGAACAGCCCAGAATTCAGGGGCTCCAGACTGTGGGACCGCCTGACTCTTGAGCAGCAGACCAGCCCGGATTGTGACCAGTTTGCATCATGCCTACGACCCGCTGATCTACGACCCCTTGAACGAATACACTGTTCTACTTCGCGAAACTTGAGCCCTTGTTCTAGTCTAGAAATGCCCCAAAAAGGGGGGGGGCGCTCATTAGGGGGAGGGCGCTTATTACGTCGAATACGTTATTTCTACATGAAAGATGGCCTTTTTATGCGGAAATATCCTGATTAGAGGGGGAATATTCAAAATAAATATTACTTTTTACAATGGGGGATAGTTCAGAGTATTCTTAGTCTTCCTGCTATTTCAGAATTATATTATATCTTTTACATTTAGTGTTAAAAGAGCCCCCCGTACATCCATACAGCAGCAGTTGATTTCTGATGACCTCAGTAAATACACTCGACCTGCCACCTGCAGTGCTAAGCTTGTGGTCCCTACTACTATTAATCAGAACAGTTTCCTTAGTAGCGGTGCAGTTAAGCCGAAGGATTGTTCATTTTGTGATAAAGGTATGGAATTTCTACCACAGAATCTACATATCCCAGGGAACATTTTGAGAGATAGAAGCACCCTGAGCTCCTTCTGGAACCAAGATGGCCGCCATCTGAACATAGAGTACCTGGGAAAGGACAATCGGACACTTCTTATTGGATTTCCAAGTGTGACACATCAATGTATAGATTTGAGAGGGTGGGAAACTCAAAAACGAGGCTCAAAAAATATTTTGGTAAACATCTGTCAACAAAATAGTTCCCATAGCAACCAGCATAGCTACCAAACATATTAAAAACTGTGAATTTAGCAATTCTTATTGGATTTTTTTGTGAAACATTATCATACAAAGGTTTCCGGGATGTGATGTGATAAGGGATGTAGCTCAGTGGTAGGGCAATTGCTTGGCAGGTGAAAGGCCCCGGTGTCTCTAAAACATCATTTTCAGAGAAACTGTGTCCCTCACATAGCGGAGACACCAAGCACACTCGGGGTAATGTCGGCTAGACGGCTGGGGAAAAAAGATTTTGGTAAATATCTATCAACAAAATGGTTCCTATAGCAACCAGCATGCCTACTGAAGGTATTGAAAACCATATTTTAAGCAATTCTTATTGGATTGTTTTCCGAAACACTATCATACCACGGTTGCCTGGATATGATGTGACAGGGGATGTCGTTGGCAAGTGAAAGGCCTCAGGTTCGAGTCCTTGTGTTTCCAAAACATCATATTTTTGAGTAACTGTATCACCCACATTGTAAAATGAAACATGAAAAATAATCATTCAACCACTATGAAACCAAATGCATAGTAAGACTCATTCCCTTTAAGAAATATTACATTTACATATGCATCTCTCAGAGATAGCAGTCTAAGAGCCTCCAGCATCATGCAGTGGATTTGAGAGAAGCTGTTTGGGGCTGATACTACCATTACATCCTTTCTTGCATCCTCAGTGAATAAGTTCATAGCATGATTTAGACAGTTGCTTATTGTAGTTTTATCCACAGTGGGTGCCATCCAAGTGTTTCCCATTGCCAGCCCCACTCAGACAGATCTGGCAATTCAGGATTGGAGTGCAATGCTTTGATCCAAATGATAACTTGGACATTTTTTTTCTGGCAAGCCATTAACTGCTGGTCTTGAAAATTGTAATTTGGGCCTTAACCACTGCCCCTATGCCCTGAGAATATGCAAATAAGCATAAAGGTAATGCCCTGGGCTAGTGGCCAAGGAGTGAAATATGATGCATTTGATATGGGGACTTCTTTGGCACATTCACAGCATCTAGTAATATGCCTTGACACCAGGCTGGAGCTTACCATTTGATACCAGTGCTGGTCATGCTAAATGGTTTTCATAGGGGATGAACAGGTCAAGATCTCCATTGCATGTTTAGCAACTATATACAGTCATGAGAAAATATACCTGTCATTCCTAAGTGCTTTTACCGTAAATTCCCGCGTACTACCCGCGGGTTGTACGCGAACCAAACTCAGCTTTCATTTGATACCAGACATGCCTATACAGGGTGCGGGTAATACGAGGGTTTTTATCACTATAGAACAGTACTAAAATATGAATTTTCAGATCCAAAATCGGGTTATAGGATTCTCCTGAGTTGGGGGTGCGGGTTATACGCGAGATGCGGGTAGTATGCGAGAATTTACGGTAGTTCAGCTTTTGGTTCGATTAAGTCTTCATTGGAGATGTTCTGAAAAATGGCAGGTTGTTTTTCTTGATTGTTTCCATTTTGTGTGGATTTTCTAGCCTGTCCTTAACAAACTACATGTACATTTCTTAACCAATATCCTTGATGCTCCGAAGTGTCTTGCAGACAATGTCATCCATACTCATAATGTCTCTAATGTCAATAACCAGGTCTTTGCTTTCTTGCATGAATAGATTACCAATATCTTGCATTGCCTGTGTTAATTCATTAACATCCCTGTGCAATGCATTTTGAACAGATAGCTTATCATGCTGTGCATGAGCTTCACCTTCTGGCAGGCATGGTTGGAGCTGCTGAAATTCTGCTAATACGTTTTTTTTGGGCCACAATCCAGTTTCTCAGAGCTGCAGGACTATCTGTCAGTCTGACTGCACCACAGAAACTCTCGGTGAAAGCATTATTCTTCGCATAACACTGATCCAGTGCCATTGAAGAGAATCTGCTTTGTGTCTTGTTGACATCATATTTGCCAGACTGAAAGTTGGTCCCATTATCAGGGTGCTTCATATGACAAATACGAATGGACACAGATCCTGAATAGTGTATGTGGTCCAAAACAAACATCTAAGGAACAATTTTCACTTGTGACTCTTTGTGCACATAATTTGAAACACTTTTTCACTTTGCATATGACAGTCTGCTTGCCATGTTCAGGGAAATGACCAAAATGATACACAACATTGCACATAGAATCTGAAACAAGTGTTGATTTTGCATTTTTCAGTGTGGTTGTCATGTAAAGTGTTTTCCTATAAAGTCATATATATGAATAAAGTCACTTGTGGAGGTGATCCACCAACTTGTCATAATCAAAAGTATTCTACTCTCCCGGTAATTTAATTACTCATCAAATAAAAATTGCCAAGTGACTTTTTGATTTTTCTTCCCAGGCGAATATAATGGTTGCTAGGAAAATATATT
Organism: Harmothoe impar; assembly: GCA_947462335.1. Classification (NCBI taxonomy): domain Eukaryota; kingdom Metazoa; phylum Annelida; class Polychaeta; order Phyllodocida; family Polynoidae; genus Harmothoe; species Harmothoe impar. The sequence goes on along the minus strand of OX381708.1, from coordinate 46,967,886 downwards.
TTCCAATGATAATGATGGGATTGGGACCTTAACCACCTCCACATCCTGGTATAATGGTGTTGTACCAAACAGTCAAATAAGAATTGCTACATACATAGTTTTCAATATCTTCGGTAGCTATGTTGATTGCTATGGGAACTATTTTTTTTATGTTTTTGGAGACACCGGAACTCGAAACTGGGGCTTTTCACCAACCAAGCGATTGCTCCACCACTGAGCTACATCCCCTGTCACATCACATCCCTGAAAGCCTGGTATGATAGTATTTCAGAAAACAATCCAATAAGAATTGCTTAATACATGGTTTTCAATATGTTTGGTAGCTATGCTGGTTGCTATGGGAACTATTTTGTTGACAGGTGTTTACCAAAGCCTTTTTGTGAGCCTCCTTTTGAGTTTCCCACCCTCTAAAACATATATATTGCTGTATCACACTTGGACATCCAATAAGAAGTGTCGGATTGTCCTTTCCCAGGTACTTTATGTTCAGATGGCGGCCATCTTGGTTCCAGAAGGAGTTCAGGGTGCTTCTATCTCTTAAAATGCTCCCTGAGATGTCTAGATTCTGTGGTAGAAATTCCATGTCTTTATCACAAAATGAACAATACCCTTGATATCTTGAGCTTAACCGCAACGCTATAGAAGCAGTTGGGGACCCCTTTAACCAAATTAATCTGGGTACTTTTTCAATACATTACATGTAGGCTACTATTATTATTTGGATCCTCTGCTGGTATTGGGAGGGGGGGTTGTCCCTGGATAGGATTGGGAGCCTCTGGGATAAAGATTACAATTGGGTAAACCATGAGCAGATGCTTCATGTAGGTATGTCTTCCCGACGTTGTTACCCTGCCATCAGACCAAATAAGTCTTGTCAAAGGGACATGTGGCTTAAAAATGATGATTATAGTCCTGCTTGTCATTCATCCATAATTGGGTAGGAAGAGTATGCCCAGGTAACATGAGTATATTGGGCCATGATTGGGCCAATATACCACAAAAAATGGGCCAATATTGGCATTTTGATATTGGCCCACCGTTGGTTTGACTGCCGGCCCAGTAATGGCCCATGCTTGCTGAAAATGATATTGATTTTATGTTAGCCCAATGGTGGGCCAACATGTCAATATTTTAACATTATTCCAAGGTTAGAAATTAAACATCGGGGCATCGAGGGAGATTGCAGGAATGTGCTGATGTCCCAAAAGACTAGGACCAAAATATCTTTTGAAAAGGAGAATCTAAGAGGACTTAGATAGGACTAAAGAGGTGTGACACGCTTGCAGCACTATGATCTAAGAGATGCACTGTAAAGTTAGCCGCCACATTGATCATCCGCCACAGCCTTCAAAGCAGACGACACCCGATGGCGTTTTATATAGAATCAGTTACCACGGATCCCGCCCTTCGTGCACCAGAGGGTGTCAATGTATGGCCACTGCAAAAGGAATACCTCCATATAGAACTAACCTTTCACACATAATGACACTATGATCCTGGGCGGGTCCAAGAGTGACCTTTCCTTTGAATAACTGACATATCCCCCCAACAGGCATCGAACGATCTCCGCATTATGGGCGGACCGCGGTATATTCCAGGTGGCAATCTAATATGTGTCTTGGGGCAAAGGGTTGGGAAAGTGACTCAAAGGTTCCTGCGGACACATTAGAGTATAAAAGATGGAGACCCGTTTGAGGTGCCACCCTTTGAGGCGAACATCTGCTGTGGTCTACAGACGTCTCTGTAGGTAAGTAAAACGTATTATCAAAATCCTTGAAATTGCTACCAGTTTAACACATACATATATATGGCTTATAGACCTGTTGTTCTATAAAAAAATACACATTGGGTAGTATTATGATACCAAGTGTTGGATTGTGGTATTGCGATTTACATCAAAGTCAATTGCCATTGCTATATGCCATCAACATTGACATAATGTACATGTGAATGTATCACTGGCGTCTGTTTTTTATCATTTATTAAACAAAATACCCAGTTGGTTTTGCGCATTTAACATCTCTCATTGGGAGAACTTTATAAAATCATTGCTGTGTAGTTTTTCGCGATTACGAAACGGTTTTTGTCCCCTGTTGTGTCCCTTGTCATAAATAAATACCCATTGGCATTGTTCGTTCTCGCCATCCCCGATGATCCCTTGTCCCGTGTTGCCTTCTCGATTTAGGGGGTCCAGGTCTCAGGAGCGGATCCAGGGGGGGGGGGGGCGCAAGGGGCGCGCGCCCCCCTATTTTTCTGTACATTTTAATTTAGATGGTTCAATACCCCCAATGCTGTAGGTATTACGGCGCCCCCCTTTTCAAAAATCCTGGATCCGCCCCTGGGTCCTATTTAAGTGTATTTACACACGATGTCTCATTTCAGGTTGGGGTCATCTCTACTAGTTTGGCATCTTCACAGCTATAATAGAGCAGTGACGCAGAGTCTGTGCCACCATGGATATCTCTGAGACGTTCTTCCTGGACACGGGGGTTAAATCCTCCATGCCGGAGTTCTTTATACCCTTCACCATGGTCGTGTATGGTATATTCTCCGTCTCAGGCACTATTGGTAAGTTTAGTACAAGGGGGCAAATTCAATGATTTTACGGCAAAGCTGTAGTGGCTCTGGGTTTTTATAGGATTGTTATGAGCTGGAAGGAGGAGGGGAGAGAGGGAGGACTTGTGATGGCCTTCCTTTAAGGATGGCAAAATGTTATTTGGATAACCAGGGTTGTTGCATTGGGTTGGGGGGGGGGGTAATTATGTTGGGGTTCACAATTTGTCTTTGAGCAGGTTTGAGTGATTTCAAGAGCCACCCTGGCCCACTCAACTTCTAGTAAATATCCTACATGTGATAGTATGGGGATTGGCCTTGTCATTGAGAGCTTGGGTTGACTTAATATTGCATTTCATAGTTTACAGCTACCATTTCAAGTTCAGAAAATGTGTATGGTGTCAATACAATACATTCTGATCTTGTTAATTTGCAGCTAACATATTTGTGATCATCACCGTGATCGTGAACAAGAGACTTCACACACTGACTAATTTATTCATAGCACAGTTAGCGGTGGGGGACCTCATCATCCTGTGTTTCTGTATGCCGTTCACTGTCAGCTCAGCCTACTTCTTCAAGGTCTGCCATTTTAAACTAATTTTGGACAGCGACCTACCATAATGTACCATGCTCTTCTTATCAGATTGATGCATGGACATTATAATTTTGGTGATTACTAGTAGCTTGTCTGTGCTGAATTCATTACATACACCAATGCAACACGAGCCAGCTACTCACTCTCACTGAGCTGATTCTTTGGTTTGAGGACAACATGGTTAACTAAAAATAAAATTGAAATTTAAAGTTAGCCTAAAATGGTTAGCTAAATATGTGATATCCAACATTTGATTATTTATCATAACGTTTTAATATCTACTAGACGTTTCAACAATCTCAGATATTATGCCATACATCATTAACATGTGCCTTTCTATGGTTATATGACATTTCAGAACTGGATATTTGGCTATGGGATGTGTTGGGTGGTGCAGATGGCTGGGTGTGCCGGTCCCACCATCACCGTCCTCACCCTGGCCATCATGAGCTATGACCGGTAAGTAGCAAATGGGGGTTATCACTTCATTCCACTGAAAATAGTCTCATTTTTACTATGTAAACAAAGGGATGCCACTTAGTGACGTGATGGGAGTGCGGTTATCCACTGCTAATGCACGGTGGTTATCCACGTTTTGAGTGACCAAACTGGATTGACCTGGTATAAACCATTCTAATGTATAGCTATTCATCGTTTATCATATTATTACCCTATGGTTAGTGCTACTGCTACAAATAGACATGTGATAGACGAATCACAATATCAACATGCTCTATGTGTTCATTGACTTAGAATACTAAAAATAAAACATTACCACGCTTGTACTTCCTACATCCATGCTTCTAATGCCCACCCAAAGCCGTTGCTAACCCTTTCACCACTGGATTCCAAATTCGTCCTTATCGTAATGTTATACAGCCCTAATTTCCCATTCAAATCCTTGATAATTATATGGATCTTTTCTGCCATTCCCTCTCAAAATCTTCCAAATTCTAAGGGGCTTGAAATCCTGCTATTCACTCTCAAAGCATTGCCAATCGATTTAGCAGACCTTTGCTGCCACCCATGTCCTAGCTACCATTCCTACTCAAAGTCCTGCCAATTCTATAGAGACGCGTCCTGCCATTTCCACGCAAAGTCTTGCTGATTTCAGAAACCTTTCCTGCTATTCCCACTCAAAGCTAATTCCACTTTCCTGTAAATCCCACCCATAGCTTTGTGGGCATCACCAAACCATTTGAGGCTAAGGACACATGGCCACGGTGGAAGGCTGTCCTTGTGCTCGGCAGTGTCTACGCACTGGCCTTTGGACGCGCCCTGCTCCGCCCCATCTACGCCGAACCCTTCCGCACCTTCGAACGGAATGGCACAAACTACACGGTCTGCTCTGAGGTAAGGAATATAGCTGATATAAGCTGAACTTGGTGTTTAAATCCTTGGGTGGAGTGTGTTTGAATACTTATTAATATAAATGTTTGAATACTTGGTAATATTGTTCATATGTTAAGATGGTTCATGCATGTGGCATACGGTCAGATAAAATCAATAGAAATGAGTTATTGCAGCGTCCGTGTTTAAATTCTGAATTCCACAACTCATATAAAAATGTCACTTTATACAGTCGAAAAAAAGTCACATGAAAACGCCATGAGACCCGGTCCACACATTGGTACATGTATGTACCCAGTAGGCTTGTCTATTAAAAGGAGGAACATTTTTACAACATTTACCGTGGCATAACAGTAAAAAAATATTTTCTAATTCAAACAAGCCAAATAGACTTCAATCACTATAACGGTTAGTCGAGTACATGCAGTGCTCGAAGCCACCAGCCTGCTTGGCTCAGGTGCTAGCAGTCCGACTCTACATCTTAAGCTTTTAAGTTTGAGCCTGTATTGGAAAAACTTGCTAAAATGTTTTCAAAAATGGACCCGTTCTAGACACACACCAGGTGAAGTGTGTATATTAATTTTTTTCCTCAAAACATCCGCAGTCTGTATAAATCAATCTTAGACTGAATCTCTTGGTCTGGTCTATTTGTGCACAGGATTAAAATTGATAACCAGACAGTAGATGTGTTGACATGCACTGTGCGGTAAATCCAGATGACAATAGGTTTTTCAACATAAAACAATCTATGCATATCAAATTACTTCTACTAATGCCAGCCTCAAATATTATGATCTGTTGCCTCATGAATGTGATGCCGGTGAGTAAATTGCTGGTCATTGGTGACAAACCCAGTAAACAAAAGACGTTATACAACATTTTATAACGTTACATAACGTTTATTTAATGCTCCTTACTATAGCATAACGTTATATAACGTTTTAAAATGTTATTTTGATGTAAAATAAAGTTTTTTTCTTAGCTGGGAATGTTGTTTTAAGGCCTCCTCACTTAGATGATTTTACCCTTTTTTTAACCCTAATGTGTTGAGCCATTTCCCCCTGTCCTCTTGGCTGCAGGTACCCGGCACCACGTTCATCTTCTGGTACCACCTGTCAGGTGTGGTCGTCTTCTACTTCGCCATCGTGGTGGCTGCAGGGGTGCTCTACTTCCAGATAGCCAGGAAGCTCAACTCGGACGACGCCAAAGCCATGATGGCCAACAACCCCGACCAAATGAAGAAGCGCGCCAAGGTGACCCAGATGGTGTTCACCATTGTGTTCATCATCGGCGGCACCTGGCTGCCTATTAACATCATGATGCTTATGTATGTGTCCCCTATGTTGACTGAGTGGGGCAGCCAGCCTTGGTTTGTAGTCTTTGTCTTTGTGTCCCGCGCCCTGGAGTATGGCAACTGTGTGGCCAACCCCTTCCTCTACAGTTTCCTCAGCACTAACTTTATCTCTGCTGCCAGGGACACCTGGAGCAAGTGCTGCCCCTGTGTGACCCCAGCCACCACCAATAAGTACCACACTGACTACAGCAGGTCCACTGCCTCCACCGTCACCAACTCGGAGGCAGGCAGTGTGGGGGCTAAGAAGACCTAGTCAGCACATAAAAAAGGGGGGAGGATTGGTAGCTGTCTAAAGCAGTGATTCCACCAGATCCGGATCATTCCCAATTGGGGATTGGGGGTGATGAGCAATCAGATATCGGATTATCCCTCCTGTTGCGATGCACAAAATTAAGATAGTTTGCAAATTGCAGAGGGGGACCATTGGGGAATACACCCTAAAAATGATTAATTCTCTTCAATTTTGAAAAATGAAATAGCCCTGCTCTGATTGTCTCGATTTTTTGATCGCGTCTGATGGAATCACTTCTTTGGAATTGAAAAGTATTTCCGTCTCTGGACAAGTTTCTATGAGGGAGTGGTCATTTTTTAACAACGGGGGGGGGGGGGGTGTTGATGGATTTTAGCACGAGTGGCTGACCCCTTTCAGCTTTAGCCTTTTTTGTGAAAAAGGGATGGCACATTTTGGTACCCCCTCAAGAGCGGTCCAAATGTGTTTGAGACCCCCTCTCAAAGAGTCCCAATCGCTTTGCCCCCCTCCTCTTTTTACAAAATGGACACTCCCTAAGGTTGCATATTTTCATGTGCATGCTTAGAGTTATTATGTGTTGTTTAGTCAATTATTGAGATGATTCATCCTTACTAGATGCACAGCATAATCCACATGAATTGGCGACACTGCCTATAGTGACCTTTCCCTAAACAATTTCAATCATGTAAACACCACCTGGAATGTTATGGTGCAGGACCATTTTTAGATAACAATTACTGAATATTTACAAGAGGGCTTTGACCTCCTGATCTTGCAATAGGCTTTAATTCTAAATTTAAGCATGTTACCATCTAAGCTATTGACTTGGGAACTGATGATACTGTAGGTTGAAGTGATGGCCAATGAGAACGGTTTAAGAGTTTACAATGTCCAATTTGGATGGAAAAATTCTGTGTGCTTAACTTATCATACTTATTCTTAAACAATGTCAACTTGAAAAATATTTTCATGCCTAAAGGATATTTACATAATGGGAAATTATGCTCCATGGCTTGACACCATGTACTAGACTTGTGCAAGGAGACTTGTATTTTTCATAAAACTCATGAAATGGTTTAGCTTTGCTTGTTATAGTGTTCTGTGTTAAAGACCAAGCAATATGTGATTCTCTCAGATGACCTCTATGCTCTCTTTTTATCCCACTATCACAGATAAACTTCCTCGTTTTTTGCACAGTTTCTGTGGTTTCCATTAGAGCTTATATTGATTATCCATGTCTCACACAAGACTGGCTGAGAAGCAGACAACGTAATATATGACGAGCTGCATTCCCATGGAGTGAATGGATGTCCTCTAATGCAGGCGCCCTATACTGACTATAGCTGTTATATAATGAAGCCGGTTGTTTTTTTCTTACCACAATGCTATACACCGCACTTGGCTGAGAGAACAAAAGGAATGGCCTGACTGTATTTTATGTACATGGCTGTATGTTGACGTGGTCCACTGAGCACACTCTCCTACTGTGGGTGTAAGTCAGATATGATATGCGTGACTAGCTGCATGAGTGTTATAAGCCTTGGACAATGGTAATTATCAGCAGCTGATGCCTTGGAAAATTACCCTATCCTTGGCTTATATCACTCATACAGCAAGTCACATGTATCATATCAACCACGTAATGAAGCAGGGTGTTTTTTTCTTACCGCAATGCTATACAAGTATACATAAATATACATAAATATTGTATTTACCTCTTTAGTCTTTAACAATACAGGTTGATACCAAATGGCTGCTACAATGATTGACTTTGTTAACCATGTCACATATGAAATATATTATACGTATACATAGTATGTACATGGTGAAGCATGATGTAGCTCATGCACAATATGTTGCTCATGTACTGTTATGAAATGGTTCTGGTTACATTTTGTATGCAACACAGCAATAAAATGCACAAATGCAAGAGCTTCTATTTGTTGTTTCATGAATTAAGATAATTATGATGTTTTTTATTCATTAATTGACTCAGCATTTCTATCTGTAGGTCATGTACATAGGTTCGCAGTGAAATTAAGACATTTTTTGTGCCACCCTAGATGTTATCAGTACGTCACAGCAGGTCACACTGACCCACAAGAACAAAACGGAGAGATAGTTCATGAAGGGAGACAGGTATCACCCAAAAACCTCAAGAAATATCAGACTAGCGTGACACATGATTTGAATCAGGATTAAGTTTCTGCTCTCAGAATTGGCAAATAACTCATTGTCCCTGAAATAATTTACACCTGCATTCTTTCTATCAATCAATTAAATCACTTTTAAAATAATCCTGGCCTTGAGTCAACTGTGATGTAAATCACATGCTCAGTCTTTCCTCCTGGTTCTGCTGCTTTATGTCTGAGTTACAATAGGATGGGGTTAATTCCGAGTTAGAACTAACACATTGCTAATGTCCTGTGTTAGATCAACTTACAATAGTGTTGCAAAGCAGTACCATCATGGAAACTGCAGCCTTTCGGCAACACGATGCTGGCATCTAGTGTGAGACACGACAACTATCTGGTAGCTGGAGTACCTGTCTCCCTCTCTGGTTTCACACAGACAGTTAGTGGTTGCACAGGTCCACAGAGAATAGAGAATGATTATGGAAACCACATATCCAACAAGATGGTTGCCTACTTTGTATCAAGAGTATCTAGATTAACCCCAGAACTTTGTTCTAGGTACCTTACATCATCCTCAACCCAAAGGCTAAAATAAATATGGATGGTCCCGACCTACTTTTTTACCTATTGCATTTTGAAAATAAAAAGTCATTAGGTAAGGCCAAAGAGGAAAATCAATGATAGTTGATGAGTGATAGTAGTAAAAGTAACTAGATTCTGTTTAAACTGCCCTATAACATCCGTCAGATCATTTGTCAATTATCAAAAGTAATATTGACATAGGGTCCCGTGCATTATTTTAGAGTTTTGGATCATATTCCATTAGCCCTATACCTACAACATTACACTGAATGAGCCCTATGCTGTGAGAGTGACCCTTAGTTCATCGGATTGACCCCAGGGGAAAGCCTGGGCAGCGGCAGTATCAAGGCTAAGCAAGGTGTCGTCTGCTAGGAGAGTGAATCAAACCTGGCACAGTACTGCCCGCTGGATTTTTTAACATAGACCTCAAGGTAGGCAGTCACCTTAAGTCAGAATCCAAAGGGTATTACATGTAGCTGCATATCATCACGCATTGCAGACGTGTGAGCTCTCTAGTTTAATCTGATAATATTATACCTACATGTAATTGCAATGTATTAAAGGAAAAACATACCCAGAATCCAGAGTTCAGTATAATTGACTCAGGGTTACCACCCTGAGTCTTATGCAACGCCTCATGAGGGGTTGCATCAAGATAGTGAAAGTTCAATTTCACATCCAATTTTAAGTAGGAAGATCTCAGCCAATATACAGAAAAAGGGTGGATATTGAAAGATAGGACATTTATCTACATGCTATACCAAGAAATATTACAAATATCATGTTGCAACCATTCTAAATATTGAATCTAATAAAAGTCACAAAATCTGACCAAAAAGTTGGAGAGAGAAAATAAACTCTTAAGTACTAGATTCGATTTTTGTCTCCATTACAGTCCACACAACTCCAGTGCTAAGTCAATGGGGGGTATCTTGTAATACTATGTGAAAGGTTTTTGTAAGACCTATTTTGGATAATTCTCTTCACCTATCTTGAATTATATAAATGTGTGGACAGAAACTAGTGAAGCTGGCACAGGGTCAGTGGATACTGGTACTCAGTGGTAGTGGTCAGTGGGTAGAGTTGTGAGTTGAGTGGGGTGTCTGCCCTGTAAACACACTACGTAATCCCAACGTAGGTCAGAGGTTTGTCTAGGTTTCTTTTCAACCAAAGGTCTGAATTACGTTTTTTTGCAAGGTTTGTGGACGTCAAAACGTGAAGGTTTACTTACGTTCAATGAACATTTATGTCTGAATTACGTTATTCTACCTCCTTCCAACGTAAATAAACGTAGAAAATCTACGTAAATCTACGTTAAATTTAGGATTTTTTAAACTTTAACTTGGGTATATAACTGCTCAGTCTCACACAAGGTGGCAGCACTATGAAGTATGCAGAGAGCCACACGGCACTTTGGCAAATTCACCACATTCTAGCAGTTAATTCCTAATAATTATAAAGTGATTTTAATGAACAACTGACTGCATATCATCAACTAATCATAAATAAAGGAGATGATATTGAATCATTTTGCATACATATTTGCATCATGTCACTTTACATAGAGGACACCACTTCTGTGGTAAGGGAAAAAATACAAAGCCTCACTCCATCTGAAGCTAATCATGTATACTTGGTGCAGGGGAAACAGTTTCTATCAAACTATCCTAAAGGGGAAATAATCAACTTGAACAAATCGAATACAAAATAAATGAATCTTAACAATTAGGCCTGTAGGGGCATGATATTACATATTAATCTCATACACGGTATTTCCGGGTAACGTCTGTTTACTCGGCTTCTCCACCTGGAGCTAGTGCACACAGTTCCCGGGAGAGGGCGCAGGTCCTCTTCAGGTAACCGTGTGCCGCTCTCAGGTGGGCGGCCGACCCACCCACCTGGCCACGTGATCTAAGAGCCGGTGTTATATAAGACCCATGTGTTTACCTGGAACGGCAGTCAGTGCAGGCCCGACTGACGAGAGACTTCACATGTCCAACCGTGCGGACAGAGTTGTATGCTAAGAGTTGTATACTGACCGTTTCCTCTATTTATAGAGAAACCTGATCTACCTGTGTGTATTAATTCTACACTGATCGTTCCCTAGGAAAGGAACTAGAGTTGTTATTCTTGTGAATAAAGACGGATATATTCTCGCACCTGGAAACTGCCGTGATCGTTGTTCTTTAACCTAGAGTTAACTACGAACCACCACACTGGTGCCGTGACCAGTAGCAGTGAAGGTAGCAGAACAAGTTAGTTGTTCGAGAATATGTTCGGGTTATACTGAACAGGAAGTCCTTGAGTGGACAGACAGTCCTTTAGTGGACAGACAATGGCTACCGGTGGTAGCCTGGGCGGCTCTGGCCCAGAGCTGAGTGAAGGGGAGTTGGAATCAACTCGCCTGGAGGTGCCAGGGATGGACCCTGGGGAGGGCTTGAAGCCAGAGCAGAAGAAGAGGAAATTGCAGGATCTTTCCTGGGTGGAACCCTATGTAGGGGATGAGAGATTCCAGAGGGAATATGACGAGCGTTTGGCTCGGGAAGAGGATGACCTCTACTGGGAAAATGTCCGATTGGACAAGCAGTCAATGGAAGATCAGTATGCTGCATTGACTGAGGAATTGACTTCCCTGGTAAAAGAAAGGGACGAGATCCTCTCTGAGAATCAGAGGGTAAAAGGAACTCTGATAGAAGAGAGAGAACGGTTGATAGAGGACAACCGGTATATGAAAAAGAAGGTTGCTCAGGAATCGCATGAATACCAAAAGATTCAGGCAAAGATTGCTGAGAACCAGAAGGAGAATGACCATTCAGAATCTCTTAAGGAGAGGTATGAGAGGGAGTTGAAAAAATACTCTAGAGAATGGTATGCCCTGAAGAAGGGGACAGAAGAGCTTGAGAAGGGCAGAGACCAGCTGGTCAAAGATAACGAATCCACCAGGATGCAAATCCTGGAGGAAACGGAAGAGTTAGAAAGGAAACGGAAAGCTGAGGTAGAAGCTGTCTGTTCCCTGGAAGCCAGAAAAACGCTCCTACGGGGTGAATTATCAAAGGCAATGGAAAAACAGGGGAAGGAACAGGTTCCAGCTGTCAGGCCGGAAACTGTTCCGGATAGTACTCCTACTACTAGTAAGGGGGAAGCATTACCTCAATTCGATCCATTTATTAATGATAATGGATTGAGGAATGTGGAAGACTCTGTGTATAAGAACAGAGAGAAAGATTCAAGGAGAGTGAATGTTACCGGGCGCTCTCTTGGATGGGAACCAGTTAATCATGCCAGTATTGGTCCGGTTAACAGGGAAATGTCTCCAGAGGAGGAAGTGTCTCGACATTATAAAAATAAATTTCGAGATGAAGTGGTGAACCATAGTTATGGCTCATTGAACCCCTTTGCGGGAGATGACCCGGCTCTATATGGGAATCCGGGAGGTTATGATAGCAAGGGTAATTATAGGTATTGCCCAGATGCAACTTATTCGTACCCACCTCCGGCCACGGAAACACACTCGGGAGTCAATAAAGATCCTGAGATTAGGCCGAGGGATAGGATGAATAAGGGGACCCAACCGGGAACAAAGGGAAGGTCAAACCCGGTGCATAAAAACACTGAGGGATTGTCAGGCTATCAAGGCCCACGCTTTGATGAGGGTTCAGAATCTGAATCAGATAAATCATCTGACGATGTACCCAAGAGAAAGGTTCCTTTGAACCGGCGGGTCACAATGACCCCGGCGGAGCACCGATTACATAATCGAGACCCCGCCATAGGTAATTTGGGACTAGATTGCTCTAGCCGAGGTCAAGACGGTACAGACCTACTGGCTTGGAGTAGACGCATGTCGGGTCAATTAGTGCATTCTAATTATGCCGCTAAGAGAACTGCACGCGTGACTAAGCCTTACAGGGGTTTACGACCCTGGAAGGAGGAATATCAATCACTTTTAGATGATTGTAAGTACAATTGCTGGAACAAGGAGGAATCCTTGGGAGCTTTTGTGATATGGTTGAGTGACGGCCCGGGTAAGATAGTGGTTGAAGAATGGAGGGACACTTACGGGCCAGAAGCTACATACGACCAGCTGGAAGTATTAGCTTGTTATACCTTTGGGAAAATGGTGACAGTAGATCACTGGACTCTGTTTCAGAGAAGAACGCAGAAACCAAAGGAATCTGCTAAAATTTTTGGGCTAGAATTGCAGCGATTATTGCGGCAGGCTAGGCCAGAATGGAGTAGGGATGCTGAATATTACATAGAATCCCTATTTGTAAGATTTATTAGTGGATTAAGTGATCCCGAACATGCTAAAGTTTGTGGTAGAGCTTGGGAAGCTGGGTCTTCCCTAGCAGATTTGTTCATGGCGATTGATCAACATGACAAAAAGAAGATACTGTTGGCTGGTATGATACCCGCTGATAGGGGGCAGCGCGTCTCTGGAATTGAACATTCCTTAGATGGAGACGATTCTTCCGCGGAAGAATCTGAAGGGGAGGAGAGAGTAGACGCCCTGAAATTCAAGGGTCGACAGAAATCTAACTCAACCCCAGCTTCCGAGAAACTTCCTAGTAACAAAGGTTATTCGGAAACCCCCCGGAAACCCGACATTCGGGAGCCTCAGACTGAACCCAGTCAGAAAACCCAGACCCCGGAGACGACCACTCCGGATAAAACAAATGCGTCAGGAAACTCATTAAATACCTTAATGGAGTCCATGATTAAACGCATGAACGAGGTGTTTGATAATCAAACCAGGCGCCGCCCTAGGGTCGATCGTAACACTGTCCAGTGTTACAGATGTCAAGTCAAAGGGCACTTTGCATCTGAATGCAAAGCAGAGAAACCTGTTTTAAGAAGTGAGGTTTCGGGAAATTAGAGGGGGTTACCGGGGATGGCAGGACGGTAACCCCTGAGGAAATATGTCAGATTATCACCGACGTTGGCGGTGAAGATTCATTAGCAGTGAATGCGTCCAGCAAGAAGGGAGATGGGACCGTACATCCCGGAAACCATGAGGCTGGGGAGACTGGTACAACAGGCGCCCAGGGGTGCGCGTATGGGAAACCTAGTGCCAGTTTAGAGGAGTCAATAACCAAAGAGTTGGTTAAGGTTGGAGGAACCAGGCTTCCCCCGGGTCATCCTTGTCTGGAACACCTGAAAGGATGTGGATTCGACCTGGGCACTGATAGTGACCTTCACCGGTTTACTAGGAATCCCTCAGTAACTGATGGGAAGAGGTGGTACGTTTCCTGTTCTGTACAAGGAAAGACTGGGGAGTTTCTTATGGATACTGGAGCTAGCCACTCCATGGTCTCTAAGAGATTCATCAGCTTATTGCCGAATATGTGTGAGAACCTTACAATGAGGGTAAACGCATGTACGGCCGATGGTACCAGAATGAGGACATTTGGACGGACTTTTCTGATAATCTCTGTGGCCGGGAAAGAATTTGTTTGGGCCCCGACCATAGCTGAGATTGAAGATGATGGTATTCTTGGTTTGGATTTTGCGGCGCTTTTCGGTGCGACTTTGAATCCGAAAAGTGGGAAGTTGAAAATTGAATACCCGTATGATATGACCATACTCTGTAAGTTGAGAGTGATAAGTAGTGTCGCTAGTGTGGCACAGACTGTGAAGATTCCCCCGGGAATGACCTGTGACGTGTTAGTCAGTTCAGGGAGGCTAATCCAGAAAGGATTAGCGGTAATCGAGCCGGATATGGCTGTATTATCCCGGAAGGGATTGGAATCTGCGGATACCCTAGTAGGGAATTCCAGATGGACAGTGACACCCATTTCCAACCCCGGAAACTCCACAGTATATCTTGAGAAAGGCACTGAAGTTGGGAAAGTGATACTTGCGGAGGCAGTCACCGGTAGCCATCAAGACCTGAGGTTAGAAGAAGGAGGGGAAGAGGAATTGCATGAAGAGTTAACTAAGTTGTTAACAGGATCGTCCATAACGGATGAGAATGATCAGGAAGCCCTAAAGGCTATGCTGAAGAGATGCAGGCAAGCTTTTGCGGCCCCAGGGGAACCCCTGGGGAGAACCAATAAGGTATTGCATGAAATTAAAACCGGGGATAACCCCGCTTTTAAGATTCCTTATAGGAGATTACCCCTCAAGAAGAAGATTGTAGCTGAGGAAGAGATAGCGAAAATGCTGAAGGATAATGTTATTGTTCCCAGCATGAGTCCTTGGTCCTCCCCTGTGTGTATGGTAACCAAGAAGGATGGTAGCATACGGTTCTGTATTGATTACCGGAAACTGAATGGGTTGACTAAAAAGAACTCCTATCCTCTTCCTAGGATAGATGAGACGATTGATTCCCTGGGAGGGAATGAATGGTTTTGTACCCTGGATTTACAGTCCGGGTATTGGCAAGTAGGCATGAAGCCTGAAGATATGGAGAAAACCGCGTTTTCCAGCCATATTGGGTTGTTTGAATATCGTCGCCTCAGTATACAAAGGTCGTAAGTGGAAAATTCATGTTTTGAGATATGAGCAAAATAAGAAAAATCAATTTAATCTTTAGGCTGTAATTCCTAAAATACATGATATATTGTCCCAGAAATCGTCCTACATGTAAACAATAATAAGTAAAAACTAATTATATGAATTATACTAAAATATCCTACCTAGTCCAATGGTAAATATGGCAATAATTAGTGAAAAATGGGGGAAATTAGGTCACTTACGACCTTTGTATACTGAATTGAATGTATATTTTTGTATATTTATTCAGTAAACAAAGGTTGTAATTGATTTCCTCAGTTCAAAACTGCAAGGAAATGCCTAAATAGTTGATTAATTTAAGCCTAATGGTCACTGAATGAATCTTTTATATTTTTAGTTGCTTATGTTACTTAAAACAATTGTACATATCTTGCTGTTGCTTAGCAACAGTGAGATTTCTGCTAAATTGGGCATTTTTTGTTATTCTACCCTTATATTCACCGCCTTTATACTTTAAAGTTAGGATATTTTTGTAAAAATATCCAAAATGTACCTACATGTTAGGAATTATTTAAAATAGTTAGAAAAAGCCCACAAAAATGCTGTTTTGATAATAAAATACATTGGGGTTACAATTTTCACATCACTTACGACCTTTGTATACTGAGAAAAACATCACTTTCTCAGTTACGACCTTTGTATACTGAGCTATTACTTCCCAGAAAAGGGTCATTTTTGAAAAATTCCAAAAATTGTCGAAAATTCATTGGATAAAGAAAAATATCAAAGAATAAAAAAATAATCTTATTTTTTCACTTACAACCTTTGTATACTTAGGCGACGATATAAGGTAATGCCGTTCGGGTTATGTAACGCGCCGGCCATCTTTGAAGCCATGATGGAGACACTGTTAAGTGATTTATTATGGCGGAAATGTCTAGTTTACTTGGATGACGTAATTGTGTTTGGAAAGACCTTTGCGGATTGTTTAAGTAATTTAGAGGAAGTCTTAAACCGAATCATGTCTAACGGTCTCAAATTGAAACCAAAGAAATGCAATCTGTTTAAGAAGGATATTAATTACCTAGGGCGGATTATTTCCACCGAGGGGGTTAAGGCGGATCCGGAGAAGATCAGGAGTGTGACTGAATGGGAAGTCCCCAGGGGTCCTAAAGATGTGCGATCCTTTCTAGGATTCTGCTCATACTATAGGGTTTTCCTGCCGGGGTATTCCCGGGTAGCCTATCCGA
Organism: Harmothoe impar; assembly: GCA_947462335.1. Classification (NCBI taxonomy): domain Eukaryota; kingdom Metazoa; phylum Annelida; class Polychaeta; order Phyllodocida; family Polynoidae; genus Harmothoe; species Harmothoe impar. The sequence goes on along the minus strand of OX381708.1, from coordinate 46,951,358 downwards.
TCCAGTGTTTGTCACACTGGACACCCGGAAATAGGAAGGAAGAGTTCCCATGGGGGAGGGAACAGGACACAGCTTTCTTAGCAATAAAAAAGTTGTTTGTAGAGACCCCGGTGTTAAAGTATCCCACCCCGGATGGTCATTTTGTATTGGATACAGATGCTAGTAATGAGAGTATTGGGGCCGCCCTCAGTCAAGTCCAAGGCGGAGTGGAGGTTCCCATTGCCTTTGCTAGTAATACTATGAGTAAGACCCAGCGTAATTACTGTACCACTAAAAGGGAATTGTTGGCTGTGATAGTTTATACTAAAAAGTTCAAACATTTCCTTTGGGGGTCCGATTTTACGCTAAGAACAGATCATTCCTCTTTGAGATGGTTATTGAATTTCAAAGATGCGGAAGGAATGATTGGACGTTGGCTAGCACACCTTTCCGAGTTCGGTTTGGAGCAAAGTCAGATCCAGCATAGAGCTGGGGTAAAGCATGTAAATGCTGATGCACTTTCCCGACGTCCTATCAGGAAGTGCGAAAACACCAACTGTGATGACTGTGGTCAGCATGAGGCTGTCATAGCCGGAGCAAGGATTCCCTTTGAGATCAAGGGAACTGGGGTTCTGGAGTGGTCCATGGGAACCATCCGGAAATTCCAGGAAAAGGATCCTAACCTTAGCCGGTTGTTGGTATTGTTACCTAGGAAGATACGGCCCCCGCGGCCTGAGATTTCCCTGGAGAATCGGGAAATAAGACTACTAATAGCTCAATGGGCAGAGCTAGAGGTCCAGAGCGGCATCGTCTACCGGTGGAAGATTAATTCATCCGGTAGGAGAGTCCGGCAAGTGGTAATCCCCTCCGGTATGCGGAGGGATGTTATGTATTATTGCCATGGACATCTGACCAGTGGACATTTCGGGAAAAAGCGTTCCCTGGAACGTCTGAAAAGGAGATATTACTGGCCAGGGATGAGTAGTGATCTATTAAGATGGATTGCTACTTGCCCGGATTGTTGTAAAAACAAACCTGGGCCTGGGATGGGTAAAATGCCTTTGTCCCAGGAGTTGTTTGGTGTAAGATTTGCGCGAGTCGCCATAGATATTATCAGTGGGTTTAAAACTACCCCTGAGGGTAATACTTGTATGATGGTCGTCACTGACTATTATACTAAGTATACGAGAGTGTTTCCATTAGCGGATCACAAAGCCGCAACCTGTGCAAAAGCTTTTGTTAAAGGTTGGGTATTGCATCTTGGGGTTCCCCTAATGATGCATAGTGACCAAGGTCGGGAATTTGAATCTGATCTGTGGCAGGAAATGTGTCACCGACTGGCGATTTGTAAAACGAGAACAAATCCCTATCGGCCACAAAGTGATGGAATGGTTGAGAGATTCAATCGTACATTGATTCAGGTGTTGAAATCCCTGGTGAATGATAAAATGGATGACTGGGATGAGCAGTGTGATTATGTATGCCATGCATATAATAGCACTGTCCATTCTAGTACCTGGTATTTGGGGTGGTAGGAATGAACCCGGAAACCCCCTGCCATGTTATGTTTGTGGAGTCATTAAGAGATCAATTCAAATATGCTTATGAATTGGTGAGAACTGAACTGCAGAAGAATGCTACCTGGCAGAAGACCGGCTATGATCTAGGCCTTAAGCCGCGACGATTCAAAGTTGGTGATCAGGTAGTAAGATTACATGAGCCGTTATCGACTCTGAAACTTGCTAGTAATTGGGACGGCCCCTTTGTGGTTACCCGCATAGTAAGTGACAGTACTGTAGTGATACGTTCATTACAAGGAAAGATGTATAAATCTAATGTAGCTCGACTAAGAGAGTGGAAGGGTAGAGATTTGTCCCTGGACTCGTATGAGTTGGAAGTTGATACTTTGATAGAGGAAAGTGAACAGCGGAAATTAGTGAAGGAACCTCCCCGGAAACGCGGGAGGCCGCGGAAGGAGGTTTCCCGGAAACTAATGGTGCAGAAGCCCGTCATCCCAAAAAGATCCGGGAAGAAGGCGGCTAATAAAGTCTCGCTGGCTGAAGGGAAAGAGTGTGGTTAAGGCTAAATCCACTCTGGAAAAAGCGTGTCCTAGAACCAGGTCTAATGTTATGCCTAAAAACATAAGACGCAGTCCCCGGTTACTAGCTAGGGACGGTATAACCTAAGCCGGTACACAACGAGTGTGGTGTCCTGTAATCTTGTTAAATATTTAAATGTTGTAATCAGTTATGTGTGGAAGTAAGTACGGTCGGAATGATCGTGATAGTCCCCCTGTCAAGGATCCCATGGGTGATGGACGGATAATCCGGTGAATGTGCTTTATTATGCCATTTATATATATTTCATTGATACTCTCGACGAGTTGACAGAGCGTAAGGATTAACACGTGGAATAAGGGTACCTGTTTACAATTGAACGCGCGGTGACCTGGTTCCAAGGAACTGGGTCACGGGACGCGCGGGGTTGCGCATGCGCGGTGGCGCGCCTTATATAAGGCCCGCGGAGCGGCGGGAATCGCCAGTTGGGGTTGAGAGGCGGTCCAGAGCAGACGTGAGAGCTTGGACACGACCATTGTCGCAGTGGGGAGGTGGATCCCCTATAAATCCATCAACAAACACTTTTCTTGAGTGTGACACAAAAAAACATGTCTTCCGAGACAGACCACCAACAGGTGGACCCTCTGCAAGAGGGCGACTCCGCTAGCGGAGGAAATGTGGTTGTTAATCAACCTGACCTCGTGGACCAGGAATCTATGGATTTCCTGGGACAAGGGGAGATAATGGACGTCGACGCTGACTCTCAGTCACCGCTACGCCCTGCTAATGTCGCCGCCAATTACTTGGAGGGGCTAGACATTGAGGCCATCAGCCCTGCTGACGGTCACGCTGATACCGGTGAAGCTGAGTATCAGGATCCGGGTCCATTGTACCATGGAGAACCGCCTGCGGACGTTGAAAAACCCCGCCCGGCAGTACCAACACTAGGAGGCTTCATGTCCAATTACGATGGACGTGAAGTAGAACTGCACGAGGACGTGCTAAGACTCACGGCGGAGGGAGCTCCCCGCCGGATAGACCCGCTCACAAGGCAGGCGATATTGCTCTTCCTGTTAGTGGAGGAGCAGGAGGAGATGCCCCCGGACTGGTTTGTGTACTGGGAGGCACTCCAGAAAGGACTACGCGTATGCTACTGCTTACGACGAGCTGTCTTCGATTTACATATCGCGGACATAAAGCGGTTAATGCCCGCACTCCCAATTCTGTCTCTTGACCCGAATTGTGGAGTTGCCGGGATGTTGTTGACTGGGGTCAACAGGTACCGGGCACGAATCGGGAAACTCCGAGAGCCAAAAACCCGGAAGGAGTACGAGATTGCTGCCACTAATACGCAGGGGGTAGTTTCGTACATCCTGGATGTAGCCACTATTGAAGACTACATGGACACTCACAACGTCAAACGAGATATTGCCATATCTTGTTTGGTTGACGAGGCGGTTCGTACAGTACAAACCAGATCTTCCAGTGCGGAGGAGAAGGCGCGAATAAAAGCGCTGAAAGCCACACCTAGGGGGCGCGGCAGTAAAGGTGAGAGGGGGGCCTCAAACCGGTCGAGCTCGGCCGACAGTAACCAGTCGGACGAGTTTGTCCAGGAGAAAGGACGTCAGGCTCGCCGGAACGAGAAGGCAAGATTAGCTAACTTGCCGGACTCTGTATTAGCAGAGGGATTACCGGAACAACCTTCCGGAGGACAGCCCGTTATTCCCCGGGCTGAGGAGGAGACGGATGAGGCTATGGACATAAACGAAGCCAATACTCCGGCGCCCTCCAACACAGACACCACCACCCCCACCCCGGCCCTTGTGGCAGATATGACCGCCGCCGCGGGAGCAGCGGCCGCCGTGGCGGCTGCGCTGGTATTTAATCCAGCACGTCTCAGCCCTCTCCGTAGTCCGGCTCATTCGGATGCGGAAGAGGGAGAGGTTCCGGCTAACGCTGAGGAACCAGGAAATGCCCCAGAGGACCCCATCCCGCCTAATGACGTGATGAGGCGGATCTGGCAGAACGCGAACAATAAGTTTCGCGTGTTTATTCCCAATTCATGGGAACAGTGTCCGATTGGTCCTACCAATTTTGGATGTCCACTCGCGATCAACTGTAAAGGTCAGAGTGACGATGAGGATTGGATCCGGAATACCCCCCGGGACCGTCCTCCGTCTGCTTTTTATCAGCAGTGGCTAGATCAACTCAGGATCCTGCCGGATACTTACTATAGTAAGGAGCAGAAAGAAAAACTTCTTTTTGCGAGTAACCGCTGGTATAGCCAACGGGAAAGAAACTGGTGCCCATTCGCTACGTGTGTAAACACGATTGGCACAGACAGAACCGTGTTTGTAACAAAGCAACGGTTTCTGCGACACCTCTGTGAAAATCACATGCACCACTGTGTGGTGTACCACTGTGATATCACAGTAGGTAGGGAGTCCCAGCTTTGTAACGGGTGTTTAGAACCCCGGAGAGGTGAGCTCATGCGCCACATGAAGGATTGCCATAATATGGGAATCAGTGTAGCTCGCAATCGTGTGAATGCGCTACATGATGCCGTATGTGACCAGTACAAGTCACTTACGGAGGAACAGAAGGCTAAGATCCGGCCGGCAACTCCCTTCTACTGCGAGGTCGCAGATGGGAAGTTCAAAGCCAGGATTGCCAGAGTGGACGGACGACATAAGTTCGCCATGAATGACGAGGAATATACGGTGTTATGCACTACCCGTACTTCCCGCAGAGGTGGCGGTAGTTTCCGTCAGCCGGAAACCCGGGGTAGTTCCCGGGGGAAGAGCCGGTCCGCCCGCGACCGCTCTCGATCTCCTGCGGTCTCACCTGGACCAAAACGGAGACATGCCGGATCCACTTTGGAGGAACTCGATAATTCCTACTATGGGATTTATCATGCCCCGGAAGGTCGCGACTATTATCGCGAGTATCCAGACCCGCTGTTTACAGACCGGAAAGATCGGAAACGTGATTCCGGTGGTCAAGCGGCGGCGGCGACTAACATGGATTACCGTTCTAGACGTCTGAGCAGTTCAGACAGTGCCAACAGTCAACCTGACTGTGGAGGTGCCCGGCCTAAAGAACCGGCTACCAGAACAAAGGCTTCCCTGCCTTTGACGTACCATCTGGGGACAACTGCAAAGCTAACCCCCAGGGACGTCCGGTCACCCACTACCCCAACTCGGGACATGCAGATTTCAGATTCAGATTATTGAATTGGGACGGCCCCTTTGCAGGGCTTGACCGTGAAAGCTGAACCAAAATCACTAATCTCAGTGGTAACGCCTCGGGGCATAACTGTCCCGAAGGCTGCAGCGGTTGCGAAAGCGCCGCAAGCGGATGTTAAACCCGTGATTCCTGCAGCCCAGGAGCCGGTTGTCATCCAGCCAGTCGCGGGCACCTCCCGCACGGAAACTACCGGTGGCGTAAAATTAAAATACGTCCCGATAGTCAACTACTTCTCTCGGGAAGAGAAGGCGAGCTGCGAAGTGGGACAGAGAATTGTAACAGAATTCCAGGAGTCCCAACGCGAGCTGGCGGTGGAATATAACACCAAGATGTTAGGCCTGTTCACGCATGGCCTAAAGATTGCCCACCGGGAGGAGAAAGCATTGGTCGCTGTCGGCAATGCTGACTACTTGGCTAAAAAGTCAAGGGAAGCTGCGTCAGGCCAAAAGACTGCTGAGGCCGCCGCAGGGTTCGTTCAACAAGAGAACGAGAAGTTAACCAAACGGTTACAAGACATGAACGTAAAATTTTACGGGGTGTTCGGCGTGACTCTCGATACCTGGGATGGCACAGCTGAGCACGCGCTTGCTTTAATTAGGGCAAGAGATGAACCTTTAGGTTAAAAGACTAATAGAAGGTTCTGAAGTCTATTTCTAATTTTTTTAGGAATAGAGGAGGAAACTATAATGGTTTCCGGATAGATTAATTGTTGTTTTTTTCATTTAATCTGACGTCATAAATTGTTTATGACGGGGTTTCCCTTCTGAAGGGAGGGGCATCTTTTTAGATGCATATGGATCAACGCGGGGGGGAACCTTCCGTGGAAGCTCTGGACTTACCTAACTACTCAACTCTCAACTATAGCCTACCGATGGGGAATCAGGACTCCACCGGGAAGCTACCAAACTAACGTCCCTGAAACTAAACTTTTGGGATACGTTACCATGATGTGTTGCTGATACTATTATGCTGAGTTATAAACTGTTCCCGTCCAAAGGATTACGTGTCAAACAGACAATGCTCGTGGTTCCAGTTCTACTTATATATTTCATGAACATTCCTGGAGCTAGGATTACGTGTTAAACGGACAGTACTCGTGGTTTCCAGCCGGATTATAGTTATATATGTCATGAACTTTACTGGAGCGAGGACGGGATACTTATCGAGCTGTATACATATGAACTTACCTTCGGGTGATATTTATCCAAGAAACAGTATTAAGAAGAGGAGAGCACCTCACTCATTCGTCTATTAGAAGCGAAGAGCACCTTGACCACAACTAGATCACCAGTAAGCTATATTTAATTGTAAGGGTTTCCGGGTACACTGCCAGGTTACTCATTAAAACGTTTTTAATATATAAAATATATCATTATTATGTGATACATATCACCTCAGGTGTTCCAATAAGGTGTTCTCATACTTACCTTATGAATCGGGTTTCATAATATGCTATATATGAAGATTGTATGATCTGATAAGCTAGGAAACGTGGCTACCCGTAATGTGTATATGAAGTCGTTAAGACTATGTGTATATACTAAGTATACCGCAAGGTATTGTCGTGTGTGTTGACTCTGTTGTATGTTGCGAGAGATATTAATACTCCGGTTATATAATCGGATTACCCGGCTTAAAACAATGGCTGTGGTTACTGTTATCCATTGTGTGAATGTTTTCATTAAATCACAATTCAATGTAAGACGCTAGTGGTTGTGAGTCCTTATCAGGACTGGTTTTTAATAACTTTTCTGTTCAACTTAAATATAAACACACCCCACGCGCATTTTTTTATAACCGAGTAAGGTAACTTCATAAGGAAGTCATATCGAAATGTGTCAAGCCGTTCGATTGTATGTATGATATTATATTCACATGTCATAAAACATCTATTATGGTTGCTATTACAGTGTAATGCCATATTTATATTGAGTTTGATGATCTCGCTTGTGTAGTATGTCGTGATAATATGTTACGCCCCTAGTTACTGTATAGACAATAACTGTAAAGTCGTTGGTCTAAAGTGTTTTCTATATACTAGGAAAACCGTATATATATTCGTTACCACCTAGTTTTGTCTAGGGGGGGTAGTGTAGGGGCATGATATTACATATTAATCTCATACACGGTATTTCCGGGTAACGTCTGTTTACTCGGCTTCTCCACCTGGAGCTAGTGCACACAGTTCCCGGGAGAGGGCGCAGGTCCTCTTCAGGTAACCGTGTGCCGCTCTCAGGTGGGCGGCCGACCCACCCACCTGGCCACGTGATCTAAGAGCCGGTGTTATATAAGACCCATGTGTTTACCTGGAACGGCAGTCAGTGCAGGCCCGACTGACGAGAGACTTCACATGTCCAACCGTGCGGACAGAGTTGTATGCTAAGAGTTGTATACTGACCGTTTCCTCTATTTATAGAGAAACCTGATCTACCTGTGTGTATTAATTCTACACTGATCGTTCCCTAGGAAAGGAACTAGAGTTGTTATTCTTGTGAATAAAGACGGATATATTCTCGCACCTGGAAACTGCCGTGATCGTTGTTCTTTAACCTAGAGTTAACTACGAACCACCACAGGCCTATAGTTTAATTGACGAAAATTGTTTGTGAGTGTTGGTATGTATCAATGACACAGATATAAAAATTCTTTACATAGAATTTAGGTTTATGTCTATCTAGGCCTATGTTTTATTTTTACATGTATTTACGTCTGAATGACGTAGAAAAACGTAATTCAGACCTAAACGTCCATTGAACGTAAGTAAACCTTCACGTTTTGACGTTCACAAACCTTCTAAAATTACGTAGTTTGCACCCCATATCAACGTAAATCTACGTCTGACCCACGTGTTTGTGTTTACAGGGTGGTAGCATGTCAGGTATGAGGTGCTGGGTCGGGTAGTGGGTCGGGACGCATATCGGGTACCCGGTGCCGGGTCGGGTGCTGGGTCTGGTTGGATACCGGGTCAGAGTGGATGGAGGGGTAGGGGGATGTGGGGTAGGGGGATGTGGGGATGTGGGGTAGGAGAATGTGGGGTAGGGGATGTGGAGAAGATATTAGTGTGACACATGACTACTTTTGAGCCAGGAATGTGTTTCTGCTCTCAGAATTGACAAATAGTTCATTGCTCCTGAAATGATTTACAGCTTCAAGTTTTTAATGAATAAATAAATTCAATCACTTAATCAACTTGACCCTGAGTCATCTGTGATTTCAATCACACGTTCAATCTTTTATCATATACAATTGGTACACAACCTCTCAAGTTCAGGCACCTTACCATATTGGTTATTGGTTGAGACACCTAAGGGGTGATCCCACGGGAGGGGATGGGTGGGGGGGGGGGAGGGGGGCATTGGTCCCCAATGATAGAGGTATGGGGAAAAGCGTGACAAAGGAGGGGAGGGGGTCTTGGAAATGGCCAACATTTGCGTGACATACTTTATGAATGACCCCTAACTGGTTATTAGTTGAAGCACCATATTGATTATTGGTTGAGGCACTTACTGATTATTAAAGTATTACGTAGGAATTCGTATTTATTATGCAATAAATTGACAAGATATGACATAGGCAACAGAACACGACGAGGAAAGGGCAAAATAGAGAAATCTATAAAGAAGAGCATAAATGATCAGGGGTAGACACTAACATTTCAGACAATTGGTCACCCGGGCCCGCAGCCATGAATGTTCATTATAGGTCCATGCCGCAGCTTAACAAAGTTGTGGGCCCGGAGGTAAAACTGTGGGCCCGGGAATTTTATGATTAGAAATAGGACATAATTTTCCCTTTCCAGTGGTATATAAAATGACTGTACCGTAGAACATGGAGATGAATCTCAGGTGATAAGACTTACATTTGAAATCACTTGGAAAGAAACCTGTAAATATAGCTACGGGCCTCCCGTGCCCGTAGCTATGTAAATATGCAGAAAACTACGGGCCCGCCCCCAAAACTAAGGGCCATTGGCTCCCGGGTCAGCGTTAGTGTCTACCCCTGGTATGTGTACTAATCTTCTTTTTTTCGCTCCCTTGGCTTATATGAAATATTAAAAAAAATAAAACAGCGTTATAGATATAGTGACTGTACACACTAGTTTCCTAATAATTGCAAGAAACTCATCAGAAAGGTTGTTGAGTAAGCAAGCCCTTCGAACAAGCACAAGGCTGAGTTTTCTTTATGACATACCTTGAGGAATCTTGAGTGTATGTATATGCTTATTTGTTTTTTAATGCTAGATGTATTATCCTAAGACTGCTCGTTCCCACCCTTCAGAGGTCTTAGTACTGCCCTGGTGGGGACTCGGTGATTCCCCTCTAGAGGACACCCCCACCCCCAGCTATTTCACCCCAAGGTATGCTGGGCCCTCTGCATGAACAATAGCTAATGTCTACTAAAAGTGAAACATCGCCGCCGCAACATCATGCAAACACCATGGGTGTTCTGGAACAATAGGGCTCTTCTCTCAGAAAAAAAGATGTGTTTGTAACTGGCCTTGATGTAACCGTGGAACTACAGCCAACCCCATTATTAATTTTGATAATTCAAAGTATATACATGTTTTTGTATTCATTTTACATGTTGTTTGGAGAGAATCGTACATTAGACATTTTAGTTGAGCTATAAGCGATGCATTGGTGACTACGTGCATGGGCCTTGCCAAAGTACATTTAATTTTAAATTGTATTATAGGCCTAGGCCTTAGATTTTAATACTTTTTTTGCCCACCTATATATATGGTAGGACTTATTTTTTTCTCTGAATATGACAACATGCCTAAATATATGTCGTTCAAAATGTCAAATACCAAAAGCTCATGCACATTTTAATTGGCATGATGATAGGTCCAGTGATAAACATTGAAACATAAATCAATTGTCTATCAGAATGAATTTAAGAGATTTTCATTTCTCAAAACGATACATTAAAGGAACTACACCCCCAGTCGTCAATATTCTATTCATTATAGACTTCAGTCACTTCATTAATCTGCTCTTATTCTCTCAAGTTTCGGTGGAGCAGCATTGCCCTCAGGGGGCTTTTTCCTGACTGCCTATCCCCTCCACACGCCCACAACAGGTCCACATAGCTGGCATGACTGTGGTTAGCAGAGGTGAAGCAAGGTGCCCGGTAAATTTAACCATTTAAGGACTGCATGATACTTCAATGCATCGCCATGATGCACGAATGCAGCCCTGGCGCCTAACTCGCCAGTGTCACATTCAAGCATCATGTTGACCCTATGAAGCTGATAACACTCCTGAAGTGTCGGGATATTGCATTGAAGCAGCACTGGCGGGTATACCTACCAGGGCTTCATTCACACACCATGATGACAAATGGCATATCACATTAGAGCACTATGCAACCCTTCAATGGTTAACTCCCCCACCCCCACCCCTATACCGATACAGGTCACCCTCCTCTCATCACACACAAACAAGGACCTATATTATGTGGTAAAAATGAAAGTGATGCTCAACTCAATAAGATACATGTATATCATGCCTCATTATTTGCAATTAGCCAGGCGGTGTTCTTCGTTCAAATCTTGAATCATGCATACATTGCAGGGTACTATTCAATAATAAAAGGTTAAAATGCATGCCTTGATAAACGGTGAGGTATCATACCTATGAGGGAATTCGATGCAGCAATGCAGTGGATCCCTTGGAGGTTATTCAATATATTCGAGTCCAGAGATAACAAAGACACCTCTATAATCATATCTGAAGTATTGCAATAATTGAATGGAAGACACAAGGAATATCCAAATGAACCGGTAGTCCCTGGTGGCGAGGTACGAAAGCCTTACTTTTAGTACCAGTAGTAGCCTACAGGGAGCAGCACTGAAAGCCATCAGAACCGTACGAAGCCCTACATGCTTCATGGCTTTGAAGAGGAAAGAGGGCTACACTGTAAAAAGTTGTTGTTTGTGAACAGCAAAATTTGCTGTAAATGCACAGTACTTTAGCTGTAAATAACAATGCAGCAAATTCTACTGTACATGTACAGTTTTGTTACTGTAGATGCAGGTTACGGTAGTGACTTGTAGATCTACAGTACTTTTCCCTGTAATATGTACACAAGAGGTCATGGGATCGATCCTAGGTCCAGCCGCCTCTCATTAGGGATCTTTAGCAACAAGGCTGTAGCTCATTTAATACAGACATAGCAGAGGTAGCTTATATCCCAATATGACCATTTGTAACACTGGCTCTGTGGCGCAATGGATCAGCGCCTGTCTCCAAAACCACAGGTGGTGAGTTCAATCCTTGGTGAGGCCACTTTTCTTGTTTTACCTACATCCACCTAAAATTCGTCTTCCCCTCACATGGATGATTAAAAATATCACCAGCACCGGGAGGCAAACCCCAGACCTTTACAAATTATTGTTAATCAGTTGAGAAGTAGAGTAGAGATATATCCCAATATGTATGTTTGTAACACCGGCTCTGTGGCGCAACGGATCAGCGCCTGTCTCCAACACCACAGGTGGTGAGTTCAATCCTTGGTGGAGCTACTTCTCTTGTTTTACCTATACATCCACCTAAAATTCGTTTTCCCTAACATTGATGGTTAAAAATAACACCAGCACTGGGAGGTGAACCCAGGACCTTCAGACTATGATTTGCAATCAATTTTGCTGTACAGTAACAGAAGATTCTGCTGTCCCTATACAGTACATAGTGCTGTAAATATACGGAAGCTCACTTGCTGTAGGTCTACAGCACAATCTACTGGGAACCAAAGTTGCCCCCAGTATTTGGTGTACAGGAACACTACTTACTTCTAACAGTGTATATGTAGGACACTGTGGGGGAAAGCAAGGGAAGGCAAGCTAGATTATTTTCCTCGACGACTCTTGGTTTATAATCCCACAAATATTATACATATTTACAATTCAACACCATTGTCTCTTGTTGCGAAAATAGGTGACATCATCTGCAAATGTTCCCTGTGTGGGATACCGTTGATACTTTACTTTTTCCTCTAGAAAATCTTAGTCAGCGTTGCTCCTAAGCAGAGCGAGGACAACTGTGCAAGTACATGTGTATGTATGTACCACAAGAATGTGTAACCTACTCCCATGGACATTGGACCATCCCTAACTTAATCACATCTTCTCTAGTGAGAAAAAAAACTCAAGCGACCTGCATTGGTTTCTAGTTTCGGAATTTACCATAGTTATACATGAACGTTATTTTACAAGGTAAGCTCTGAATTCTTCCTAAAGTTCAAGCTCAAGTCCAACTTTCAATTTTAGTTTCCCATCCTGTCCTATGGTATCATGCAGAGGCAAAATCAAGTTGAAGTTGCACACGCAACGTTTTTCCATGCCATCCGTCCTTATCAGCAAGTACACAATGGACTACAGGGCCCACCAGTATGGTTTCGATATGAACGCTGTTATTTTTATATAGCCAGAATTGGAATGTGATTAATATGTATAGCGCCTTTTATCGGTTTACAACATTAACCTATGACAGTATCAGATTAAAATTGGAGCTCCACTACGCGTCTTCAAATCGGTGCTATTCTCACAAACCTGACACAAACATACTAAGTGAAAATCAGATGTGCCAAGGCTAAATTCCCAGGTTACATTACACGATTTAGGCACCTATTTTCATTCCATGTATACTTCCATCGCAAGGGAACGTTCACAAATGACGTCACCTGCTAGGGGATGGGTGGGTCTTTGGGTTTAGTGACGAATAGTGACATGGGGGTGGGGGGGGGGGGGGGGTCTCAGGGTCTGTGTGACATCACCTTTTCAAGTCCAGACATATTTATCAATGAAATATACAATGTGTAGCATATATGAAAATTAAAAGAAAATGACTAAATAGGATAAGGGAATTCCCCTGATATTGTGCATATCAGTATTAAAACTGATGTCAATGTAACCTGGTAACAGTATCTCTGCTATTTAGCTAGAACGGCAACTAATTGGCCATTGTCACATGGTGCAGAAAGTGACTTAGACTAGTACCAGTCCTCAATGTATAATGTATACAGTTTAGAACCGATCGGGCTGAGGGCCTCCAGACAGTGGATGGTGTAACCTGACACCACACCTCCCTATCAGCTAGAGGAGGCTGGAAGGGGGCTGGAGGAACCATAACACCATTAGTGGGTGGTGGGTGCTATCCAGATAGTCCAGGTGCCAAAGTCCTTTTTCTAGCCTAATCACACCCTATTTGATTAAAGGGACAGTCTCACCACTCACACTTAACCACATAGTAGACTAGAATAGTACTAGAATTGTGAATGGGATACGCTTGGTGATTACCATATGTGGGTGGTGAGTGCTATCCAGATAGTCCAGGTGCCAAAGTCCCTTTTCTAGCCTAATCACACCCTATTTGATAAAAGGGGCAGTCTCACCACTCACACTTAACCACATAGAAGACTAGATTAGTACTAGAATTGTGAATGGGGTACGCTTGATGATAGGCCACTTGAACTCTTGAGGTGTACATTACACCAGTTATTAAAAATAGTCAAGGTATAATATAGGAAATGTGTCAGGGGCCCGGTCAGGGGTTCTGTCCCGATAGTCCAGGTGCCAAAGTCCTTTGTTTAGCCTAACCACAATGTATTCTATTAATTCTGGGAGGATGCAGAGCTTGTAGTGATATATGATTAGACCACATTTAAATAAAAGAGTAGTCTAGGTGCCAAAGTTACTTCTTAGCCTAACCACCACCTATTTGATTAAATCTTTAAATGCACATAACACCAGTTATTTAAAGTATAAAATATGATATATCTGGGGTTCTATCCAGATAGTCCAGGTGCCAAAGTCCCTTTTCTAGCCTAGTTACAATGTGTTCTATTAATTCTGGAAGGGCCACACGGTTATAGTGATACAGGATTAGACCAAGTTAAATAAAGGAGTAGTCTAGGTGCCAAAGTCCCTTCTTAGCCTAACCACAACCTATTTGATTAAATCTTTAGATGCACATTACACCAGTTATCCAAAGTATAATATAGGATAATCTGGGGTTCTGTCCAAATAGTCCAGGCGCCAAGTGCCTTTTTTGTACACAACTGTGCGTACACAATTAATGTATTTCATCAATTTTGGAATTTCCCTAGAAATACTAAGTAACAATAAAAGACCATGTCAAATAGTAATAATAAAAACTTATAATAAACCGAACTTAGATTTTATTCACTATTTCCCCATACAGAGATTTAAAGGGTTCTACCACAATGGCATGACCTTGATTGGTTTAACATCCAAGTTTTAATCCAAGTATTTTTTGTATCGTATACACTCATGCATATATTTGGTATTTCATAACTTAAGCTATGTGTGTAGAAACCGGCTGCCGACTACTCAAGAACATGGGGTATTCATTGGCATGGGGGCTCAGTGAAGATGCAGGACCCATGCCAGTTCTACTCTGAACCCACATATACATATTATTATATTCACATATGATATTATATTCATCCATACTTGTAACACACATATCTAGATACATATTACCTATATTATTATACACAGTCTAGACATAGTCCAGGTTCCTGCCGACAAGTTTGAGATATAACCCCTACCTGATTACAATATAATTTAGCTTGATGACTCCAGTTCTTTTCACTACACCCCCAGGCTACTACTACACATTTATATACACAAAATAGAATACAAGTTCTGAGCATAAGAGAGAACTACGGGAACTACATACTGTATCAGGCTCAATGAGAGCTGTCTATTTAGGTTACCGTATTTCCCCGTGTATTAGCCCGGGCTTATACAAGTACTAAGTGGTAAACTGACCAGGCTTATACACGGGGCAGGCTTATACTGGGGGCAGGCTTATATTTCTTTGGCTGTAGAAACACTCTGATATCTTCTTATAATTTTCAGAATTACTTACTTTTCCGACACGTTTACTGGAACATATGTTATAATTTTCTTACCGATTTAAGCTTTATTTCTCTTTAAAAGAGCTAGGGACATGAATGGAGTAAATAGGGGTCACATAGCCGAAAGAATTATGTACGTACTGCAAGTAGAAATGGAGTTATGGCCTGAAATAGGATTTTTATTGAGTATATGGTGCACCCCCCAGCTTATACTCGGGGCCCGAATATACAACACTAAGTCACCTTTTGCACAGGCTTATACACGGGGCAGGCTTATACACGGGCCCCGGCTTATACACGGGGAAATACGGTAGTTAAAAAGACACTTTACGGGTCAATAACAATTTAACCTGGTTGATACCTAATCATAAAGGAATGATACCAAATACAAGTATACTTAGTGTTAACCACAGAATAATATATTCAGGCTTCATTTACATCAGTTATAACATTATAAATAGTCAACAAAATTATTAGATAGCCCAAGTGACATACAAGTAAATATACATCTTCATACTCTTGGTCCATAATGGTTCAGCCTCATGGGATCTAAATGGTCACAGGAATAGTATGTTTCACAATGGATGAAATACTTTGTACACCAATGGGGTGAAAAACTGGGCTGACACATACTCTCTTCAGCAGTCAACTGATTACATCACAAAAGAAGTACCCGATCTTCACAAATCATTTATTTGTTATCCTTTATAAACAAGGGTACTTCTACCATTGCTATTCAACTAGCATTGGATGCTGACTCACAAGTCAGAGGCTCTAAATCTATAGCAGTATAGGGGTGGTCTTAGCCAACCTAGTGTTCACTCTTATTTCACAAACGTAACCGTACAAATCAATATCTAAGGGGCTCAGTGTAGACCAATTGTAATTCTCATATTTCCTCTATTGTTTCAAACCCAAGGAAAACAGTAAGCAATATATACACACAAGTGGTCAAATGCTGCTATAGAATCCCCCAAACAATTCCTACCATCAAAATAACAAATCAAATTAACTGCAAATGGTTGAGACATCTAAGTTGAAACCTATGCCCAGGATTGGTCAAGGGTCTTCTTCTCAGCATGACCCAGCATCAAAGGTTGCTGCCTCAGCAAAAGAGGGTAAGAAAGGTGTTGCGAGGCAAGGCATAATCCAAGGAAATAGTTTCTAGGGACAGTCTATGTCTCCCATGGTAACACTCAAAGCTGAAGAAGTCTGAGTAGGTCTCAACTCCCACTGTTCACTGTTTATTGGTTCATATTCACATGAGTACCTGGATACTTTAACGCTTGAAAAGTTGTTTACGTGATGATGATACAGATGAGGAATCTGACTGCTGTCTGCGCTTGACGGTTCCATGGGTTGTCTGCTTCAAAGGAGTGCCAGTTAGGGATTTGAACCACACATCTATTTTCTCTTCACGTGCATCTGGTCCAAAGTTGTATGTTACTTTACCGGTATCTGCAACTTGGAGACAACTTGCTTTTCGAAAGTCAGGCAATACAGCATCATGAACTCCAGCTGTTGTCAGATATTCAATAACAACAGAGGTGAGGTCTACCATTCGCATGACACATGTGGCTGGGGGAAGCCATTTCTCTGCTTTCTTCATCGTTTCGTCAGTTGCAATGATTGTGCTGTTCCTTACATCATCAAAAGACATCAGTGATGTATTCTGCTTTGGGGAAAAGTGCTGCTTAATCAATTCTTGGTACTTGTCCTTGTTCAATGTAACAGATCCGTCTGCTGAGATTCTGATCAGGTTCTCAAGAAAATCCTGATTTGTTGTTATGGTCTTCAAGACCTTGCTATGACATTGTGTTCCATAGAAATTATACCTCGGCAGATCGTCATTTCCACCAATACAGAGAGCTACAGCAGTCTTGACACCTATTTTACTGTCCCCTGTGGCCTTTTCTAGAGTACGCACAATGCTAGTGATGCAGTGCATGTCAAACTTCTCACCAGGTTTGCTAAGAATGACATACACAGGATTCAGAAATTCTCCATTGAGATCTCTTGGCCACTTCAGGGCTACAATCAGCAAATGTAGTACGACAGCATCAATTTCAGCAGAGGAAACAATACAGATAGCACTTCGACCATGAAAGAGTGTTTTACTGCTGTGTATTAGCCAGTCTAGCTGACTCATTTCACCTTCTCCCTTTCTCTGCTTCACATCTTGTACATCTTCTGTCCTTTCCAATCCATTTTCAGCAGAAGAAGTACATCTGAGAGGAATGGCATACTGCTGACATGTGGAAGCATGTGGTTATGTTGCACAAGCGCACCCAGCTGTTTTGAGCCCACTATCAATGACAAGCTCCAAATCTTTACGGATGTCTAATTGAGATGCTTTCTTTGCCATATAGTTGCTCATGAACACCTTTCCTTCATGTGTGGAAATGATAGAACTTTTGGAGAAATTTGAATCACAGATCATTTCATCCCCAGATTTGAGATGAGCAACTGTTGCGTCAGTTTTTTTCATTCGTTTCTCTCTTGTGGCACCCTTCAGTGCATCAGGTGTGAAGTCATACTTCTCTTCACAAACAACCAGTGACTGAAGTGAAGACATGAAATTCAAGTATTTCAGAAGTACATCATTTTGTACTGATTCCATATATGCCTTCCCTGATGGTGTTGATGCCTTTACCTTGTACTTGATGCCAGCGAACTCCATAATTGCTACCTGTGCAGTATGACGTGCAGGTGCAGACATCAGGAGGCTGAGTGATGTGTTTGAAACAATCAACTCCTCTATCGTTATATCGCCTGTTTGCTTCGTTGCCCATGTCACATACCCCAATATAGCAGTAGACATGGGTGCTGCCTTGCTGATGGTGGGTTTGGAGCAGTCAGGGTTAAACAGTGCCTGGCACATATTCATGTTGGAGCTCCTACGTTGCATCTGCTTCAACTGAATCGCTATGCCCTTTTGCCTTTTGTCTTCCTTCATTTCTTCTTGTGACTTGTTGAGGGGTATTGTCACTGTCCTGATGGCAGCCCGTATGATCGTAGTTGCTTTTGTAGTTGCCACTTTTTTCACTAGATGCCTTGGACCAGTCATACTCTCTGGCTTCGGGATGTCATCAGCTGTTAGGCCTAACAGGCCAAGTTTGCAAGCTGACTTTTGAAGAAGGTAAAGGCCGACAGGAGCACTAACACAATCTAGAATAATGGGGTCAAGTGAGGTGGTCTCCTTGGCGTACACATTTCTTGGTACTTCACATCGCTCCAGTGACATTCCTCCACGACGCAGGACAACAGCAACAGTAGGTAGTACATGATTCAAGTGACCTCAGATATCCCAGATATTCTCCAGACAGTAAGATTTACTGACGCTGACAAGGGAAAGGCTAATTGATAAAACTCCCAGGGGAAATTTGCAATATATGTTAGTCTCACAGAGGGGAGCACACTGAAATATATGGGGCTAGTTCAAATCACTTCCAGGGTTATATGTGAACTAGATTAATGAAATCACCTCCCAGCATGAGGCCTTGCACAACCCTAACACTCATATTATAGGGCCTGATACCTTCTAGACACTGGCAGGTAAAACCCTGAAGCCCTGATCTCCTAGATACTGTCAGGAAACCTATGAGATTCTGTCAAACAATTCAGAAACCATTGTGGATGGCACTTTAAAGTGAAACCCTGCATTATGTAGATTTACAGTGTCATTTATGAAAAGGAATCATTGTAAACCCATGAAATAAACCCTTGTGAGGTCACATGATCACCCTTAGGCTGTGATGAACATCTCATGCAGAGAGACCAAGGGTTACTTCATGGGGTTATTGGGAACAGCATTCCCATTGCTTTAACATAGAGATGGTCATTTCTACCATAAATTAAAACATCTCTCATTGGTTGCTAGTTAGATATCTTCTGCCTGTGACAGGAGGTATTCAACCATGGAACTCCTCAAGGCCTTTGTTACCGTCACCTTTGTGCATTGACTGACAGAGTGAATGTAGATAAACCAATAAACTTGGATGCTGCAACAATGTAGGCCTATTATAATGAATACTTGGGGGTTAACCTCAGCCCAAGGCAGAGACATATGTTTGTTCTTATCTGAAAACCTATCGATGAAACTGTAAGATTCCATGTTCATTAAAATCATGGTGGAGGGCTAAGACAAAGGACTTCACACCCTCCAAGGTTATATTTTATACCCTCACAAAAAAAAGGTTTAAGTTCAGTTTAGTTATGAAATAATGACATAATTTTTAAAAATAACAATGATAGGGTGGCCAATGTGTGTGTGTATGAAGGGGGGGGGGATTGGGGGATTCTGAAAATAGTCCAAAAAAGGTGAGGTCATTTGTGAATTGTATTTTCATATGTAAAAATAACAATGATAGAGTGGCCATGAGTGCACTGGCCAGTCTAGCGAGGTTATTTTTTACAGAGACGTACGTCTTTGTGGGTTATCCTTTACATAACACACTCCTACAGAAGCAAAACATACCCTAATGAACTAGACCCAGCACAAAGCACCCATTAAGGACTTTAAATCACAATAATATTCCATCTAGAAGCGGAGATATGGTGAAAACCATTTTCGTGACCTTTGCCCTTGATAAGTAGGTCAAGGTCAAATGAAACATTTCATATGCATTTCTCATGTCAGGGGTCACATACAGAGTTGTTTTTTTAGTGGTTTTTGGGTGAATCTAAGTGAGTTATACTTTTAACCATTTTTAAAGAATTTTTTGGTAAATTTCAACATTTTTTTAGACATCGTCAATTTTCATTAATTTCACGCACTTTCTGACGACTAAGATGCTGATTTTTGGATTCGGCACGATTTTTTGGGTTAGAAAAGCCCTTCAAACCTTTTGGTACCCTTCATACAGAAAATGGCCTATAGCTCCTGGACCATTCCCATGGTATCAAGTGTCTAAAACAACCACAGAGTTGATACTAATCTGGTGCTAATGAGGTGCAGGCGACCCGGGGACCCCGGCGGCATCGGGCGTCGGGAGTGAGATCAACATGAGATTACGAATGGACCTGGCCTGTATATGCTACTACTGGAAAAATATGACTTGGTCTCACCAAAGTGATGCAGGTGCAAATGGTGACGTATTTGACCTTGTGGCATTTGACCATTGTGCTTGACCAGCACTTGTGCGTCAACTCATATACAGTGACAGTAATTTAAATGTAACACTTTACAACTACAATGTATGTATCAAGGGCAAGGATAATTTCACACTAAGAAAAGTGAGAGTCATTGTCACTAAAACTACCCTCACCTGACCCTCAGGTGAGGGTAGTTTTAGCGACAAAAGGTGACAAGGGGGTGGGGGGTCCTGGAAATGACCCTAAAAAAGGTGACGTCATTTGTGAATGTTCCCCAAGTCCTCAGTCGTCATGATGCAATGATACATGCCCTGGCAAACCTACTCACCAGCGCTGCATTCATGCATCATGCCGACTTGTAGGGTCATCATAAGGTCGGCATGACGTTTGAATACATTGTACAGCCCTGGCAAGTTACCTGCCAGCGGCATCCTGGCGATCAAATTATAATGCATCAATGCAATATGCAGCCCATAAAGGGTCAAGCGTATGAACATCTTATGGCATTTTTGTCCATGAGCTAATTATGGTGTGCATGCTTTTATTTTGTCATTGCTATCTGAAGACTTACTGCCCATGGAATACGTTTTATTGTCACCCGTTCCTTTACATTCCCTCATATGAAGACTAACTGCCCATGGAATACCTTTTATTGTCAACCGTGCCTTTACGTTTCCTCACATGAAGACTTACTGCCCATGGAATACGTTTTATTCTCACCCGTGCCTTTACATTCCCTCATATGAAGACTTGTTGCCCATGGAATACCTTTTATTGTCACCCGTGCCTTTACATTTCCTCATATGAAGACTTACTGCCCATGGAATACCTTTTATTGTCACCCGTGCCTTTACATTTCCTCATATGAAGACTTACTGCCCATGGAATACATTTTATTGTCACCCGTGCCTTTACATTCCCTTGTATGAATCCACAGCAGTGTGCAGTAAAATTTCTTTCATGATAACAATGCCTATACAATAAAATTCACGTTGGCTCGATGGTGATGAGAGGATCTCGATCTAGTTTATATGTGCTTGTCTTTAGATCCTATATTATTGCCGGGTATATATACATACCCATACATGTAGGCTATTAGAACGTGGGAGAGTGGTCTTTATTCTGCTAACAATATGTGGGAGAAGGGATCTTAGTGTCCCCTGCAATAAGGTCCCTTTTCGCAGATCATATCACATATGTTATCATAACCTGATGTAAGTGATCTGTGGACCCCCCGTGGATAGTGTAGCCTGTTACCACTTCCTGTCACCCTATAAATAAAATGCTGAATTAGCACATTCCTGTGTAGAGCCCCCGTCCCCCTGTCCTGAGGATATCCCGCCTCAAAAATACAAGTCATACTGACTTATTGTACATGTATTGGTATTTATTATGTTTTGTCCAATGTCCTGTCCTCATTTGCTATTAAGGTTTATACCTGCATATGATGATGAAATTATTATATACATTGTTTAATACATGTATCGAAAATAGAAGATTTTTGTGCAATTACCTTCCACGGCCAGGGCACCATTCCATGCCTTATCTACCATATATTATAATCACAACTATATAATTGAGCAGCTGAGAATTTCTTTTTCACTTTATCCTAGAGCTAGAGACCCATTTTGATATAGGCCTAGTTGAAATGGTAGTGTAGTATACTAGGCAGTTTGAACATTATACAATTTAAGTACTCAGTATGTCAATTTCGTACCATAAAACCTCGCGTATAACTAAGCCTAACTTGCGTATTAGCCACACCCCCAAATTTGACAAATCCTATGAGCCTCAGAGAGGGTCTGAAAATTGCCATTTTAGTACCGTGGTTACCACTGGTATACATCTAAGATCATATTTTAGACGCATCATGACTTTGTCCTGATTCTTGCCGCACTTGCGATCTGACTTGTGGGTACTAGCCGCAGCCTATACGCGAGGTTTTACGGTACATGGCACGGCATTGAACATTATATGTTTGTTTGAACTCTAGAATAAACCTACTAGCTATATGTGAATAAAATATTTAAAAAAAATACACATTAAAACCCGGCCAGTTTAGCCGAGTACAGCTGGTCATCTATCTAGTAATCACACTGTCTAGACTAAACCTTCAGACATATCCCACTGGTCTGTATCAGCTGTTCTACAAAGGGTGGCCACACACGGGAGGTATACATGCCACCCTACAGGGCAGCAGATACATTGTATTACATGTATAATGGTGTATTATCTTCCACATTATAAGATATTACTGCAATATTACAGCATTTGACGTATCTAAATTCAAGTTCAGGTCGTCAAATATCTCCCAAGAAAGGTATGAATCTTAAATTTGCAAAATAAAAAAGCACAAAAAAGACATCACTGACACATATGAACCAATATTCGCAATCCACGTAAATAAAAAAAAAAGCAGTATTTATGTACTGTAAACCCCTAGGACAACCAACTGCTCATCTACACTGATAATAAAACCTATAGTCAGTACTGACTGTACCACCATATTTTGACCCCCGTAGTCAGATGATTACATATGTTAGTCACATATTAGTCATAAAGATAGTCAGTAGTGACTATATGTGGATCACACAAATTGATGATGTCACAGGAATGTGTGCACAGGAAACAGTTAGGATTCAAAATTGAATGCTCAACTGTGTTCAGGTAGGCACATTTTATTCTATCTAAACCACTCCTTTACACATTTCCCTGTGCGTTAGCTCTTGTATTAATGTTGAGTATGTTTACTTTAGGAATCATAGGACACATGCATTCATGATTTTGATTGAAGTATCATGTGGTTTTGTTCAAATTCTGATCATGTAACTGTGGATCTCTAGGCTTCCAGACTAGAATATACAGAAGTTGACTGTGTGAAGGGTTATAGTGTGCCAGGCATATGGCCTATGCTCATTTACTTCATCCAATGGTGCTAGGGCAGGTACCCCCGGACATCTACCCCCAGACACCTACCCCTGGACATCTACCCCTGGACATCTACCCCTGGACATCTACCACCTTAAAATCTACCCCCTAGGACATAAAAGTCCAGGGGATAGATTCCTGGGGGTAGAAGTCGTAAGGGGGTAAAAGTCCAGGGGATGGATGTCCAATGGGTAGATGTCCTAAACATTACCACAACATTAACACCTGGACTTCTACCCCTGGAAATCTACCCCCTAGGACTTCTCCCCCCTAAGACTTTAATCCCCTTAGGCATCTATCCCCTGGACTTTTACCTCCTTACAACTACTACCCCCTAGGACATCAATCCCCTTGGACATCTACCCCCTTTACCCTCTAGGACTTCTACCCCTGGGGACATCAACCCCCTCCAAATGCCCATAATAAGTCATATTATGTGGAGGGGGTAGATTTCTCCAGGGACATCTACCCCCTGGGAATCTACCACCTAGGGCATCTACCCCCAGGACTTTTGTCCCCTTCGGCTCCTATCCCCCTGCTTGGACACCTACCTCCGGACATCTACCCCCTCGACATCTACCCCTATGACATCTCACCCTATACTTAGACATCTACCCCCCAGACTTTTACCCCTTAAAACTTCTACCACTAGAATATCCATCCCTTTGGACATCTGCCCCCTTTACCCTCTAGGAGTTCTACCCCATCCACATGCCCATATGGTTGAGCCATATCATGTGGAGGGAGAAGATTTCTCAATGGACATTGGGCATCTACCCCTGGACATCTACCCCTGGAAGTCTACCCCTTAGGACTTTTATCCCCTTGGACATTGATTCCCTGGACTTATACCCCCGTAGGACTTATACTCTCTTGGATACCTACCCCAGGACATCTACCCCCTGGACATTTAGCCCCTGGGACATCTACCCCTAGGACTTCTACCCCTGGAAAAATCTACCCCATCCACATATGACTCTACCACATGGGCATGTCGAGGAGGTTGATGTCCCCAGGGGTAGAAGTCCTACAGGGTAAAGGTAGTAGACATCCAAGGGGATAGATGTCCAGGAGGCAGATGTCCTGGGGTAGGTGCCCAAGGGGGTGGATGTCCTACGGGGTAGAGTCCTAAGGGGGCAAAAGTCTAGGGAAAAGATTTCCAAGGGGATAAAATCCTAGGGTGTAGATGTCCAAGGGGGTAGATTCCCAGGGGGTAAATGTCCAGGGGTAGATGTCTGATGTCCCTGGAGAAATCTACCCCCACCACATGATATGACTCAGCCATATGGGTATGTGGAAGAGGATTGATGTTCCCAGGGGTAGAAGTCCTACAGTAAAGGGGGTAGATGTCCCAGGGGGTAGATGTCCAGGGGGTAGATGTCTGGGAGTAGGTTCCAAGTCAGGGGATGTCCTAAGGAGTAGAAGTCCTAGGGGGTAAAATTCCAATGGGTAGATGCCCATAGGGGTAATTGGGGTAGATGTCCTAGGTAGGGGTAGTTGGCCTGGGGTAGATATCCTAGGGGGTAGATGATAGGCCCTAGGGTAGATGACTTGGGGGAAGCTGCCAGGAGGGTACTTGTCCTGACTTATTGTCCTGCTATCTCATGATGGACTATATCTATTAGTCAGAGTGACTACTTTAGAGCATGAAAGCATTAAATTCATAGTCACTTGACTATATATCCCAAATCTGCTCTTTTAATGCATGACTATAGGTTGACTATATGTGTACAGGCAAGGGAAAAGGGATATCCAACGAAAATGTCAATTTTAAAATTGATATTATAAGCTTTCCAGTGATATATTACACAAGAAGATATCATTTCTAGTTTTTGAGAAATGGCTGTTTGAATATGAGTGGGCATTGCCCTATGCAAAACTCAAATTAGCTCTAAGTCTCATAGTTTCCAAGATATCTCTATCTAATGAGCATAATTAGAATAATGAGAATATGACCATACATTTTCATTCTATAGGCCATAGATTTTGATCTAGAAATGATAATTTTATTCTGTTTTGACCATAGTAATCCTCGTGAATCATTCTATCATCGGGGTTCTTTATTTTCTTTATTTGGAATGAAAATCATGTTTCCATGGCAACACATATCAACAAAGACACCATTTTAGGTTCTAAAACGTTCTTTTCACATTCCAAATAAGGTAGCTTTCCACCAAAAATGGAATGTTTTGTATAAAATTACTGAATTCGCCAGAAAAAAGTACCAAAAAGCAAATATTAGCCTGTTTCTACCATTTTAGGCCATGGTGGAGCCCCCTAGTGGCTAAAATTGGTACTATTCCCGCGGGGATACCCCTTTCTGCTTGCCTGCTCACATATGACTAACTTATTATAGACATAGGTGACTAACTTGGTATAGTCGTTTTTGCTACATTCACATGACTATAGAAGTGTAGTCCGTAGTGACTAACATTTCCAGGGCCATTATTATCAGTGTACATGAATATCATGTACTGTAAACCTATAAGATATTTTCTGCAAATCTACTTTTAAATTTGAACTAACTATTATACTACAAGCCCTAACAGTGTGCGTTGGTTAGGATTTTGGTATCGAACTAAGTATTGCTTGCACACAGAAAAGAAGTAGAATCACTGTAACTCCCGACGTGATCACTGACTCTGAGGTAACTCTCCCCAGGACTCTAACGTGACTCCTAAACATTAGGAGGACTCTAAAATAACTCTATAATGACTCTATAATGACTCTGTTCTAAGACTCTAATGATTGGGAGTCACTTTAGAGTTCTGGGGAGAGTTACCTCAGTGATCGGGGCTGGACTCCCATTTGAGAGTTACAGTGATTCTACTTCTTCCTTCAGTGTGTGCAGACAATAAAGATGGAAGTGTGGGGGGGGGAGGGGTACATACATTTGTATTTAATATTCGTAGCATTGCTTATTATTTCCTATTCATGAGAACAACAGAGGAAACAGGCAGAATGAGTTGGCTTATAACAGTTCATGTCGGGACCTGGTGTTTTCCTTCCTCGCTATTTTTATGGCGTGAAAATATTTTGCTGTCATGTTTTTAAGCCGGATTTACTTTATCGGCTGTTTTATAGAATTCCTCCCTCCCCAGAGTCTGTCCCTGCCTGGTACGCGCCTGGAACCGTCTCCAGGGTCGGGTCAGGGTCCAGCTAACCCTTAACAACTGCTTCATCCACGATAATTCTCCCAGACATCAAGACATATCCCCCAACTGACAGATTTACCACTGATTCCCAGCATCAATGTGATTGTGCCCTTTTACCATTGGTAAAATCGCCAAAACAGATTCCCATAAGATTGCAAGCTTTCATGGAGAGGGTAGTGCTGCGTTTTTCCCCAGCCAGCATCTCTATTTTAAAAGGGTGGCTGAGGACCGTGGAGGGGTTAAATGTTGTCGACTGTGTTCCTTTGAAATAAGAGTCGCTTTAATCACATGGATGCCAAGTTAATGTAATGTTAAATAGGGCGGTGGGGGGTCTGGGCTGGCCAGTTCCTGTAGTAGGGACCCCTGTAGGAGACGACTGTCCCCAATGCCCCCAACATGATCCCTCCATACCCCAGTCACCGGGGCCCTCCGCCGCATTCCCCAGCACCCCTCAGCCCCACCGAGCAGTTCAGAGCAGCTCGGGCATTCCCTGGCGGTGGTCGTGGTGAACATACCAACATGTTCTACTGTTTCCGGCTGGGTTATTTATGTCTATATATGTACAGTGGGTTGTAGTAGTCACTGGGTATCTGAACCGTTGTCAGGCATGCCTTGAACATGTATGAACAGGTAATAGTAGGCTCTACTTTATGAAATGAGCAATAGACTAATCATCAGGTTATGTTGTACACTGTTCAGTGTTCAAATTCAGTGCTGACATCCATGGGAGAGGGACTTTGGTATCATACACGTGTAGCAGGGGTCGCTGGGGTGGATCAATGGGGTGAGGGTCCTCACCCCTTTTGGAAAATAATTTCCAAATTTTTTCTAATGACATTTTGATTCGCCACGAGTCACTGCACGACGCTTTTGGGAAATTCAAATGGTGTTTGGTGGATCTTCCCCGTTCCAAATTCCTGTGTCCGCCCCTACATGTATATAGGGCCCTTGCAATAAACTATAAGTGGGAGGCGGTAGGGCGCACTGCATCTGCATCTGGCAAATCCAAAAAGCAACCTTGTCCAAGACATAATCAGCTGGTGATTAGCTTCGCTGGTTTGGCTTCTGAATTGTCTTATAATACATGTTTGTTTATTAGTGCACCCTGCTCCAACACACATCCTGTCCGCTTTGCACTGAACCCTGGTTATCCTCATATACCCCCCTGACCCCCCCCCCCCCCACCCCCAACCCCTATAGGAGCCCATCCTCCATCCCCACATCCCCTTACCCCTCCCCCACTGGTCTCCCCTGTGGACACAGCATTGTGCCTACTTATACCCGACACGGACAATATCAAAGGTCGTCTCCGACAGAAAGCCACAGTTTAAATGTTAGTTTTCCCAGCCTGCCTTGCTGGCTTCCGGCTTGCAGCGCCGTCTAGCGGCGGCGGACCGGAGGCATCGGCTAGAGGGCAAGGCACGTCCGTTTCTGTCAATACGCAGGTAGCCCGCTGGTAATAGTCCTTGAATGGACCACCATAGATGGTATGAGGCTAGTGTTGTAAGCGCTGTGCCACCCCAAATGATCATGTGGACGAGAAAAATACATTGTTATTATTATTGTAATTGAGTGAAGCAATTATGTCAATTACGAATCATTAAAATAAAAATGAATGGCCAAGTAATAAAGCGCCTAATTAAAAGCCAAAAGATTCACACCCTATTTACTTTCTGAATCCAGTATAGCCCTATACATGTGTATCTGCATCTGATAAGATTAGCAACTGAGTATAGGCACAGGTACTTGACATCATCCAATATGAAGTGGAGGGGAATGTTTATTCAAAGATCCTTCATAACTTACTAAATTATTATTTCTCAGGTAATCGAATATCATTGATTCCCTGACGAGCAGCACTTGGTATGATCTAAAATGTGAGTTAAATGAGGAAGTGGTGGAAGATTGATGAGTAGTGCTGTACGGGCTGCTGGATGGGGCAGAGGTTAACCCTTTAAGGGTCGCATAGTGCTTTAATGTACTATGCCCTTTGTCGTCATGATGCATGAATGCAGCCCTGGCGAGTCTCACCACTAGCACTGAATTCAGAGTCGGCAGCAGCGCTGGCGGGTTACTCTCCGGGACTCCATTCGGGCATAAAGTTTACAAATATATACGTGTACTAAGTATGTAGTACATTAAAGTGTTATGCGGCCATTAAGGGGTTAATCCCTGGAGGTATGCCCCAAACAGACAGTGGTGACTGCCATGTGGACACGTCCAGCACCAGGAGGCTGCCCTGTCGCCTCTACCTGTAGACTTTTCACCTGTTGTCAAACATGCACCCAGCCCTGCCAACTGACACCCCACCAACAGGAGGAGGTGGTGCTAGTGGTACCGCTGCTGGTTTTAACCCTTTATGGACAGCATGATGTATTAAGACTCCAGTGATATTCTCAGGGAGTGTATCAACTCTTAGAGTCGTCATGATACATTCCTACAGCACTGCCAAATTGTCCGCTGGTGCAGCATTCCTGCAGCACGCATGACGACAGTGTTCAGAGCATGATTGGTTATATATCACTATGCTGCCCTTGAAGTGCTAAGTGATGGGAGGTTGAGGGATGGGGTGTGTGAGTGGGATAGCAAATTGAATAATTAACATAATGTTCATTTATATAGTATATTCATTATTTGTATTTGTCAGTTTCCGGTATGGTCAACACTCAGAAGACAGAGAAGCCCCTTGCTTTATTGACTACAACAAAAAAAGAAAGGATGAAGAAAATGAATTGTGGAATCGGTCACCAGGAAAAGCAAAAAGAAAAGACACGTTGTTATCATGTTAACACATTTATTCCTTTCATTCATCTTATCCATGTCAATGAAATAATTTGACAATGTATGGCAACCATCATATATTCAGTGATATACTGATATTTGCCCTTCTAAAGGGAGAAATCAACTCATACAAGTCATGCTTATGGAAGTACTTATAATATAAATTCACTATTTAAAACCTAGTATGATAGACATGCATTCGTGTTATGTATGGTAGGTTGACAATTTCAGATTCACCTACTGTGATGGTCGTTCAGAGCCACACACAGTGTTTCTCTCTTTCTACCAGTACAGTACCCTTTACTCCATGCACTATACCAACGGGATGTCCATACAACGCCTCTATCCCCTGCCTTCTATAGTAAAAACCTACACAGAGGTTTACACACTAACAGACCACTTTCCCACCCCACACTGTGATCCAAGCACTCGCCCCTAGAGGTCAGCGGATATCCTATATCTTTGCTGAGTAATCAAATTGTATTTTCAACACCTGCAGTGCATACCTTAACCTGCAGGAAAAAAGTGCGACCAAACACTGAACAACTCTAGTCAGATAGCCAATATATTTGGTGCATCTCTTTTGTGTTGGCTAAAGCACTTTAGAAGGCACCCCACCCACACCCTAAATCCCCAAAACAAACGGGTAGCTCCACTATAAAGAGATATTTAGGGAAGGGCAGTAATTGGAAGATTGTTGCTGGTTAGAGGTCAACACCATAGCAAGATAGCCCCTCCCTTTGGTCATTTAATTCATGTCAGAGATATCAAGATCGGGTTGGTATGAAAGCTGATATCCCACTTCCGTATGAGAACAGTCTTTGCTCAATAAATCCAACCAATAAATATTTATCAGATTTAGGGTATCCTGGGGTGATCTCCAGATAGGCTAACAGAGAGTAATACTGGGGGTTTCTTAGAGGAATAACTAGAAGATCAACTTGTCTTAGTGAGGAATACTGCTTCCGCATATCAAGTTTCAATTCCAACAACACAATATTTGAGGAATGCGTAATTTGAATATTAGATGTGCAAGAGCTTATAATGTATCGTAGAAAACAATGATCACAGGAAAACTGTTATATGATATACGAATAACACTAAAATAAAACTCCGTGGGAAAAATCGTATTTTATAGTTGGGACAAAGAAGAGCATTTATAGCTCAAATTCAGGGGATTCAATTCAGACACCCTACCATATATAGTATAGTACATAAAAAAGCTATAGGGTGTGCCAAATCCTTGCATTCCAGGGATCCAAAATGAACCTCATTCCCACAGGTATACATACCCCATAGATAGCAAACCATGGACTCAACAAGTAGCCTGTTGTCACGAGAGAATTAAATGATTGAAAGAAAAACCCGAAAAATAAAACAAATCGACGCTGTAAACAAAACGGGAGTAGGAGGTAAGAGGTATAGGGCACGTG
Organism: Harmothoe impar; assembly: GCA_947462335.1. NCBI lineage: Eukaryota > Metazoa > Annelida > Polychaeta > Phyllodocida > Polynoidae > Harmothoe > Harmothoe impar. The sequence continues at coordinate 46,920,800 of OX381708.1, read as the reverse complement.
GGGTGGGGTTATGTGTTGAAGTGAGAGGAGGGAGGGACGGACACAAGAACAGGCTGCCTAAGTCTTACACAAGACTTCACAATGTATGTGTCAATGCACCTTGCACCGGGAGGACATGCAGCCCTCCTCCTCTCAAGTCTCTTGGGAAAGTTGCCACCTTTTCTCTACGTGAATGGGCACGGAACATGACAAGGAATGTTACTGCATGCCCCCTGTTGTTTTTTCGGTACATGTTATTGTTGTTACTCCTGTTTTGTATCTGATATTACTGTTTAAATTTCTTTCTTTCTGTGGGAGGTGTTCAAAGGTCATCTACAAATAGATCTGCTATAATATTGACTCCTTCTACCATCCATATCCAATTACCCTTTCATTATTCTACCTCGGAGCCATCCTTCGGCAGATCATCATGCAGTCAGCAGAAGTCATGCTCTGCGCTGATATAATCATTGATCTTTATACAACAGTATACTCCTCACAGCACATACAATGCCTGCTTTAGGAGAAAAGCCACATCCAATGATCCATACCCTAAAGCACCATGCACATCGTCTCCACCACTATACACCAACAACCCTCAACCATCATCTTCTACACGTGGGAGACAACGGAGAGGAGGATGTCCCATTCAGCGTGGGAATATTTTGTACTGATTTCACACCGGTGTGAACCGACCTTTTGTGATCAAAGCTGGTCTTGACTCGGCCGAGGAGGGTCCTGCAGGCCTCTCCGTGTGGGCCCGGCTCAGGGCCACTCGTGGAGTGGGGGGAAGGACGGGCGGAAAATATGCTTCTCAGATTGAGAACGTGCTGACAGCTTGTTTGAAGATGACCTCTTGGATGACCTCTGTGGCCTTGCCTGGGACCTCCTACATACACCCAGGAGTGCTTAGTCCTTTAAGGGGAACGGCATGTTGTACCATGATGCCACAAGGCTTCAAGTTGATTTGTCGTCCATAAATGATGCCCCCCAATTAAGGCTCGGCAAGTAACTCGCCGGTTGTACATTGGCGCGCTATGTTGACCCTGCAGGAGTGTTTCAATAGGGGGACGGCAGGATGCATGCTTGGCGAGTTACTAGCTGAGACTGCATTCATGCATCAGAACGGCCAACGGGTATGCATGCAGTGCATTAAAGCACTATGGCTAAAGCGCTATGCTGCCCTTAAATAGTTAGATGACTTGAGGATGGTGAGGTGGGGCAGTGATGGGGTAGGAAGCTGCAAGGAGTGGGAGGGCAGATGGGTGGAGTGGGATGGGATGGGGGACGGGGGTATAGTTAGAAGAACTTGAAGACGATCCCTGGGAAATTATTTACAGGAATTGGATTCATTTATAACATAGCTAAATTTGAGGACAAACCGGTACCATTGAATGTGTAAAACGGATTTTCTTTTGGATAAAGTGGAGTCCAAATGAAGACTAAATGGGCTCAAACACGCATTGCATAATAGAATCCTAGATTAGCATGTACTAACAAAGGGCCTACCCTAATATTTTTTCCCGATTAAAGAAAAAGTTAACTGTCTGACTGCAAGAAATTGTTTTCTAATAAGAATATCATGATATTCCTATAGTCACTGTAAGAATCAGTGAGTCATCCTGACGACCCACGATGTGGCAATTCGCGACTAATTCCATGGACTGCTAAAATTAAAAAGGAAAAATGATTCGACCTGCCTATACCCTAAATCTTTGGACCATGTTGCCTGAAACACTTTTTTTTTGGAGGGGGGGGTGCTTAGTATAGTAAGTTAGGCAGCGAAAAGGAAAACATCGATTATGTATAGTATGTCATGTAGGCCTACAAGGGTTTATATCAACAGAATAATCATTTAATTGTAATAAATAACATTGCCATGAATGACTGTTCCCCAGTAAACACAACTACGTTGGCCAGATGTAAATCTACGTTGAATTTTGGTCTGAACTACGTAATTTGAGAAGGTTTATGAACGTCAAAATGTTAAGGTTTATTCACCAATCTCAAACTTACAGGTCTGATTTACGGAGCTAATTTCCGTAAATCTACGTTCAACTGGGATTTAAACACATTTCATATAATTCTAAATAGGGATTCAGACAAAGACTTGCATTATATTGCAGACAAATTCACATTAACAAACAACATTCATACAAAATAATTACTATGTCATTTCATTCTATATAGTATATTCTTGTCGTTCAACTGAACAGCCTTACAGTATAGATCTGTTGAATAGTTTGGGCTGCAGAGAGGCCTTGTATTTCTTCTGTTACCACAAATGTGGTGTTCACTCAATAAAGTGCCACAAAACACATATTCACGCCCAACGCTTTAGTCTACTCTCCTTTATATATAAATATTATTATTTGCATGATATTAAAATTCATAATTAATGAGAATTTACTGCTTGAATGTGGTAGGTTTGTTAAAGAGCTGTAACATTCTCTCCATTATTGATAGTGCTGCCACCTAGTGTGACACTGAGAAGTCATTACACACTTTAAGTTGAAAAGTTACATCTTTTAACGTAGATCTACGTAGATTTATTACGTAGATTTACCTTCGAATGAGGTAGGTAAACGTAAATCAGACCTCTATGTCTGTTGAACGTAAATAAACCTTAATGTTTTGACGTCTACAAACCTTCCAAAATTACCAATCTCAAACCTTTTGATTGGAAAACTACCTAGAGAAACCTCTGAGCTACGTTGGAAATACGTAGGGTGTTTACTGGGTCTTTATCCATTAAAAGCAATTCTCGATTGCGCAAAAGTATACATTGTACATTGAACTTATATTGATGCAATAGTCATTGTGAAACCCATCAACATTCCACCAATTTGATGGTTATTTGTTCTAAGGATGGAGTCATACCATTGTACAATTGATGAGTCTGTGGCCACCGGGTGGAAACATTCTTACTGCAATTAATAATCATCTATTATCTAAACTACCAAGGGAAAAGCCGTACTGTGACACAATGTATCAGCTGCAGATAGAGACAATGTCACGCAATACATTGTATACCGGTACATGTAGTATATTATATTCTCCACAGAAACATGTCTTGGCCCTACTCCTAGTATGACGACAGCTTCCTCTGATTCACCATTGTCGCTCTGACCATCAAGGCCAAGGAACTTTGAGCAACCACACAGAAAGGATGTCAAGGATGCCCGGCGCGGATCATCCTCTCTGCTTGGATCGTGGGGTATTTACATACATGTTCGTATTGTGCATGCATGGCACACTTACGAAGAACTGTAAAATTAGAATCCTGGCAGTATATATATAATAAATCTATATCTAAATCAACGTTGATGAGCTGTATACACAAAGCACCCGGACAAAGCACCAGACACGTATATTGGGCGCTTTATTACTGCATGAGAATAATGTACCATTATACCATTGGCGGAACCAGGATTTTAAAAGAGGGGATGGGGTCTATTGGAGAAATTCTCCCTTCCCAACTTTTGAGTCATTTGATATTAAATAAATGTAACTGTTGCCCAAAAAAGGGAGGGGGTACAGGGTTAAAAACTGTTGATTTCCTTTTGCCTGGTTCCATCAGTCGACTTCATTAGCCGTCTAGGATGTTCTTATGTCCAACGTGTGCCTGTGTAACAACCCCTTAATATCAGTTCAAATTCAGTTCCGAGTAAACCTACACAGGTGACCTTCACATGTAGACTAATAATTTATTGAACCAGTCTAAGATCAGCATTAAATTTTAATGAACATGTCAAGCCTAAAGGGAAAACGGAATTGTAGATTTTATTGTCAGGGCCTGCTGCAAGGTTATTCTGGGTCCTCTAGGTTTTGTGATCGGGTGCATATTCAGATGAAGCCCCATAGAGCTAAATGAAAGGCGAGGAAGTGGGCACCCTTCCCCCCATTTTAATCTTTGCAATTTGTGCTGAGGCACTAAAAGCTATGGATGCAATTTCTAAATGGGGGGAAATGGCTGTGAAGACATCCACCGAATGGGGATAGGGGTGGGGGGGGGGGGGTATATATATCCTATTCAGATCAAAATTGGGACATCTACTTCTAAACTGCAAAATCGATTTACCTTTCATAACCGAAATAATCATTTTATTTTACAACTTCAAATATAGATATCAAATCTGTGGTTGTTATGAATTTATAACCGAAGCGCTTAATAGGGAACACACTGGTGTTACAAAAGGGGTTCTAACTTCTATGCTTTGGACGAGGTATAGGGATGTAATACGACATACAGGGGAAGGGTCGGGGGTCAGGTAAGGGTCACATCCAATTTGTCTCTGATTATTTATACAGAGTTCCGCTACCTGTAATTAGAAGCCGGGATCCTTATACATGGGTGAAAGTCCAATAAACTTTTTATTTTTACAAAAGAAAAATTTCGCGCATCATTCCTTTGGAACTATTGAGTATAAAAATACTTGTATTTTCCCTCCTGAGTCAAGACAAATTCATGGCTACATATCGTAATAAGTATGGTAGGGATTTCACGTTAAATTCCAAATGGAATATATTCGCTCCATCAGAAATAAAACTTCGCCAAAATTACCTGCATCCTTGCACCTGATCAGGTGGGTCGAGGTCAGGGGTCAGGCGTACAGGTGGGTGGGGTTATATAAGTCAGGGTGACCAGGGCAAATCTTATTCTGGGAGCCCTCTCCAAACAGATTCTCCACCAAGCGACAAGTGAACAATGGGGGTCAAAGCCCTGTTGGAGAGTGATCCCCTGGTCACTGTCACAGGAAATGACGAATTAAGCTAGACTGCAGACATCTTCCTAGTTTATTCAGCCTGCAGGAGGACTTTACTTAAAATATCAGTATCGAGTTTCTCCTGTAGTCACCGTGCATTGCTGTGGGTTGGCAGGTGACACTCAAAACGCCTCTAATGCAAATTAAATGAAAATTTACGATATGTATAGCTCCGAACCCTACTTAAATTTGCTGTATGCTATAAATGTTAAGAATATAGTTAAGATAGTTTGCAGTGACTAGAATGATTTGATTTTTGACAATGACATTTTTTGATTTGTTAATAGCTGTGCTATACATGATATATGGCAAGGTTTATGGTTGGGTAACATCCCAGAATTTCTGGGTTTAATCAACAGATCCGTTTAGAAAAGACAACCTGGTTGAAAACCGGTAATATAATGTCTCATTATCATTCTCAAACTTCCTAGTAGCCATCCTATTAGTAATACTTGCTTTGTACAGATATGATTATTCTAATCATTTGTGAGGGAAAACCTCCGTGTATAGCTAATTTTGATCAGCTCAATAATAGTTTTTAAAAAGTTGATTCCAACGTAATTTTTGTGTATGCCTACTCTCTCTTTGGGCCTGAATCAGGTCACTGCCATCTAAGAGAGCAGGAGTTATATCCTAGCAAAGAAGTCATAAGGGCAGAAAATTGGACATCCATGCAATGGAGAGGGTATTAAAACTAATGGTAGGTGTAGTAATGTCCATAGTCAATAGGCCATGGCCATATATTATGTAAATAGTTCGTCAGACGAAACCTGCCCTCTATAGAGGGCAGGTTTTGAGATTCATGAAATTAAAAAATATAAGTTTATAATCTCATCTGCACCCATGAGTGAATTTACAATTATGCGACTAAAAGTAATACTGACCCCACGAAAGAAATGAATACATGCATTGCAGGGGATGTTCAATACATCACTTTTGTGGGGCATGTATAAGTATTTGGGATATGTTTACATATATTGTAAACTTTGTGATGAAAAACGTAAAGACTGTAACAATGAATGATAATCATGGTGGTTAGTGAAAAACAAGGGAAACATAATAAGATCAAGATGGGAGAGTGTATAGATGTGTTATTTGCATGAGCCTACTCTATTAAAGTGTCAACCAACAGGTGTATTATACAGCCATATATTTCCTATAATTCCTATGGAGACATATCAAAAGGGACACTTCCCTTTCAGTCCTAATCTGCCCCCACCCCCCCCCCCCCCCACACACACACACCCACCTACTAAAATGCTGCCCTCCCACCAGGGGTCAAGGATCCAGTGCACACTGCCCCCTGGGGAGTAGATCGTGTCGGACTGTGTCGCACACAATATTCACCGTCTGGAGACTTTGGAGTATAAGTGAATTAAATAGCAAGGAAAGGGGTAGAGGGGGCAGGGGGCGTTTACATAGACGGACACTATGTAGTCAGAAGTAACCTGGACAATGTTGATTAATTTAGACCACACACAGGGGGGTATAAGGGCTGGGGTCGGGAGGTCAGCACAGGTAGGACCCCATTGTACACCTGTACATACTGTATTACCCAGGACAGCTCCCATAGCCCGTATTAGCACAATTAGCCATGCTGTCTGCGTCTCACCTATTGGGGCTGGACACAGAAATGTGTCCATCTTTTCTCTTGTCTCCGCCACAATCACCCACTTTCGCCCAATTTCTGATCGCCTCAGCCATGCGGATCAAGGGGTGGAGCTGCTGGGATGGGATGCTGGCCAGACAAAGACCAGCCAGACAGGGGCTTAACCTTACAGACTTAGCACAATTAGCAGAGCTAAAAGTCTATCCTCACTAGACAACGTTAGGTATATAGACTGGAATTGATGGTGTGACATCAGGATGGACACACATAGTAGGTAGTGAAATTAAAAGTGTTTTTTACATGTATCTATGGACTTTTTATGTAAATCACTTACACCTATGCACAGCAGGGGTCAGTTTTATTGAAGGCTACCTAGAACCAAAGTGATCTAGAGTCTTTGTATTTGAGTTACTGATGAAAAGGAATCAGTATCCTCATACTCATGATATCGAGTGCATAAACTGTGAAACTTGTACATGTACAAATATAAAAGAAAATACATGTAGTACCCATTCCGCCAACTTATTTTAGAGTCTAGATAGCTATGACGGGCATCTGATTGTAAGCAGGGGATCGAGGGAGGGGAATAAATTATATTGTGAATAGGAAACCAGATAGTTAAAGGTCTGAAGCCTATCAGAAAGATTATCAAAGCATAGACACACACTGAAGACCACCCAGTCTATAATGGAAAATATCCGCCAATCCAATAATTTACAAATAACACCTACATAGATCTATATTGATATAAAATGCAAATACATTGCCCCATATTGCACAAATAATTAGGGTTATGGTGGATGTCGCGTGACAAATATTAATCATAATTAGAACATGTGTGTCTGATATATCATATCTATATTATCAACATGTTTGCAAAAATGTCTGTAGTTATGATAGATGTGTATATACATGTTATAGCATGGAGGGAGGTGGAGTTGACACAGTCTACAGTTTATATTATGATACATATCATCCACAGTGTATCAAAGTTGATAGGTAGATATTCGACTTTCAGAGAAATACAGTAAAACATAAAATACAACCTGCATTTTACACCAAAGATATTATACCTCGTTCCGAAACCGGTTACATATAGAGTATATTAGAGTTGCTCATTAGGTGTTCATCTATATCAGTAATAGCGTAGCAACCTGAAAGATACCGTAACAAAGAATGTGTATTTAAATGTCCTCAAGTACTTGGGATAACAACAAAGGGTGACCGCTTGCATACCTCCTCACACATTCAGTGCAATCTACCATGTTTCACTCGAGCACATTGTGAGCATATCGCCTTACTGGGAAGGAATCTGAGTTATTTGAGCAGACTTCAATCTGCTCACTTTCCCTATACTCCACTAGTGCCTCGTAGTGTATATAGAGGGTGCGTCGGTCGCCTATCTCAATAGGATCTATGTTTTCAATTAGTCGCGTGTCACCCCGAGAACGGCGGAGGGACGCCCGCCGAACTACGTTCGCGCATGAATACACAACATGTTTGTTTTCCTTCTCCACCATTTCACCGCCGCCGGAGAAGTCATTCCGCGGTGTGAAGGTGACCCCATGGGCATCCGGTTTAAGGTTTAAGGCTTGGAGACCGGGAGGGGGGATGGACAAAAAAGACCACCCAATTGTGTATTTAAAATTTTGAATTTTGAATAGTTCCTATACACTAAATAATCCTTATAGTTATTTCAATATCTAGTTAATTTTCTCAAGAGGTACATAAATACTTTCCTTTGTATCATATAGTTGGGATTTTCTCGTTATTTGTACGATTAACTCGGGAAATAGACATCATCATTCCACATAATTATCACTCTAGGGACGTCCATGATACTCAAGAATCGCCCATGTCTATCTTGTGTATATAAATTGTGCTCTTTCTCAAGAAATACACAAGATATTAACAATTATTTAATAATAAAGTTGGACTTGGAGTTAAACACTAATACAGGAGATAAGATGCAAGGAAAGCTCTTCAAATCGTTGCCCCCCCCCCCTGTGTCCAGCATTTCCCCAATGACCCTTTTGAACTCGACATGAAATAGGTTTTTCTACACAAGAGGGGAGATCGGGATTTCATTGGTCAGTCTCAATTGGTAATTAATCTGCTCACCCGACATATATGCTTACAAATGAGAATGCAGGTGTGGCTGGCAATATATGATAATTATATACAATATGGATTAGTTACATCATGTACCCCTTAGCCGTCTTCCGTTTTGACAAGGAATGAAAGCAAGATAGTGCACACACAAATATAAATTATCAAAAGAGTCAAACCCTTCATGGCTATGCCGATTTCAGAGGGGAAAAGTATTTTCCCAATACTATCGACAACCAGATTATGACAAATGTCAAGACCCAATTCTGGACACTGGCCAACTAGTTATGCACTACATTTACTACAAAACCATAGGAGCTAAACTAAACCACCAGAATAAAGGTGAGTATTTGAAAATGCCCGCGGCGTGGTGATCGCTAATTGTCACTTTCTTTGTTGGTGACACCCATTGGATCCATTCAGGTGGCAAGGCAGGACCAAAGGGTGAAAGCACAACTCCAGCACAAATGAGCTCCACGGGCAACTTAGTCTCTGATAAAGATCAGCAAGGTGTTTTCAGTGTCAAAGGTGGTGTTTTCAAAAGGTGCAAGGCCATCTGGGGGAGGGTAATTATTGTTCCTACCCACACACCAGGTGGGATCCAACAGATCTTTAGAGATCCAGAAGGAGGACTTCTCAGGTGTCCATAGCCATTGTATCAGGGGCGATAAAAGGACTAAAGTGAATTTCCTGTAGGATTGATCAGAAGTGGTCAGTTGGGGTTGAATGGTGTAGGATCGGGAGGGGTAATAGGGTGACCAATACTGTGACCCTTATAACCATGCACGTGTGCGACTCCCCATCACTTTAATATATACTCTGTATGTAAATGAGATCAATGATGATCAGATAATGAAGTACACATCTGATCATCAGACACCATATATATCGAGCCTTGTACGTGAGGTGTATGTTTAGAGAACAGTGGCTTTTTATAAGATTTTTGACGAAGAAATGTCCATAAGAAGATACACGTATACAGATCAATGGCACCTTGATTGGGAATATAGATCAATACAATCATTGCGAGGCTTTTTTGGTTAGTGCTTGGAGATGAGATGACCTAGAGAGATAGCAAAGATAGGAAATGAGGATCGGTACAGGAGAAAGGGGTGAGGGGTATAGGATGGGGACTCAAATGTCACGGAGGGCAAATAGGCCGGAAGAGGCCTCAGAATCCTGTATAGGGGCTTGGTGACTGTAAGTAAGACGTAAACAATGCCTGACCTTGTGACCCCTGACATTGTAGAGGTCACCAGCGGGGGTCAGGTGTCCATGGCGACATCATCAACATCGCCATCTTTACTTGTGTGCAGCCCTCACCTTTCAGCAGCTCACACCTGACTACTGGGCGGCCGGGGATCAAAGCTGCACACAGGTAGAGGGCTGGGGCATTAATGGAGGCTGCTCATTACTGGGCTTACCTTTATTAACCCTTTAAGGACGGCATAGTTCTATAATGGGCCAGCCAGATGCACTATGTCGTCATGATGCCTGAATGTCACTAGGACACCAGTGCTGCATCAATGCACCATGCCGACCGGCCCCACGGGGTTGGTACACTCCTGAAGGGTCGACACTATATGCATGGATGTTGCCTTGTATTTGTGCATCATGACGACAAAGCAAGGAGAGGGCAGTGCACATTAAAGGGATACGCGGTTATAAAGGGGTTTCTATATAAAATGGGAGTTGTGTGTGTGTGGTGGGAGGGGGCGGGTATGCTATTTTGACTGCTATACGTCTACAGGTATTTTCGATTGCTTGGGATTTATGATAAGATCGTATGCCTTCTGCCTGCTGCGTACCCCTTCGTTTTCCCTCTCTTTCTCCCTACCCTCCTCCCTTCAGAGAGACAGTGAGAGAGACACATCGCCGGAACACATCGAGAGCTGTGCTATACAGTGTGGGAGCAAAAAGAAAGTTAATGAAAATTGCGTTTTCTAAATACTGGAAATACGACCCATATTCCCAGCCATGGTAACACTTTTTTAATTTGAGCACAAATGCGTTTCTGTGGTACTCGTGCATGTATTTGCGCTCAAATTGAGACAGTACCTCAAACGTGCCTCTCTTTATTCCTGGCCCTTTGCCCATCAGCACCTGATCACATGCCGTCAGCAATCCTTCATAGATTATAGCCCTGACCCTGGACCTTCTGGACAGAACCCCCAGACTACCATGTAATTGTAATGTCAATCCTCACGGTCAGCAGCGAGCAGTGGTCAATGCTCTGGTGGTCAGTCTGCCAGCAGTGGTCAGTCCCTCGCCGCTGGCCATCTGCATTCCTGTGGCCACTTTGGTGTCTTCCCCATTGTGGGCGTGTGAACTGACCACTGTTTGACCGGCCCCGCCCCCTCCCACCCAAGACCAGCTGATGTGCCCCTCTCATACTACAATATGCCCTCTCCAATTCAGCTTCCTACCCCTACACTATATATATATGGAAACAAAATGACTTAGGAATTTATTCAAATATCAGTATCTAAACATAATAAAAATCTACATGTCTCTTGACACACCACTTTCAACCTTAAACACTTCACATATAAACACAATAATTATGATAAACTCTTGAATTCTAAACACTTCATTCTTCTAAACACATCCATTTAAACACATAAATTTCTAAGCACTGAGCTAAACATATTATTGATCTAAACATGTTTAGGAACATATTGTGTGGACAAATACGGGGCAGGATTGTGTTTAGGATTGTGTTTAGGATCTAAACACCTTTTTTGCAGTGTACATCTCCTACCAATGCTCCTCTCTCATTTCATGGATTGTATATTAGTAAGAAACCAATGTTGCATTTCTCTTGATTGCCTATGCAATGATCACATTTTACCTGGCCATAGGACAGCAATAAAAAAAAGTGTAATGACATCAAATTTACTCCCCGGATTTACTCAAGCATTTGGTGGACCGACATGGGGCCCAGAATCTGCAACTACATGCATACCAGAAGGTCCGATAGTGGAACCCTCTCATCTTTTAATATTAGATGGCACCTCTCGGCTTGCCCCATGCATTTGGACATAGTGAGTGTTGCCATCTATTTGGCAGTTACCAACTATTTAGTCTCTTATCATCATTTTGAAGCTGCATTTGGCCCTACTAAAATAATAATGTATAGGGGGTTATCAAGCCTCAGTAGCAGTAATCAAGTTAGTTATCATCTTGACCTATCATTGCTATCACGACATACTCCATCGGTATGTCTTTGAACTGCATCCTCATAAGTTTTCACAGTACTGTGTATTTTCTCTATACCTCACATTCCTCCCATTTAAGGACCCTTAAAGACAACTTTAAAGTGAGGACATAGCCACTTGTAGAGCCCATCTGATATACCCACAGATCACACACCTTATAGTGGAGTGAGGTCAACACACCTGACACCTCCAATACCGGTCATCTCATGTCCAGGTGAGTGGTCATTGCACTCTCTGCCCTTAGTCCCCTCCCTGTCCCCTCCACCGCCCAAACAAACCTCCACAGCCCTTCTCTCTCCTCCAGCCCTATGGCTTTTCGCCTTTTGGCTATTTGCTAGGATGCCCTCTTGTTAGCATTCCTTCTGAACTGGGGACTGTTGGTGGTACTGTAGAAGCAGAGCTACCTTGAAGAAGGTAAATGCATGGGGTGAGTGGTGGGGTGGGGTGTGGGGAGACAATTAGTGGTAGGGTGTGAGCATCATGAGAGTCCAGTGTCCACCCCTGATGTTAATGCTGCTGCTGATAGTGATGGATGTGTGCATGACGTGCTGCTGACAGCAGGGGCATGCTCCTGTCAGACCCTTCCAACCCTGCTCTAGTGGTCAGCCTTGTTGGTCAGCAACCCCAGCAACCTGGAGGTCAGTGGTCAGTGGCCTGGCCATCCCCACTGTCGTCCCTTTAAGGACCGCACATTCCTTTAATGTGCCGTGCCCTTTGTCGTCATGACGCGTGCATACACGTCTGCTCATCAGGACTGCATTCATGCATCATGACGACCATTTGTATCAAAGCCATAGGGTGTGTAAGGTACATGAATATAGCACTGGTAAGTTACTCGCCAAGGCTGTATTCATGCATTATGACAATATATTTCATAATGCACTAAACACTATGCAACCATTAAAGGTTTATCCACTATTATACAAGGACCATGGCCTCCACCCCCACCCATCCTGGGATGTCATCATGACTGGACATTGATCTTTGCTCCTGTGGCTACTGCCTATTGTAAGCTGTCCTGTAAGCTGGGTGGTGACATCCATGTCTAATGGTCTGATCTGTATCACCTTAGGTACACATCACTGTTAAGGATGGTGTAATGATTCAATAACACAAGGTCGCCCAAAATGTCTCCAGATGATGCAAAAATAGACACTCGACGTCGCTATTGCTACCACTAAATGCTTTCAGAGCATTTTCCCAGGTGGTGGTATCTAATCAATGTATACCATGAAAAGAACCATAATTAGTCCACATGTCCATGGTATTGCAAACTATAGACATACCAAAATGGTATGTCAGCTAATCCTTCATGATTTCTAAATGCTGGTATGTTTGCATGGTTTGTATACTTCAAGGTATGTATCGGATCCACAACCTAGAAGTTTTGTTACTTATTACATAATCTATGAAAAGCACCATACATCATCCCAAAATGAATAACTGGCGGCTCGCAGATATCTGAACCTCAAGTGATGCATTATGACTGCATTGATTGTACACTAAGTATATAGGGATAGCTGCGGAGGGGGCATCCAGTCCCCACCACAGATTCAAAGTACAATCATGATAATCTACATATCATACATGTTCATGTGAGACATTGGGAAGTAAATGAAAGTATGTGTCAGATTTTTCCATAACTTAATGTTTGGTAGCGTCAACTAAAATACCATCTTCAAGCTAATCACCCGAGAATAATGCAGGACTGCACTGAAAAAGTAAATTTGTCTCCAGACTCGTCTAAGTGACTGTCATAAAATAAACGAATCAAAAGTTGTCTAACCTATCAGGTTACCATCCCACAAATATAATCTGGAGCTGGCAAATGTCGGGTTTTGGGCTGGCACATGCCAAGTGGGTCTTCTATATCCAGCTAGAAGACCAGCTTCCTTGTCACTTAGACAAGTTTTTAACTCGTTTTATGACAGTCACTGAAGAGTCTGGAGACAAGTTTACTTTTTCAGTGTGTGCCTTATTTGAAATATCATTTGTAGATGGTGGCTAGCACAGACTAACAGCAGTGGCCATAGGGTTAATTGTGTTACTCCTGCCCAATATGCTCCTTGACCCCTTAATGTCCCTGTCGGCCTTTCAAGGTACCAATCATACAAACAAGGCTACAGTGAACAAAGGTACGAGGTCCTATTCCATGCTGCCACTGTCAGGTGAGCCACTGAGGTGATGTTGGTGAAAAATGGACAAACTCGAGGCAAAGGGGTCACCAGGAAAACACAAGTATCGGTTTTAGCCCTCAGGGTGAGTTCAGATTTCTTCTCTTACATTGATTGGAACGTGTGTCTCCAACAGGTGCACACCTAAATTTATTTATGTTTCTTAGAAATCAGCTCCAAATTGAATTATCCCTACTTTATCGTCTGAAATAGAAAATGTATCCTATGATGTGAAGAAGTTGTTAAAACCCACGTGATTCAGTACTATCACTATCTCTCAATCCTTGGATCCTTTGTGAATGGACCTAAGTTCTACTACAGTCAAATGACTCATAGAAAGACACGTGCCAACCACTGAGAAAAACGACAGGATAACCTATAGCCTCATCATTAAAAACACACTGTGAATCATCTGCTTCATATTCCTCCAGAGGACGTCCTTTGATACGAGTCCCTTGGCAGTGAGCTTCCTGACATTGAAAATAAAATGCAAGAAATATAGAAAAAAGGGTCACCATGGAGAAGGGCAGGATCCTCCAAAAAACTAAACAGGAAGAGACTAAGGTGTCTGTGGACGTCCACCATGGGGTCCCCAGGGAGGATGAAGATGTCACTGACTCCCCTGCACCAACAAAAACGGTATTTAACCCTCTGAGGTCTTCATGATGCATTAAGGCTTCCTGTTCATTTGACATCATGATGGACCAATTGGTGCAGCGCCGGTGAGAAACTCACTGGTCCTGAATTTAATAGCGAATCTCTCGTTGATGCATGATGCAGACCATGTATATGGTCGGCATCATGCATGAATGCATGATGACGAGGAAATGACACAGTTCCTTAAAGCACTATGCTGTCCTTAGAGAGTTAATGAGGTAAAAAGGAAGATATTCGCCATATCTGGGGTGAACCTCCACCTAGACGTGTGTGAGGCGGAAGTGGGTTTGGGAAGGTTCCAAACGCAGCGTCCAAGTGTCAGACCTGCCTGGGTCTGATTTGGTAGAAATAAGCCAAGCCCTACATTTTTTGTTGGTGGCAGTTTCTGACCCCCTAAAGAGAGGGATCCTTTCACATGTACCAAAACCAAAAAAGGGCCTTGTTCTTTTTGTTGCCCTATTTTGGAGGGAATCTGGAGGAGCAGAGGTCTAGTGACCGGAATGCAGGCTTCCTGGCTGTGTCTCCTTGACATTGGGTTTTACACTCTTTGTTTTGGCGGCCTAGTTACAGTACATGGTTACAGCAGCATGCAGGCAATCCGTATGATTTCTCTACTTATGAGTATGTGCATGGAGAGGATAGGAATTCGAAATTAAATGATTCTTATCGATATGATCATCAGCATAAGATGTCTGTAGTTATTAAATGAAGGGACATGGGCATCAATTTTGAACAGAGCATGAGGGGCATGATAAGTGGGTGGGGTCGGAGATGAGTATTAGTTTTACTGGCTGCATTTCACCACTGATCCTATTATCCTTGCCAAGGGATAAATTCAATGGCAATAAAGGTCAGGTTATGTGTATGAATACACTGCTGGTGTGGCATTGTCTTTCAGCTAGATCTCCATCTTTGTAATGTGATACGCCTTTGTCAACGAGGCAGGAACTACACACCCTTGTGTACATGTACCTGGCCAGTCCTGGTCAAGGACAACGGAGCGGAAACCCTATCTGATATCTCCACACAGGGAAGGACGAGTTTGCCCACTTGGAGCTACAACTGATCTACAAGTAGCCCTACATGTGTGTGTATCCAACCTGTCTGTACCAGTTTAGATCCACACAAATGCAGCTATAGAAGGATGAGACCAATAAATCGTTTAGAAATACAAATCTATATGTTATCTGAATGTGTAGGAAATGGCTCCAGCAATCAAACTGACCCAAAACAGAAAAATATTGAATGATGCATCTATACCTGTACATGCTAAATGAATCTAAAACCACAGCTCAAACATTTTACCATTTATGGATGCCATAATGATTCATGGCTCATGTTTTTTCTCATCACAATGCAGCACCATGTGAGTAAGCATGTGAGTGCTTGGTGCATCATGTCGACTCTATAATAGCATATGGTGTCATGCCGTCATGATGCATGAATGCTGCGTCCATGCATCATGCCGACAGGAAGGCATTTAAAGCATTATTCTAGGGTGGGAGTGGTGGGAGTGGGTGGCTGGGTTTGTTTGGGGGGATATTCATCTGGAGGAGGGGGGAGGGATTTGGTAGGTTCACCACTCCGTCCCCATGCTACAACACACTGACATGCGGCCTTTGGCCTGTGGTATGGACTCCTCCTGGGCCCCTCCTGTGGCCTCCCTTACTCCCAGGTGGTTCCAGGTCCCCATAACTCACTCCCTGCCTTGTGATAACTCACCATGTCCTGAGTCACTCAAACTGCCAGCATTTCCCACACACCTCCCCACCCTACAAATGGGAAATATTATGGATGAACAAAGACTACTCGGTGTGATAATATTTAAGGGAAAGGCTTGTTTTATTAATTTTTTATTCGATCAATCTACCTGTAAATCCTTATTCATTACAATCTGCACGAAGGGCAACCCGTCCTGTATAGTAGTATGTCGTCAGTCTGGGATATGCTGCATTATGAATATACAAGACATCAATTAGCATGTGGTGGAAGACCTAAGTTATTCAAAGAGATAAATTGACATTTAAACAAATTCATTTATTTATTTTTGTTGGCCCCATCAGCTAATTCCCCTAAGGCACGATCTAGCTACAGCCAGAAGTCCTTATATACAATACACAAGGGTATACTCAGCGTTGCAAAGTACATTGTATGTACATGTATAATATGCAAATATATTCACATAGTATGTATAGCTTATAGACTGTAGAGGTCTACACGCGTCTGGGTGGTGGACCCCCTCCCCCTGCACAAGCCCTGTTATAACGGTATGCCTGTGAAGCATCTGAAATTATTAGAAAGCAATGCACTTTATAGCTTGCCCTTTCACCCTGCCTGCTGCCTGCCGTCCTTACAAGGGGACATGGGGTGCTACCAACCGCGTTCCGCCTAGCCCCAATGGTAAGGCGAGGACCATGGGAAAGGAAGTGCCCCAGCCTGTGCTTAGCAACTGTCGTCAGGGGGCGCAGCAGTGGCAGGGGAGACGCCACCCTGCACAGTGACAACAGACGCCATGCTTCACGTCGCCATGGTTACACTGAGGATATCAGTCACATGATGTCTAAACTATCTCGGTCTGATCATATGGAGGCTGATATAGAGGTCCAGATGTGTATGACTGACCAGGCAATGCCACCATTGCAGCCATCTCTGCTCATTATGAAACCCTCCTCATATCACTGTGACAATATCCCTGGATCCTGAGTGACTTTTCCCTGATTCTGAACATTTCTGATTTTTCATATTCTCCAAGAGGTCTCCCAAATGACATATTCCCCCTATGCTTAGCTAAAGGCCTTGGAGTGCTTGCCCATTTCTTCAGGGGTTTTGGAACGGGGGGGGGGGGGGGCAGGGGCCCCCAATCCTAGACATCGGGGGGCAAAGTATCTTTTGCCCCCCTCCCCCCAAAACAAATTGACCTTAAAATGCACCAAATCATGTCAACATTTTCAAGTTTTCTTGGGGGCCATGCCCCCAGACCCCCAATACCATTTTCAGTGTGTCACTTTTTACACTCGGAATCGCGCACCCTTCTGAACTTCGTTCGGTGCGGCTGTGCCCCCCCCCCCCCCAAGTTAAGTTTCTTCCGACACCCCTGGTCTTTTCATTACTAGTCACATATAGTTGATGATGATATTTTTTTATATTGATGTGATTTAATGTAGGCTAGTGGCAATTGCTTTTGTTAAAAGACTTATCTTATGCTACCTTCAGCCAATACAATAAAACTATTAAACTCAAACTAACACCCCTGGTTGGAAATGACCCCCACGTGTCAATCGCATGTATACTCAAAAGCTGTTGCAAATGGATTTAATAACAACATTTTAGGGATGACATAAATTGAACGCTTTTTTTAAGCATATGTCTAGGTCTTTCTGTGATGGCTTCTGGTAATTCTCAACGAAGGTCCATCAGTCATTACTCAATTGGCGCACCTTCTTTTAAATGTATAGAATTACAGGTCCTCATCAAAAGCACGTGCATCAGACCCGATTATATCCAAACATATTATAAATACACAGGCTATATATGGCCATCAGCATGAGTTTGCATAAACGTGTTGTAAAATGCTCTGGAATGTGGAGGATCATTTCTTCTGAATAGTCTCTCTTGCCTCCATATTTATAACAGTTATTTAATGTGTTTTTGGTACCCTGCAGATTCCTACAGATCATAACTATGTTCACATGTGACAGTCGTCCCTGGAATGTGCAGGCTCGTGTAGCCATTTAGACCATATTTGACAGTAGCCTGTCTACCGACATAATGTGCAAGGCTTCTATGGAGTGTACTGGTTTTTATTTTTTATGGAATACGACAGCCTCATTGATTTAACCAAGGGGATCCGTATTTTACCAAGCCATTGAATAACCCATGGCCGTATTTCATGGTCTATGACGTCATCAGAAATGGCGGTTTGTTTACATCTGAACGGTATTGAAATGGCTATTTTAGGCTCCTTTCTCTCATAATTTTGACAATTTGAATTGGAAAACATAAAAAATAAACGCAAAGGTGCACTCGTTTTTGGTCTGCTGGTGGGTTATTTCACTTGTTGACCCTTGGGCCGCATTTCACTCGGCCTATGGCCTCGTGAAATACAGCCCAAGGGTCAACTCGTGAAATAAGCCATCAACAGACCAAAACTCGTGAACCTTTGTCTATTTATATAATGCATTTCTCCCATGTCTCTTACAGAAATAGCCCTACTAAGTGTATAGTAGTAGTCTGGAACACTGTGACATAGTCTACTCTATCTGGATTAGGTAGAGTTTTCAAATGCCGTTTTGGTGCTTCGTCGATACACCCACAACAAACAAATTATATTAGGGTAGGTGTTACATCGAAACAATTTGTCTCAGAGAACATTAGTATATACGATCCGAGGGAGAAGATGATTATTCTTAATGCAAAAAGAACAGAACAGAATAAGGATACTCATATTTGATAGGAGACAAACGTTTTGGAAGAGCCATGGGAAGTGGAAAAGTTCTGACTGGTAATGGTTTATCATGGGTGGGCGAGACCGACATTTTCCATCATACACACAGAAAAGAAACAGTGTCAAAAGGGAGTCCGGGTTGCCTCCAGAATGACCCCCTCTTTATGGGAGTCCAGGCTGCCCAAGGGAGCCTAGGTGACTCCTATGTATCTGACATAATGAAGTAACCTGGAGGAGTCTCATAGCTCGCTGACTCACCTAAGGGTGTCACATAAGGACCTGGGCTCTCCTAGAGAGGGGAGTCATTTTGGAGACAACCTGTCCGGCAACCTGTACTCCCTTTTGACGCGTTTTCTTGTCTCGGTGTACCTACTCGTACAATACTACATCATACTTACATCATTATATCAATTTAAATTACATAACATTATTATATGAATTACAATACAATTACAGAATAACATTATTATTGATTATCATAATTCATATTCACTATTAATAATTATCAATTATCATAATGCAGGCCTCTAGCGGATGAGCCACACCTTCTTTTTCATCAGCCAATCAGAGCGCCCATATCCAACACAGTCTCAATAATATGGACACTGATACATCATAAACTAAGTATGCGAGATGAAATGCACATTTCTGTGTATTAAGATAAAAAATGTGAAAGAGGTAGACATACCTGACATGAAAAGCATGTAAACAAACTAGTATCATGAACACCTCTAGTTTGTTTTCCGTATCCATATCAGATTGTGATATTGCACAAGTAGCATTCAGTGCTCCTCGCACTATCTGATTACCACACCCATAAAGATGTTGCATTAGGGATCTCCCATTGGGAGAATTTGTATTAGATTGAGCCAACTAAATATTTGCATATTCCATTCCCATGCTAGGTTCACAGCAGAGTGTACACATAATGCCATGGGTGCAGCACTGATTTAGTTACACCTCAAACACCATACACTATAGTCTACCAAACAGTCCACACCTCAAGGAATTTGCTTTTTATTATACAAAAATACACCAAGGCCAAAAAAAAAAAAAGGTTGGTTTCCGGTAACATGGTCAGACAACCCAGACCCGGCCGGTCGGATTTTTTTTTTTTTTTTTTTTAATTTTTTTTTTTTAATTTTCTCATTTTAGGCCTATTTTTAGCGTTTTCCCTCTGAAATCCTTAAAAATTATCCGTTTTACAAACCGTAAAAACTGGTATGTAGGGAAAAATTTGAAAAAGAGAAAAAAAAGAGGGGGACCCGGCCCTGTTTTGCTAGACCCGGTCGGGTGACCGGAAACAAACCTTTTTTTTTTTTGGCCCAATGGGGAAGTACCGAAATAAATCTCTACCTCTGCTTCAACTAAGCCATTCAGTTGGGGATGTGGGGGGATCAAAGAGGTGACGTGCTGTAGATTTGTAGGTTGTTTTCTGTACCATTTTGCAGCAGTCTGGGAGCAAAACATCTATATACATGTATAGACATAGGTTAACTGCATTTCTAAATAATAATTTCTTTGCACACTAAAATGGGACCGAGTTGATGTTCTAAGTGGTATTCTGTGATAGCCCACTGGTTTTCCTGTCTTATATATAATTTTACATTAATACCATGATACACTGTAAAAACAGTGTTTAGGCTGTAAATGCGCATGTTTAGTGGCTAAACACTTTTCTAAACACTATCTTGTCCCACATTTTTAAACACTTTTTTCCATCTAAACATGTTTAATTTCTAAACATGTTTAGATTAAAAAATGTTTAGTGTGCAAAGTGTTTAGATCTAGTAGGTGTTTATATGTATAGAGTTTAGACCAAGGAAGGGTTTAGATTATAGTGTGTAGAACTGTAGAGTGTTTACATGTGTAGTGTTTAGAATTATTAGGCATTTAGATGAATAGCATTTAGATATAGTAGGTGATTGGTTAAATAGTGTTTAGGTAAAGCTGATGTGTTTATAGTGATTGTAATGTGCATATTAGGATATATTATCAGTCCAATTTATCATCTTATATTCAGATAGCCTGGAAATAGTAGTATTTTATAACACTTTCATAGAGTGTCATCACATATGTTACAGAGCACCCATACTAAGTAACTGGGAAATGTGTAAAACAGAATGATAGAGGAAACATTGCTATATATTTTCTTATGTCCCATAGAACAGGTGTACCCAGTGTTTATAGCTTTTCTGCACATTATTTCTATTAGTCTAAACCCCAAATCATAGACCTCCTTTTTGCACAATAATAGCCATATGTTCCCATATTTGAATCACTCAAATGATATGATTCTTTGTTTGTTTAGAGATGGGTGGGGAAAGTCCATCCATCTACTTAGCTGCCACCTGGTGGGATAAAATTGTGTTTAATATCTAAACACTTAAACATGTTTAGGTCTAGTGTATAGATGTTTAGATTAAATGTGTTGAAGTCTAAACTGATAAAGTATTTAACATGGTTACAATGTATATATGTTAAGTGTTTTAACAAGTATACCAATTATGACAAACAGACACAGCCATGATCCAGTTTTAGGCAAAACACTATATTTCCTTGTTTATAAACTGTGCCCGAAATATAGGCAGGGGATCACACTCCATTAATCACCACATTTCTGGTTCTGACTTTGCTTGTAATTGGAATACTCATTTCTGCAGATTTTCTGAACTTTAGAGAAAAGGCCAAGCTTATGTTTGGATCATAAGTATTAGAATTGCATTTCAATAGGTTATAAAAAGCTGCTAATATAATCAAAATAATGATAGCAAAATGATTGGCATACTAGAGAAAAAATGTTCCATGCACTATTTGGTATCTAATCACCTCACTGTTTAAATGCTGAACAGGCAGTAAACATAATGATTAAAGGCTAAATACATGTACAAAGAAAACGTATGTTTAAATAGTAAACACCTATCTGCATAAGTGTTTACTTTCTAAATGTCTAAACACATGTATGTCTTTGGTGTTTAGGCATTTAGAAATTATGTGTTTAACATATATAAAGTCTGTTTAGATGTCTTAAGTGCATACAGATTAAACATGTTAAGGTTTTTTGGTGTTTAAAGTTAAACACAGTTTTTACAGTGTAATGGTAAGGTTTATAAATATCATTTGTGTTTTTTTTTTGAATAAGTTTATTGACCATAAATCATGTAAAGGTATAACACGTTCTGCCAATACGGTCACGGGAAAAAGGAAAAAAAATATAAAAAATATATATATATATACAATCTATGTACGTTCAGTATGTGCAAGTTTTCCTTTTGTGTTGATTACTCATTGTCCTAGGCCTACTATGTTACTTCTCTCAGGTGCAACAATAGCAGGTCCGACCATAGTTCATTGTTTTCATTCATGGACACAACGTGCACAGAATGTAGTTACCATATTATAATTATCACAATATAGAACAGTTCTTACTTGTCATCTCATATGAGGGGACAAATGGTGGATAGAATAATAAAGTAATTAATTAATTAATTAAGCCACTTGGGATTTTATGGCATATGGACCCAACATAGCCTATAATTGCAGCTGTTCATCTATAGCTTTGGTCGAAAAAGTCTACAAAATTATACGTTGCTATTGCTTCCAATACCCACACACCTTTTCAGTATTTTGGCAAAGTTTCCTATACGCAAGTGAACTATACTGGAAACTTTCCGTCAATACTCGCACCCCTTCCCCCAACCCCTATTCCAACTTTTGACCTCATGTAGTTTATAAACTGTTTCCTAATTACGATGTAACTAAATTACTATGCATGCTGAAATAGATGTCTCTATTAATCTTATCACCAAACATCATATTCAAAACCATGCACGTTATAACACGGTCATATACCCATCATGTGTCGGCATCCCGCAAAGGCATGATAAGCTAAATTCCGGGTCAGTAAATATTTAGTGAAAAACAGTCCACGCTCTCTCAGAACCTAGCCTCCAGTGTATAGTATGAAAAAGGGCAACAATAGAAAGTGGAAAAACAAATAAACAGGGATGGAGATTTACAAGATCAAATGGCCTCTTGAAAGCTCTCCTTTCCGTGGGTGGAAACATGATGTTTTGGATCAGCTGGGTGAGATGTCCGCGAGCCCTGCTGGTGTTTTGATATGGGATCGACCATAGCCTGCAGGGGAGGTGTCTGCAACTAAAAACGGCAACTGTAAAATGTGAGAAAGAAGCCTGTTACATCTGTGCCATATATCAGTTGTGTGATCCGGATTAGAGACAGGTTCAATGTCCCTTCCATGCTGTCTTTTTGTACATGGGAGGCGTGGGAGGGATTGTTCTCTGGACCTCTTTGTGGTATTCTCTGTGGGATATAAGCTACCTGAAAATCCCACAATCCGGTGAATACCCGTCCATTGCTATGTGCCAGTGACATCACAAGAGGGTGTGCAGTTATTTAATATAACGCTATATTCAAGTACATGTATATTGTAACTGTTTGGTCATCCGAGTGGGCTGTTGCACAGCAAAATTGTAACGATATCGTCAAAAGAAATTTCCAAATTAAAGATCACGATGCTATCTTTAAAAGCAATCATTATTAAAGTATACCCTAGGATAGATATGCCATTTAGTGAGAAATACACTTACAACGATCACCAGACGGAGATCGTCATCATATCATTTCTAAAGGCTAATGATATCGTTATTCGCTGTGCAAAATACCACTGTACTGGTACATAGGCCTATAACCTTCCCCTGAGTCTCCACAACTACATGTGCATGTATACATGTCCTATATATATCGTAAGCTCACATATTACACATGTGGCAATTCAACCTTTTATATATGTACCGGTGTTTCCTGCATTAATAGTCGGCTCATAGAAATTATACATAATATGGCGGGCTTCATACGTTCAATAAGCACCAAATCAAGGAACAAGTGGCGCTCTCGAATAAGCGACGGGGTAGACGGGGCGATGGGGGTATGGGAATTGATAAAATTAATACACAATTAAGGGAGTGGTCATCTTTTAACAACAAGGGGGGGTTGGTGGATTTGGGGGGGACCAAAACAATTTGGACCCCTTGAAGGGGGGGGACCAAAAAATTTTGGACCCCTGTTGAGGGGGGGACCAAAAAAAGTACACCCCTATTTAGCGGAAAAGCCCGCGCGTTACTATAGCTCAAAGGGGTCGGCCGCGCTCAATTTCAACCTGCCTCAAGGGGGGGACCAAAAAAATTTCGACCCCTCTTGCAGGGGGGACCAGAAAAATTGCGACCCGCTCACGCGAAAATCCACTGACCCCCCCTGTTGTTAAAAAATGACCACTCCCTAATGAAGTCTTGAATAAGCGCCGGTCCTTACAAGCGCTTGGGGTAGAGCCCCTGGAATTGATAAGTGCGCGGCCGCTTCAACAGACATTTTCATATGGTGGATAGAAATTTGATTAATACTTTTCATTTCATTTTCTCTATGATTGCATCCAATACCATAATATATCTATAGATTGCAACAATGCATGATCGATCAGTGCCCATGATGACATTCATGTGTATGTATTATTTAATAACGCATTGCTTTCATATTCCAGATTTTGACACCGATGTCCTGACACCAGAGATCCAGGCACAGAGAGGTCCTTGATGTACAAACTTATGATGTAGGCATGTAGGTTATAGCTATGATGTATATCAGGGATATGGGCACAGTGCGCCCACAAAACCTTGTTATTATATTGTCTTAGTACCAAATGGCGGACCCTCTGCCAGGACCTCCCACCGTTGTTGAACCCAGTCTAAAGCTAAACAATCGAGAACAAAAACTACCTCATGAAAACAAGCAGTCGGATCTCGTGCCTGTACAGTGGTTGCTTTATATGGATCCTGGCTAGACCTAGGGGAGGTCTAAATCTTATACAGGTGTACGTCTGAGTAGTAGCATTCGGAAATATATCGAATTATATTGGGTTGTCTGTGGGAGGACTTGCCCGGGTCCATACACCCCCGAAAGGTGGGCATGATGCACTAATGCAGCGCTGGCGAGTTACTCAATGGCATTGCATTTGTGCACCTTGGAGGGCTTCCATAAAGTAAAAATGTTGCCCTTGGTGCGTTAATAATAATAATTTATGAAAGCACCTTGCCAAAAAAAATGCACTTAGATGGACCTTGGCATCAAGACACCGTCTCGCTGAGTAGATCACGAGCAGAGGCGGGAGCAGCTCAAGACCAGAGATTTGTGAATTTGAGCTTGCAAGGGTACCGAGGACATGGAACAGGGGTACACATAGTAATTAACTCTACCGACGTGGGATTTCGGTCATTCCGTTCCCAATTTATCAAAAACTTACATCAGCTTATGATAACGTTGTAACATGCTGAATATAATCAGTTCAATGTGATTCTAAAACACAATTAATACCATATTTGACACAATAATGTATCGTCCCGGTTTTATGGGTCGATTGGTGATGTTTCATCGCACAGATCTAGTTTACTGACATGATATAAAAGACATAATCCATGGGTTTTTAGATTTTGCATATAAAAGGGAACATTCCCTGGGTGGTTTGCTTACCACAGCCGCCTGTTGGGTTGACTAATTGTGCTATATTTCTGGCAAATAAACGAGTGTTTCAATTTGACAGTTGTAAGCAAAATTGATATTATCAGTTAGTTTGTGTATCCAAAATGTAAACTACTGATAGTGTTCGACTACGGTGGTCTGTATGGCTAAATATACTTGACACACTTTGCACATCGAACCAGTACATGTGCACTATTAATCAGAGCAAACTACGGGGCAAACTACCATTAATGAGAATAATGGTGCCGTCAGAAATATGCTTCTGAAATGTGCATAGCTGGTACGCATATGTGTCCATGCACACTATTAAATATTAGAAAACATCACAAGTCAAGTCAATAGTGCAGCACCAGCGCCTAAATACGGGACCGGCTGCTATAATTGAGAGCATGGCATTTATTCAAATTCCCAATACCACTGTACCCCTGGAGACCGGCGCTTATTTGAGACCCCGGCGCTTAGAGTACAGGTATACACGCGTCGTCTACAGGTGCCACTTTTATTGTGAGTCAGGATGTCGTCTGGCACCGGCGTCTGCCGCACCGAAAAGCGCGGGTCTTTTTTGGGGGCAGAGAACGCGCGCCGTGCGTCAATCTATAGCACTGACCTGGATCCTCTTCCCGGTTCACGTGTCTCTCGTTTCCCGCCACCCATTTCCTGCCCACCCCGGTGACACCAACACCATACCAGGTTGTCACTGCCATCCCTGCACATCCCGTCCCCGCCCTTCCTGTCTTCCCAGCACAAGCAAACATCCAGACACACGCCAGTGTTTCTGCTCGTCTCTCCCACGCCCACGCCCTATAATATCAGGGTGGTATCAGGCATCCGCACCCTCTTTAATAGTAGCCATGGCCAATATTAGGGGAACAACTTCTTCCCCCAAGAGATCTACATAATTACTATGAAGAGCAATAAGATCCAATCTGTGATTCTTGCAGTTTTATATATACAAAAATGTATATGGATTGAGTGGTGAAATGTTTGATGTGCTTGCATTTAAGTTTAATATATGTCGGCATTGTCTCATTTCCCAGAGCATCTCGAAATTGCTCTGTGAACTTCCTAGAAATAAGGGGAATATTTCTTTATGCAAAGTATCAGAATCATGGCTTTCTATCTGTAAAGATGCTACACTCTCCCCCGTCTGAGAGCATGCAGAGGCAGATAGGAGGGGCGGGTGGGGGATGGCTTTAATACCCAGATCAGAGATGTGCTTGGAGAATGGGTTCCTCGCAACCCTAAAATAGACTTGTTGCTGAGTCGGGGACCAGCCGGGAACAAGCCGGTGTCCGCATTTCGCCTGTTGCCGGTGTCCCCGGTCCGCTTTGTTGGGGCATACTGGATGCCGCCGGGCACCGACTGGCACGTGACTAGAAAAGTCGAGCAGACGACACCTGTGCCACCCTCCCATGCCCATCCCCTCCCTCATAGACCACTGAAAATGGTACTTACTTGCCTAAGACTTGCCTTTCAAAGGGGAAACTGCATTACTTTTTTCACATTTCAACTTGTATTGCCAAATTTAAAGAAGCAAAAACATGTACGGCATATAATGGAGAAGGAGAATGAAACAGACGACAGTGGAGAGGGGACGTTTTCTGTCTAGATAGAAATAGACATTGCACATATTTCTTCAAAAGATGATGTCCTCATCTTTATCCTATCCTAGTCAAATAAAAACTCTATGCAACGTTTCAGAACGTTTCTATACATGTCAATCTATTTGGGCCGAACGTTGCACACATGTATAATGTTAACAAATCCATAAATGACGTTATTTAGAGCGATGTTTATATGTACTGGATGGTTTTGGGGTAGTTCATACCAGGTTGCCTCCAGTTCCGAGACCAAAGAGTTTGTATGGGAGACGCCGACCCGGTAACAGGTGTCACGTGGGCCTCCAGTACCCCTCTCCCCCCACCCCATCCTCCATAGTGCACCGTGCACCTCCTCCAGGGTGGGATCTGCCACCAGACAGGAGCAGCCCGGCCACTGGAGGAACAAAGGTCTATTGCCGCCATTTTTCTGTTTTTTTCCCCCCCATGTTTCATCCATCTGAGATGCCCCGGATCGACATGTCATGTTCTGCCATACGCCTTGGTCATGGCAATCACAGTTTACCATCATCATCATCATCATCATCATCATCATCATTTGAATCTATCATACATGTATTGTCAACTCATTGTTCTATTTGGACATTTTCGACTGACAATTATTGTCAATACCGTCAGTTTCACCTTATGTTTTGAAGATAATAAATTATGATTAAGTACATGTAAAACGTGTTACAGTTATACTTGTATTATATAGGATCACAAGTACATATGGAAAGGACGGACCGGAAAGAACCCAAAGCCGGGGCCCTCTCCCCTGCCACAGAAACTGTTAGGAATGCAGAGCATGTACCTTGACATGTAGACGTAACATGCGCGCGCATCTCCCTCACTTATCAGTAGCCAATCAGAATGGCTCTTGTTTCGTTGTCATGCTAACTAATCCTAACATGCTAGCGGAAGTGTAACTGGACCCGCTGTAGCATTTGGGTCTCTAGCTTTCTCCCCATCAAAGGTCAGGTCAGAGCAGGGTATAGGGCAGTAGAGGGCAGACCACATGCATTGATGCTGTATACGTGTACTTCTTCTATGGTCATTCTGATACAGAGATACCTCTTGGTTTTGAATAAGCGCCGGGCTTCTATAAGCGCCCAGGGTAGGGGAGTCTTCAGATAAGCACTTACACATATATGTATTAGCATAACCATTTACAACCTAGTACATTTCGCAGTACCAGCGCTCCTGGAAAGTCTAGTACAAATTTGAAGATTGATTTATACATTTTGTATCTGTAAATTCAGAAATCGCAACAGGCTTGAGAAGGCAATGTTCCTCCTATATCCCACTCACTGTGCCATACATATTTTGAAATTCTTTCAGCCAGGGGACCTCTCTTCAGAGACATTCTAGCCCTCCTCCTGTATGTCTAGCCACCCAATCCTGTCCCGGCGATGTATAGGGACATGGTGAACCGTCTGTACTTATCATATTTCCTGTGTGCTCTTGTCATGTTATTTCCAATTATATCCCTTCATGTTTTGTGCATGGCAGCAGCCGTCGCAGCCGGCTCAGGCCTTTATAAAATAACCCTTTAATGACAGCCTGGTACCTTAACGCACTGTGCATTCTTCGTCGTTATGCTACATAAATCCAGCCTGGCAAGTCACTCGCCAGTGCTACGTTCACGCATCATGCCGATCCATTGGCGTTGATACATTCCTGAAAATTCAGCAAGATGGGTATGGGCAGCGCCGGTGAGTTACTTGATGATGCATCATGCGACAAAAAGACATGACTCCCAGGGGGTAACATGCCGTCCTTAAAGGGTTATAAAAGGGTGGCTCGGGAATGCTCCAAGGTGTCAGTGCCACTGTAAAGCATATTATAATAGGAGGGCAAACATTTAAGATTACACTACTGCAGCAGGCAGTGGCCATGGGAGAATTGGAATGCCAGTCGGCCCCAGACTTGGCATGCAGCAAGTATGTGTGTCAAAAAGAAGTCGGTTTCTGGTGTATTGCAGGGGATGAATGACTCAACAAACTGCCACTAGGGGTCTCTCCGACAACTCCACCCCCACCCCCCTCATTTTTTTCTTTAGTATTATTTGTTTCTTTTATGCACATATTCCCCCATGTACCCACACCAGAAGCCACTTGTGGAAAAAATGCGTTTATATAGTTTCATTGTCATGATCGCCACCGACGCACAACGTCAGGAGGTTAAACTCTTTAACCCCCCTGACTTCAATCACCCCGTTAGGATATGCGGCCCTTGTCTCTCCTCAGGAGCCTTACAGGCTATAAGAGGTGGACATACCATACATAACCATGATCAAAGTAAATGATATAGTTTCAGACACTTGTAGACAAATCACCTTTCTGTTGTGAACTATATACCATGGAATTTCATTTGATTTTTCACCAGGAAATGAATTAAATAATGCAATATAATTTGATTACTTATAGTAATGATCATTGTACTCTAGTACATGTACATATTTAGGAAAATCATTTATGAAAAAAACTAATTATTTCATTATTGAATTATCCGCATATATTTTAAAGATTACTCTTATAATCATGATAAGGTATCGGCATGTACTGTCAGAGCAAATATAATATGTACATAGTACTTGACTTTGCGATTTTAGTGGATGGGTTGGGGGCATGGGGACTAGGAAACACAAGTCTTAACATGAGAACAAAACTTTATTTCAACGTAACACAGACTCTCACTTCGATCATCACCCCCGAGTGATGCATATACCTTGACAAAGAGGCAACTGCTTAGGTGACGATGTAGAGGGTGAACCACCACAGGGACTGTGTATGGATGACTTGGGGCAGGGGAGGAGTACATATATAGGGCTAAATGTGAGGAGGGTGGGTGGTTGGATTCCATCTCTCACTTGGATCCTGTGAAAACAAGCTTTTTTTTCTTTCATCTCCGTTTTCCTGTCCATCATAGCAGTAGCAGCCCTCAAATTCCACCTCCGCAGATTTTCCCATGCACAGAGATGGCGTCTCAGCTGATCACATGACCTGCCCAGACCCAGACCAGCAGCGCCCTCTGTGCCCATGGCCAGAACTACACTATCATCAACTTCCCCTCTCACCCTCCAAGTACTTCTCCCATGCTAGACGCCCCTGTCCCTTTTTCCATGTGCGGACCACATGCAAAGCCAACCCCTGGTCCCCGAAGATACCGTAACCAAGGAGAGATACCCTAGGTCTGGCTTGAATTTGCAGACCCTTTTATCCAGGAGTTATTTCAGGGTCATGTTTCCATTTTCCGAAGTGCCTGAGCCAATCATGCAATGAGTAAAGTCATAGAGCCATTTGTTGTACCTCTTTTCATAAATCTACATGCGGGGTAAAATGTACCATCTGCATTTCTAATTTAAGGATATTATATAGAAGTAAGATTTGATCCTTCTATACATGTAATAACATTATAGTAGGCATCGCTATATGTATGCCCATACACCATAGCATTGCCATAACGGGCCCTGCTAAGGTTTCCAATGGCCGCAGGTTGTGTTGGTATGATCCACATCTTCAATTGGTAATATGGAGAGAGGAATAATACATGCAAGACTCAAAAACAAACAAACTCCCTGAAAACTGAAAATAGAGGAGGGGTAAAGCCAGCATCTTTTCTCATGTGGCACCTTAATGCAAATCTCTATTTACATCCCTCCATGTTCCTCTGTTCTCCAAATGCTCAAAAGTCTAAAGATAAAACACTGTCCCTACGTTGCCGCCGTCATCTCAGTGAAAACATGATAATATACCTAAATATTGTCCGTAAATAAACATGCCCACCCAGGTCCGGACCAACCGCTATTGTGATAACACTAAAATTGGACCAAAGCTATCCGCTCAGAGCGGTGCCATTTGTGTTGCCATGGACATACATATTTATGATAGAAGTATAAACACCACATCTAGGATAGGAACACACACCCATGCAACTGTGTACACTTGTATTTGACGTAGGACTACCAGTAAACAATAGCTTTATATATTCAGTTTTTTTTAAACAAGAAGAAGTATCCGTAATGGATTCATGCTGTGTATGCAAAATATGAAATATAAAGTTATAAACTTGTCCATCTAGACAATTTAGGGCCAAAGATAAAAGGTATATTCTATGTTACATATATATGGTCTGACATTCTATACATGTAGTAGGTAGGTCAGATTTCTTTTTTTAATCTTAAATTGTATTTTTCA
Source organism: Harmothoe impar (assembly GCA_947462335.1). Classification (NCBI taxonomy): domain Eukaryota; kingdom Metazoa; phylum Annelida; class Polychaeta; order Phyllodocida; family Polynoidae; genus Harmothoe; species Harmothoe impar. The sequence continues at coordinate 46,889,495 of OX381708.1, read as the reverse complement.
CTTAGGCCTGAAAAGTTAATTGATTCGCGAATTGCAGCACCGACTGACGGACCATGGTCCTGACCAATGGACTATCAAATCGACTCTAAAATGACCCCAAAATAATCTCAATTTTCTTGCATAGACATTCCTATAGGTTTCACCCTTCTTCGCTATTACTCTGACCTAGCCTAAACGTGTAGGTACAGGTGCATTTAGGCCTCTGCTAGCAGATGATGTTTTGCATTCAGTCTAATGGAGATAACTATTCAAACTTAATAAAGCAGTTTCCAAATTTAATTCATAATCCACCCCAATTCTATGGAACACACAACGCCAATCAACTCATATCTCCTTTACCTATGACCTTGGCCCGTGCGTCCTTGACACCAGCCCCTACGTCCTTGATACGTGACCTTGACCCACATTATGCTCTTAACCTTGACCCCTAGAAGAAGTGTCCTTGGGTTGGCCAGGTGCCACCTTGGACAGGTAAGATGCTGTCAGTGGTGACAGGTAGACTATAAGCAGCTGATAAGACACCTGTAATGCCTGTCAGACCTGCATGGCCATCCCCTTTGTCACCTGATTACTTCACATGTTACCTGAGTCCACGTCCTCTGACAACCAAAGTACCACAAGGTCACCCAAATGTCATTCACCGACGGTCGAGCTTTGCATTTCATTATTAACTTTTAATAAGCTTTTCGCCACCCGACAAGGTATCACCCTCAGAAAAGTGAGAGTCATTGTCGCTAAAACTACCCTCACTTGAGAGTCAGGCAGTGCGCGACCCTCAGGTGAGGGTAGTTTTAGCGACAATGACTCTCACTTTTCTGTGTGTGATACTATGGGTGATTTTAAGCATTGTGACCCTTTAGATATCAGGTCATCCTCATTCAGGATCATTTTCCCATTGTGAAGAGATTAGTACTGTTAGGTTAGGGTACAGGGGCATGGCTGTTGGAATTCTGACTGATGCACATGACTTGGGTGTCCATAGTTGATACTTGCACATACATGGAAGGACCCGTACTGCAGAGCAGTGCAACTCTATATGAGATCTAACATGAAAAAAAGGGGTTGGGGAGACACCGAGAAAACGAAGGAATGCATCCTGATTTAGGGGGCGGATCCCACTTTTGTCATCTTTATAATGTAAAACATTTTGAAGATTCTTTTACAATAGCACGCCCCCTTTCATTATCGTGGTTCCGCCTCTGTGATGTCCATGTCATGGATATCGCATATGATTATGCCAATTTACTGCCAGAAGGTTATTAAACAGCCTCAAGTAGCAGCATCGTAGGTCAGCCATGCTTCCTGTGGGGACCATGTAATGGTTCAAATGACCTTTCGTCGCATGTACTGCCCTTTCCCTCTATGTAGGATTAGGTAAGGTCCTAAAGGTCGAAGGTGGCCTCCCTGGTCCCAGCACCATATAATTAGGCATTGTGTCTCTATACCTTTCATTTCCCTGTAACCAAGCAACAGAACCGGCGACATCATCTCATCCTAACACCATGCAACAGCCATGTGTATAATGTTAAGGGAGTGGACACTTTTTAACTAAAGGGGATGCGTGCGTTTTCGTGTGAGCACGACGACATTTTCTAGCACCCTCCTCCCCGACAGAGGTCAGAAATTTCTCCACCACCCCTCCCCCCCCCCCTCCCTGCAACCAGGGTTCAAATTCCTTAGGCAGATAAGACCGATGTCTGTATATGTGGAAGTAAATGCTTTTTATTCAAAAGTGGGTAAAATTATATTGGTGACCCTCCAAACAGGGTTCCACATGTTTTGCTCTCCACCTTTGAGGGATCGAACTCTTCTCCCCCATCCCCCAACCCCACCCCACCCCCCAAAAAAGAAGAGAGTAAATAGATAAAATAAGATAAGTAAATAAAGAGGCCACCCCCCCCCCCCCACCCTATGTTAAAGAAAATGGCCACTCCCTACCTCTACAACCCCCACCCAGCCCACCTGAGCCTCAGCTGACAATGATCCATGTAGGGTGTGGGTGAGGGTTCAGCAGCAGGTGACATGCTGCCTCCCACCTCACCTGTACCAGCAGTGGAGGATGGCTCTAAGGGCACAGCACAGGTGCCTACAGGTGTGAGGGCCCATACAGCAGGTAGTGAGGGGGCAGAGATAGGGCAACTAGAGGAGGAAGGTACCTCGCCTCCGCTCCACATCACAGTAACTTTGCGCCAGGCTAACCCTGGAGGTCAGACATTCTCTGGGTGCTACAAAGCCTTATATATTCTCCGCCCATCAACCAATTACCTGGCCTTTCTCACCTGACAAAGCCCTCCACTTTGTTCCCCGCTGCAGTGTCCTATTACCCCCTGCCAGCCCCTGCCCCACCCAGTCTCGGGCCCCGACTGTATGTATACAGTCTGGGAAAGTTCTTATGTTTTGGGTTGTACTGGATATCACCAATCTGGACATCATGGGTTCGAGTCCCACCTTGGCACAATAACCCGTGTGCGAGTAGGACGTGCAGCGCCCTCATCGGCCGTTGCTAGGGGCCCACTGCTGCCAAGCTTTCTACCTCCGCCATCTTGATTCCCCCCATATCATATAGCTGTAGTACTGAAGGATGCCCCTTCAGCCTCTGCATCTGATCAGTCTTCCTTGAATAAAGTCTGTATATTGGAATGTCTATTCAATAAAACACCTCAGGCATGTTGCTGCACATTATATCTGTACATTTATAGAAATGACACAGTCGGAAGATGTATATCTATGATGTGGGGCCTTAGGAGATGTAGGGTGTATCACGGGAAGATAGCACCCACGGGAGGAAGGGGGTGAGTGCTTCCATCCCTCGGCCCCAGGTTGACCTACTCACGGCCAACACTGACCAGCAGAGACTGACCCCTGGTACCACAGTACACCACACTATAGTACACTGTAGTCAGGGAGGTGTGTATATCACATACATAATGTACTACTACACATATGTACTTATGTACATCATTTACCTACTACCTCTTCTGTGAGTTGGTGTGCATGTGTTATGAAAAAAATAGCATACAAAGGGCCTTTAATAGTGTGAATCCTACTTACAACTACACATGTATAGGCACAGACACATGATGGTTGTTCAGCAGAAGGGCATTACCAGATCCCCTCCAATAAATCTGTAAGTTCTCATACCTATAATACCATACTACCCAAGATGGTTTATCCACATCTTGCCTAGGTATTGCTAAAAAGACAGATGCTTGGAGAGGATTTTGCTATGGTCAGCACCTCTTGAAAGATAGTGTGTATGACGGGAAGCCTGCCTCCAGGGCAGGCACGGTGGTCAGCTCCCTCCAGACGGGGCATGATGACACCCCCTCCCGACAACACCCTGCCCCTTACTCCAGCAGGGAAGTGTCCAGGCGTACCGCTTGGCCGCACTCCGGCCGTTGCTAAGGGCAACGAGCTCCAGCAGCCTACTCGCACATAGGTTATTGGTAGGAATTTATATAGCTGTACAATGCACCTCCATTACACCATTTTCTCTATCTAAATAATTAATATGTAATATTACTATGCCAGTATAGGGGTATTTATGCTTCAAATAGGCCAAATAGATAATGTAAAAAAACGAACCTACTTTTTTGCCAAGGTGGGATTCGAACCCATGAGGCTAAACACAACATATCTATGTCATACATGATCATGTGACCATGGCTAACCAATCAGTAGTTGAGCTATCTCATTAAGAAATGATCCAGGATCCTGGATCATTTTCTAAGTAGGTCGCAGTTACTAGATATAAATTTGTCCAGGCCCATTACAGCCTAACGGCTGCAATGGGCCTGGAGAGCTCGAGGCTGTGCCCCACCCTGCTACCCGGCCCCACCCTGGACTATAGGGCGGCCAGGTAGCAGGGCTCACCTGCCGCGGCTGCCCAATGACCCGTGTCTAATCATACCCCCTGATCCATTAAAGCCTGCAGCAGAGCTGGATAATCCATCAAAGGTATAGCCGCACCTCTGCTGCCACCTCCTTACCACCATGCTGCCCACCTCAAGCCGTTAAGGACCGCATAGTGCTTTAATGTGTTATGTATTTGCTCGTCATGTTGCATTCATTAAGCTCTGGTGAGTAACTCACCAGTGCTACATATTCATACATCATGCCGGACCTGCTGGGTTGATACACTCCAAAAAAAGGTCGGCAGTGCCGTGCCATGTTGCATCATGTCAACACATCTTGCTTTAAGGCAACATGCCGTCTTTAAAGGGGTAACATGGGCATCCGCCCAGCCCCTTGACACAGCAGCATGGGGTGGGTGGGGAGTCAAGATGTAGCATGTGAAGGTACTGGACCACCCTGGACCCTGCCTCCTTGACATGCTACAAAGGGGTGCATGATCATACAACAATGTATAGGCGGAAGTTGGGTCACTGGGTATGATGAGAAGTCAGATAATGTTGGGATGGGGGAGAGCAAAGGCGAGGGGGAGGGCGAATGCATGGCTGAAAAATACATTACAGGTTTAAAGAAACAATATCAGTTGAAATGCCCAAAATTAAGTTATGAAATAACATTGCAATTTCATTAACCATTTTCCTTATGTGGGTTGATACCATTCTTAATGGTATCGACGTTGTGGGTTGTGGTTGCATGCTAAATCCAATGATGTTATGATGCACCCCTAACAGGTCTTGATTTCTGCAAGCTGACAGTTGTTCATTTGTGACAATATAATTGTTGTAGTTTCATTATGTTAACTGATGGATGAGAGCCTTCCAACTTTCCATACACTAATATGGATCATGTAATCAACCTAAAATGGGGGGGGGGGAACTAAAGTTAGCTGACATAGTAAGCTATAGTAACTTTAATGCTGTAAGGCATGTTAGCCATACTGACAAAGAATGATTATTCCATTTAGGTTCAACGTTTGAATAATTATTTATTATGAATGACATCCTAATATAGAATTTTGTGAACATAAGGGATGTAACCGAAAAAGGAGATTTCCCAGTCAAATAGAGGGATAACACAGATACAATGTCATTCTTATGATATTTAACTTCTATCAATTATCCCCTTAGTAACGGATGTATCTCAAACGTGGTATCCATCTTACTAATGTAAGTATATTCTCGCGTAATTCACAATGGAATCATCAGTGTTTAAACATGATGGCAAATCGATAGAAAGCATATACATTCAATCGTGGTGCAAATTATACCAGTACAGCGTATCATGAAAGGCCAATCTCCAAGCTTGTGGAAACAACATTCAAAATCTAATACATCACGATATAAGTTATGATGTATAAAGACAGCATTAATGGGAGATTAGTACACACCCCTACGACAGTAGTGACTTCTCTACACTTATATATGTGTAGCATATTTTTCAGAGAAGCCTTGGCAAGATATGAAAAGTAATGATATGCATTGGATTTTTCCGTTGTCGACCACAACCTCCCCGTCCTTTGTACCCCAGGTACCTCTCAAAGGCGACATACTAAAGCCTCAGGTGTATGGCATACTATAATAGATATCTTTGATATAACAGACACAGGTGATGCACTCTAAGGGTGCCGTCTCCTCCCGACTAGACAACGATTGCTCATCACAATATCAATATAGAACCAACAAGAAATGCTAGCCTCCCCGACAGCACGTAACACCAGCGTTTCATATTCTCCCTCTAGTTATTGACACTTCATGTCCAAGTTTGAATTCCATCTCCATCGCCCAGGGCCGTCTGTTAGGGCTCTTTTGTCATACGGGTACCCCGCCTTATTTGCATACCGTCCGGCACGGAATGATGTCCCCTTGAACATGGTGCCCGGCCTGCCCCCACAATATGGCGATACAAAAAGAAACACAAATAGATAGACAGATCACGAGAGGGGTAGGGGGAGCCTGAGGGGGCGTGGTTTAGAGATGGTCATGTGACCATGAAGAAGACAAATACAAAGTTCACCTTGATTCTGACCTGCCCCCTACAGAGAGGGCAGCACCTGTTCTCAGGTCTCGTGCCGTCCACGCGCCCAATGGGACGAGGCAGAAAAACTCTATTGACAAACCTTGGGCAGATATCATATGGGTTAGGTAAATATACATGAACATGTATATAGGCAGTTTCTTAGAAGGCTATGTCTGGAAGGGGAGGAGTCTAGGCAATATTAAGAGGACTTGATAACCCACCACGGTCAAAACACCTTATTCTGTATTGGCGGAAAAAAATGATTTAATGTAATGGCCTTATGGGGTTATGGCGACTTCGGAATACATGCACATGTTAAGCATTTAAAGAAGATTTACATGCACTGGAAAGACATATTACATGGCCGTTATATATGCTCACGTTGTTGTAGTTGGGAAATTTGTTTGTTTGCCTACAAACAGTGTAGAAAATAAGTTATCATGGCAGACATGTTTTTTCTCTGTGCTTTTCTTTTGATTCTCCACTCCATTTGAGCATGTGTACAACGTAAATCTCTGCTGTTTTTCAAGATTTGCCTCCATTCCGTACACACATGTTAAAGGGATACACTGTATCAGTGAAGGGTAACATGAATCTGCGATCATGAATCTGTGTGTCCCATATTTGCGACATTACTACATTGTATTGCAAACAGATATTGAATGAGGCAAGAATCAAATTCAGACACCACCATGGCTAGTAAACCAATAACCACGATTCATACCAATGAATGAAGATATGTCAATCCAGCGTATTATATCTTAACCATTTATTCAGTACTCAACACAGTTAAATAGCTAAAAGCCAAAAGCAAGTAGAATACACCATTTTTACCCAAGCCTCTTGTTGTTAAAAAAGTATTATTTGATATATAAGTCATAAAAAAGAAGTATATGAATAACATTTTCTCTACAATCAAAGCACTATCTAGTTTTACTACAACGATAAGAATTGACATATTCTCTTTAATCAAATTAGGAATTATGTCGATAACCCTTAAACCCACCGTAATAGCTAGGGTCACCTGAGCCTCTAGACCTAAGGCATGGCTGCAAGGTGCAGGTAAATAATGTCACCTGTCTCATCCCTTATATCTGTCCCCCTGGAGACCCTGCCCTGTCTCGGTAAGGGTGGCCATCACAAACCTTCCTTTGTTGCATAGTGTGTTAATGCACCATGACGCATGAATGCCGAAACAGTGCAGCATTCGTACATCATGCCAACACTTCAGGAGTGTATCATATCAACCCCCTGGCGAGTTTTACGCGAGGGCTGCATTCATGCATCATGACGACCAAGTACATATCTACATTACAGCACAATATACAGCCCTTAAAGGGCTAGCTATCTGCCCCCATAAATCGCAGGATCCACTAAAGCCGTCCCCTGACTTACCACCAGGGGTTCCTCAGGACACCAGGCGGCGTCCGATTACACAGTGGCGCCACCTGGAGTTACATGTTGTGTGGACGCTGGTTGCGTGATGGCGGCCAACTTCAAAAAGACTGAGGCCGAAGGTCGAGCAGAGGACCATGAAGGTCAATTCAAGGTCAGACTAGTGCATTGAAAAGGTCAGGTGGACTTTTCGGGTGAAATGCACACTGCAGATATTGGGGTGATATAGGGAGGCGGAAGTAAACCCCATGGGTGGTAAAATCAGAAAAAGAAATCATAATGTTTGTTCAGAAGTTTTTTTTATTGTCATTACCAAAGCATGTATTACAATACAAAGTAATGTGAAGGGTAAGCTAGGGTACATATGAAAACAAAATAATCAAATGTCAGTACAATGTATCCTTAAATACTGAAAGACATGCCGGTTTGTAATTTTTACACATACATGCATACATATACCTTCACCAAAATAAAATACTGTTTAAAGGGAATATTATGTACAAGGTATTTTTGTAACTGGATTTCCAGACATACCTGTACATACCTGGTAGTCACTTTTCATTGTGAAGTGTTAATGTAACACAGACATACCACGCCCTTTAAGTAGGTTAATTGTGATGAGTACACAATTGAAATAACGATTTTCTAATTAGGCCTCTTGTAGATCTAGGATCTTGTATAATGCATTCCAAATAACGAAAATAAATACATTTTAAAAAAAGAGACATAACGATACCTGTTGATCAGCAAGTTACCTTAATAAGAAATATCACAGCTTTAGTG